>CM035227.1:44166927-44766927 GCA_020226215.1 Sindora glabra | reverse complement strand
TAAAAAAAACTATTTAAAAAAGGAACCAAAGCAGACTTCCCTTTACAATTACCCCATTCTAACATATATGGTCCAATAAATGTGAAAGTTAGGCATAGAGCTTTCTATTTCATCACATTCACTTGATTTGGCATTATTTATTTGATAACACAAAAATCTGAAGCATTAAATTGCTTCAAAAGCTATACGAGTTTAATCAAAAATTAATTAAATAGAAAAATAAAAATAGTACAAACCAATCATGGTTATAAGTATTTGTCTGATTAGTTTAGACAACTATGTCATGAAAAAAGGATTCAACATCAGTTAATGAATCTACGTACTCTTCAACAAAATAGTGTTATGTAGAGACGAAATTGAATGCTCTTGGAAATGGTTATGCTTATAATGACATTAGCAAATTGGCCCATCACATATTAGAATGAAGCACTCTTAACTGCTACATCTATCTTTAACTGTATGCCTAGCAAATTAGTTCCCACTACGCCATATAAGTTATCGACGAAGCAAAAACCTAACCTGAGTATTTTATGACCTTGGGGATGTGTAGCCTATATTTTAGATTCCTTGCACCCACATGGAAAATTAGGTGTCAAGGAAAGAAATATATTTTTATTAGATACTTAGAACATTCAAAAGGCTATATGTTTATTGATGAACATGACAATAGAAGTCTCACAGAATTTAAATCACAAGACGTTACATTCTTAAGGATTGATTTTCCTAAATAGAGTGATAATAATAAGGATTTCTCCTTATATGAGACCATGGATATAAGCACTCAAGGTTCAATTCATTCAAGTGGAAAAATTCTAAAGAATATGTTTCTAATTTTGAGTGCAAATGATAGTGATCTTAATCAGCATAGGAGTAATCCAAATGGGAATACTCAAATAATTAATAATCCTAGTCTAAATGGGAGCAATTTAAAGATCCTTGAGAAATATGCTTATCCAAAGCCAAAATTATGATGTAGTGGCAGAAAAGGTATTTCTCATCATCAATTTGTAACCATTGCACAAGATGAAGATGAGCTAAGAAAAATCATAAAGGCTATCTCTAGCCCTAATAAAGAGAATTAGATAAAAGCTATGAAGGAAGAGATGGAGTCTATAAAATCAAATCAAGTTTAGAAACTTGTTGATCTTGCAAACATAAAGTTCTCAAAATCAAGTGCAAGGCTGATGGCACTATTGAAAGATACAAGGCTAGATTAATCGGAAAAAGCTATATATAACAAAAAAGAATAAATTATGAGGAAACCCTTTCACTTGTTATCAAATTCACCTCAATTCGTTTGATACTAGCTATAATTGCTAGTATGGACCTTGAATTACATCAAATAGATGTAAAGACCATATTCTTAATGGAAATTTGGAAGAAAAAATTTACATACAACAAAAAGGAATAAATTATGAGGAAACCCTCTCACTTGTTATCAGATTAATCTCAATTGGTTTAATACTAACTATAAGTTGTTAGTATGGATCTTGAATTACATTAAATAGATATAAAGACCATAATCTCAATGGAGATTTGACAGAAGAAATTTACATACAACAGCCTATAGGTTTTATTAAAAAGGCTAAAAAAATAAAGTTTATAGACTTTTAAAGTCTATATATTTCACCTTTACAATGTGATAATGTCAAATGATTTTATCATGATTGATGAAGATTATTGTATATATATAAAAAGGTTTATGGATAAGTTTATAATTTTATCATTATATATTAACAATATACTCATAGTTGGAAATAGTAAGGAGTATGTCAATGAAATTAAAGAATGGTTATCATTTAATTTTGGAATGAAAAATATAGGTGAAGTTGCATATATTCTTAGAGTTAAGTTTTCAAGAAATTGTTCAAAGAAATTATTATCTTTGTCACAAAAGAATTATATTAACAAAATTCTTGAATGATTCCAAATGCAAATTGTAAACACATAAACATTCCTATTACTAAAGGTGAAAGGTCTAAGCCGAAGGATGTGTCCTAAGACTCCATAAGAAGAAATGTAAATAAGAAAACATCCCTATACAAGTGCAATTGGATGTCTAATGTACACAATGATGTGTACAAGATCAAATATTAGTTTCATTGTTGGCATGGTAAGCAGATATTAGTTCAAACCAGGCCCAGCACATTGAAAAGTAATTAAAAGGATATAGAGATATCTAAAAGGTACTTCTGATCATTCATTATGTTATGAAGGAAATGATTTGTAATTGAAAACTTATACTAATGCTAATTGGGGAGGAGACTTAGATGAAAGGGAGTCTACCTTTGGGTATATTTTCTTCCTAAATAATGGCACCATATCTTGGAGTAGTAAAAAGCAATCTTTCATAGCCTTATTCACAATGAAAGTTAGATTTGTAGCATTTTCAGTAATAAGTATAAGAAGCAATGTGGTTCAAAAGGTTTTTGGATCATTTGGGTGTAAATGCTAACATTATTGATCCAATTTTAATAAATTATGATAAATAAGTAACAATAGTGTACAAAAAGAACCCTAAATATCATTGCAAAACTAAGCACATAAGCATAAAGTATAACTTTGTGAGAGATATGGTTGTACGTAAAGAAGTAATCATGAAATACATTTCTATCCATGAGATGGTAATAGATCCTATGACTAAGCCTATTCCTCAAGATGTATTCATGAAACATGTGAAATCCTAAGATTTGTATAGATGTTGATATAATTATTATAATTTTTTGCCAATAATGTTCACAGAATATTAATGTTTGAATGTTTGAATAATAATTATGTTTATTATAAGCTTACACATATAGATGTATGGATGTTTTTTAGAACATTCTTAAATTATTGAAAAGTATGTCAAACAGATAAAAGATTAGCCCTCTCGCACAGGTAATCACCCCTTATTAATTTTTTTTTGTAATTAATAAGAGATAATAATTTTAAGCTTCTTTTTTAAGTGATAATCAAGAGCTAAGCCTAAACTATGAATGTCACCTTGTTAACAAACAAAATAAGGTCATATGTAAGATCGTAAGTGAATTAATGAGGAATTTACTTCATTTGTCTATATTACCATAGATGAGTTCCGACAGAAATGAGAAAGAGTAGATTGGTAAACTCATGTTAGACATTGAATATGTCTAAACCATTATATGTAAGGTATTAATACATTATATAAAGACATATGTGCCATGGAAAAATGAGAGAATACCATAACACATGTTTCATACCACATATGCAAATTATGACCAATATAGGTGATCAAAGTCTAAATTTCAACTTTGATATGTGATACCTTTAAGGGAATAAAAACCTCATATTTATACTCGTATGACTCTATTCCATTTCTTGAGATTTAAATTTAATAATAGCTATTTTAGAATGCTATCAAAGAATGATGAGAGATTTAGTTTAATGGGGCATTATTAGAAAAACAAATTAAATTAAAGTCGAGAAACTTGAGAAAAGAGGAAGATAATCAAACATATCACATTGTGTTTGTATTCATCGATATACTAGTTATAATGTGTCTATAATTATGAATACAATATCTAATGCAGATGATGCATATGAATGAGATCATTTGAGAAATTCAAATATGATAAAAATAATCTAGGATACTACGTACTTAAAGTTTACTCAAGATCCATTATTTATCGAGAAGATATATATATTCCTAACAAATGTATAACAAAGAGCTCTCGAAGTATGCTAGTCATATAACCTATTTTCTTGTATAATTTATTATAGAGTATAAGAGATGATGTTCTCTTATGTAATGCTGAAAAAGTATGGATACTGTTATATGCAAATGGGAGATATCGAATCATGTATCCAAATTGCCCTAAAATGGGTCCATAACCTAACACATGATCTAATTCATGAAATGCTTATAAATAGGTAGAAGAAAGGTAGTTAATGTGTAAGTTTAAAAAAGAAAAGAAAAAAGGAGATCATTAGAACCCATTCTAGATTCCTTCTCTTTATATTCTAAACAAAAGGAGATTTCAGTTATAAATAAATTACTTTTCCATGTGATTGCCAATTCGATCAGTAAAACAAACATCACATCCCGAATCTTCTACTACAAACTTCTAATATTCTAGCATGTATTAATCTAATTCATATCCATTGATAAATCTAATAAAAGCCTTTGAAATTATTCTTATGATAGAAAAAGTCAATTCTATAAACCAATGTAGTGCAAATACAATGACAATAAGCTATACTATATAACATAGCTAGCTTTGGGTCACTTCTTCATGGTAAAATAATTTTTTGATGACACTCTTTTGTAATCTTAAGTCTAATAATTATATATTGTATTGCTATATAGAATGATAATCAAAAGAGCTGTTATTTAAACATTTTAGTGAATGGAAAAGTCATTCAAACATATTCATAATTTACAATTCTAAAGCTTAAATATATCTTATTCTATCTGCAAAATTGATGTTTGCTTATGAATTGTTATATTATACAAATAACTAGCAATGGATAACTAGCAATGTTTTTTTGTTAACTTGTTTCTTTTTTTATCCTTATAGTATTTTTTTTATTGAAGCTTGAAAACATACTTGAAATAATTATTATGTTATATGTGATACAATATCATATAAGTATCAACATTACAAAGATGATATATGTAAGAGGTTGTTATTTCTTAAGTTCTTACTTTAACATATATAGGTATTTCTTGTATTTGTAATAATTTTCAAAATAAAGGATCATAAACCAATAGTAATAGAAGATTCAACAATTAGTATAAATGAGTATGATAATAATACCAGTGTAGAGAAAGGAATAACATAAATGAGTGATCAGGAAATAAGAACAATGGAGTTTGATTTCATCAAGAGAAGCTAGTATTCCTACTACAAATATGAAAAGAATAAAAAAAGGTTTAAATAAGAAAGGATAAGATGCAACAAAACTTAAAAAGTGATCAGATTTGGAAGAGGTGGTTTATATATGTGAAGGATTTCAAGCCTAAAAAGATATCTTCAAACCTAATAGAAAAAGAAAACAAAGGCAAATAACAAGAACTAATTATAAGGCCTTTTTTTATATGCATTAAAGTAATCTTCATTCAAGTGATATGTCTCAAAATTTGAATAGAAACATAACCACAAGTTAATGGGGGTAGAGATACAATCACTTAGTCCCTTCGCATTGATCACTAAATGAAGCTAATATTGCTCAAGTAAATAGCTTATGCTCTTATGGAGTGAAAACTTCTCATATCATTAGGTTTTTGATTCGTTAAGTTAGAAGTTATCACAAGTAGGCTTTACTTTAAAAAGCTTATGCAACTTCTTGGACAAAGAACAAATGGTAAAAATTGATGATAAAAATGCAGTGATGGCATTAAGTTATTTATCTAGAAAAATATAGAATGATCTAATGTATTTTATGAGATACATTACTAATGCTAATGGTAAGTTAGAAAACATATTACAAGATGATGGTATAAGCTGGTTTGATTATCATTTTTTTAATGTATTCACATTTTACACAATTTACAAGAAGAATAAATATAATAAGCCATTAGTCATCTTTTTCTAGTAATAATCATTATAGTAAAACATCATTTTTGCTTGTGGCCTTTTAGTTAATGAGATAGAAGAGACATACAAATGGGCACTTGAGTCATTAATGGAAGCAATGGATAATAGAAACCACACTTTGTGGTGATATATGGTAATAAAGTTATAAAGAAAGCCATCAATAAAGTGTTTCTAAATTCAAATAATTGTTTGTGTGCATTGTATTTGGAAAAGAATGTTAAGTCAAACATTAATGATAAAAATTTATTAATAAAGATCTCAAAATGTCTATATGGTAATTTTGATGAAGATGAATTTTAAAAGAAATGGACCGAATTAGTGGATAAATTCTTTCTCCGTGAGAATCAATAGGCTTATAAAATGTACAAAAAGAAGAACATGTGTGAGAAGTTTTATGTTAGTGTGCACACAACTTCTAGTTGTGAAGGTATCAATAAATTCTTTGGGAAGTATATTGATTATTTTGATATTTTAATTGAATTCTTTTTAAACTTTAAATGTGCAATGAAACAAATTCGAAACAATGAGTTAATGGTTAATTCTAAATATCAATTTAATAAGATTGTTCTCACTACTCCATTTACTTCTATTAAGGATAGTGCTACAAATGCTTACACTTTATTAGTGTTTGATCACTTTCATGCCTAACTTAGTATGTGTTTTATATGTGTTGTATTTAATAGATATCAATTCTCAACAACAAAGAAGTATAAGATAAGCTTGTTTATGAATAGAAATAAGCATTAGGATGTATTATATGACATAAATAGTGAAATTTTTTGGAATGTTCATAAGAGGAAAAAAAAATTTTGCTATCATATTTTATTTGCAATGCTTAATAAGAATTTAGGTGAATTAGCCACTTTTTTTATAATCAAAAGGTGGACAAAGAAAGCGAAGTCTAAACTTGAACTTTAAACTAATGATAAGGAAATTAAAGAAAGAGTTCTTATTTTATGCTACAATGGATTAACTTTTGGATGTCATTCAACATATCATATGACTCAAATGAATACCATGGTATTAAGGACAAGGTGGCAATGATCACTTCTAGGTCAAAGAGTAAACACAAGTTAAGTGGCAAATAAACATCATCTTTTACATAAACTATAAAAGATCCAACAACCATTCACAGAAAAGGCATTTAAATGGGAATTGAAAAAAAGAATGAAAACACTAGGCAATGTGGACAATGTAAGCAAAAAGGACATTATTGTTGGATTTCACATATATTTAAGCACAATGGAATTTCAAAAATTTTGTGAAACCTTCTGAGAACAATGCATAGAGATGTAGATTAAGAATTATGTGTACAAGAATTACCTCTTAGAGTACAAATCACAAAGCATAATCAAGTAATGGTAGCCACACAAAATAAATGATGACTTCTCAACCTCTGTAAATATGCTAGAAAATATTTCTCTCACAAGGGACTAAGGTTTTAGTGCATTTTTTGTTACTCGAGTCATAGTTCATATTCACTAATATAAAGTGATGCCTTTATGCTCTTTTATAGAACTAAAGCATGCCACTTTTCTAGTTTTACTAGGAAACCATCTCCTCTTTCTTAATTTCACTTAACCACTAATACGTTATCTTTATCATGGTAAAAGTGAAGAGAGATAGGGCTTATCAATTATTTATCTAATATTACCTTAATATTAATAATTAAATATTATTAGATAATAATATTATCCTCTAATATAATTATCTAATATTAAATTATATAATTATTTAATATTACTTTAATATCAGATAATATTACATAATATATTATTACCTTAATAATATATATGCACTAAATAATAAGCTTAATTAATAGGATTTTAATCTAACTAAAGCTCAATTAATTATAGTCTTATTCCTACTCCTTTTGTGCAACACTGTAGGTTCTTACTATATTGGCAATGACCCATTCATAGACCATAGACAGTGAGCGGCATCTAGCAATACATCATTACCACCTAAGTAATAAAAATGTTTATGATTTGATATTCACCTAATGTGTGAACAATACTTTGCAACACAATCCCTTTTGTAATGATATCCAAATCAAACTAGAGGAATGGAATGTATCATCCTTATCAATGTTCAATCCACATTTCTTGATACTAAGTAGACTAACTTAAATAAATGATCAATATCATATATTGATCCATTTAAGTACGATCATGTATTTCTTAGTCTCACTCAATTAAAAGACCAAGGATATCACTCCTTCTATATAGGAGAAACAAAATCCCATCTACATCACTCATATCCCTCTATATGATTCGTGACACACCCAATCAATGCCTTATGCTACCTCCCAGTTAAAAGTGATACAAGAAGGCATCAAAATATGTGACTCCTCATGTAGAGAACTGTAGTGACTTTAGGTCAAAGGAGTATGTGCATTGTGGTCATATGAGAATAGCTAATGACATATGATAGTCCACATAGTATTCTCATAGCAAGTTAATCCAATACATTTGTTCACTAATAATATACCTATGTATTGATTTAATATCACATATCCATAATTCATAATTATCAGTCACCTACATGCTAATCTTGATATACTATTGCTATCTTTTTTGCGATAATACTCAATTATGGACATTTTAAGAATAGTAAAATTATTCCAAGGATAATTATTATATTAAGTTATAAATTAAGCAAATATTAAAATAAAATAAAATATAGTAATTGCATTGCCTAAAATAAAATATGATATATTATGTATTATTACAATCATTTTATGATTGGCTCATAAGATTACATACCAATAGTCTCCCACTTGCACTAAAACCAATCACTTATGTATCTAATATCAAATGACCTAATATGACTATCATATTTTTCTGCGTCAAAGGCTTTATTAGTAGGTTGGTGATATTATCACCTGTTGGTACTCTACATATCTTCATATATCATCTATTAATGATTTCATGAATAAGATGCAAATGCTAAAGTACATGTTTGGATCATTGGTGAGATCTAGGTTTCTTAGCTTGTACAATGGCCCCATTATTATCACGATAGAGATCCACTAAGTTTATAATGCTTAGAATAATGTCAAGTTTAATAATGAACTTTTTAATATAAATAACCTCTTTTAATGCATTGAAGGAAGTAATATACTCAACCTCTGTAGTAGAATCAACCACTATTTCTAACTTTGAACTCTTCCAGCTTACAATACCATCATTTAGGCAAAATACATAACCTGACTGCAATATAAAATTATCCTTATCAAATTAGAAACTAGCATTAGTATGACCTTTTATAATAAGTTCTTGCTCACCTTTATATATTAAGAATAAATATTTAGTCCCTCACAAGTACTTAAGGATATTCTTGATAAAAATCCAATGATGTTCACCTAGATTTGAGTAGTACCTACTTATCATGCTCAGGGCATATGAGACATCAGGATGAGTACATAGCATGACATATATGATAGATCTAATTGCTGATGCATATGGTATCTTATTCATGTGGTCCTTCTTATCTTGTATCGTAAGACACTAAGCTTTGGACAAATTTATATCATGTGACGTAGGTAAAAATCCCTATTTGAATTCTTGTATGTTAAAACATTTTAACACTTTATTTAAGTATGTACTCTAACTTAGGCCAAGCAATTTTCTTGATCTATCTCTATAGATCCTAATACTCAATACATAGGCAGCTTCACATAAGTCTTTCATCGAGAAATAATTTCCTAACTAAGTCTTTACAGTCTGTAGTGTAAGGATATCATTTTCGATGAGTAAAATGTCATCCACATACAATACAGGAAAAATAATTGTGCTTCCACTGACTTTTTGTAAATGCAAGATTCATCTTAATTTTTTATAAAACCAAGTTCTTTAATTACCTCATCAAAACAAAGATTCCAACTTCATGAAACTTGCTTTAATCTATAAATGCATTGTTGTAGCTCACATAACTTTCTAGCATTTTCAAGAGTGATAAAAATTTTAGATTATGTCATGTACACATCCTCAAGAAGCTTTCCATTAAGAAAAGCAGTTTTAACATCCATTTGCCAGATTTTATAATCATAAAAGGCCATAATGACAAGATTAGGATGGATTTAAATATGACAACTGAGAAATAGATCTCATTACAGTCTATAACATAAATTTACCTATAATATTTTATGACTAATCGCCCTTTAAAGGTTTACACGTTACCATCCATATCAATTTTCTTCTTGAAAACCCATTTATACCCAATGGGTTTTACCTTTTTAGGTAGGTTAACCAAAATCCATACTTGATTAGCATACATGCAATCCTTCCTAGATCTCATAGCATTGAACCACTTCTCAAAGTCTAACCCTTTAATAACATCTTGGTAAGTTATAGGCTCCTTTTGATCCATAAGAAAAACATCACTGTATTGAGTAATAAGAAATCCATATCTCTTAGGCTCATGGAACATCCTACCAGACCTATGTGAGCCTTGTATTACTTGAGCTAGTTTCTAAGCTACAATTTCTTATGGTCTCTGTTCAGGCTCTATTACAAGTTTGGTATTACTTTGTAAGTTTCGTACTTCTTTAATTTCTACTTTCCTCGTTCTATTTTTCTTTGAGATAAATTCTTTTTCAAGAAAAATACCAATTCATACAACAAACACTTTGCCCTTAGAAGGATTGTAGAAATAATATTCCTTGGTTTCCTTAAGATACCTACCAAAGTAGCACTTATCCAATTTGAGTTTAAGCTTATTAAAGGCTTGACATTTTATGTAGGCCTTACAACCCTAAATCTTTATAAAAGACATGCTAGGATGTTTCCTAGTCCATATCTCATATTAAGCCTTTTGAACCATTTTAAAGGGAATACGGTTAAGCATAAAAGCAGCTATTTCTAGAGAATGCTCCTAAAAGGAAGTTAGAAGATCTGCATAACTTATCATAGATCGCACCATATTTAATAAGGTACAATTCCTCTTTTTTGAGACACCATTCCACTGTGTCGTTCCAGATGGAGTGAGTTATGATACTATACCACACTGCTTTAGATAATCATCAAATTCTTAACTTAAGTATTCTCTACCTTAATCTGATCGAAGTGTTTTAATACTTTGCCAAGTTAGTTTTGTACTTCGTTTTGGAATTTTTTGAACTTTTTAAAGGATTCTGATTTGTGTTTCATAAGATACATATATCCATATCTATTAAAATCAATAAATGTAATAAAGTATTGGAAACTTTCTCTGGCAGATGAATTAATAGGCTCACATACATCACTATGTATAAGACCTAGTAGATCATTGGCCCTTTCACTATGTCCGGTGAATGAAGCCTTAGTTATTTTACCTAATAAGCAAGATTCATATACCTCATATGATTCAAAATCAAATAAATCTAAAAGTCCATCTTTATAAAGCTTGAACATGTGCTTGTCATTTATATAACCTAAACGACAATGCTAAAGATAGGTTAAATTTAAATCATTTGATTTAAATTGCTTGGTGTTTATCTTATAAATAAGTATTTTAAGATAAAAAAATATAGAGTCCACTGAATATTTGTGCACTACAATAAAACATTTCATTTAAATAAATTGAATGACTTTTATCCTTTATTAAAAATGAAAAACCTTTCTTGTCTAAACAAGAAACAAAAATAACATTCTTACTAATAGTAGGCATAAAATAATAATCATATGCTCCTATAACTACAATAATAACTTTTACTCTATTGTCAACTCATAGTTCCACTTCACCTTTAGCCAGAGTCCTACTCCTTTGGAGTTCCTCTACATTGGTATAAATGTGAGAACTATATCCGATATCTAATACCTAAGATGTAAAAGTAGGAACATTAATTTCTATAACATAGACACCTAAAGTAGAAGTCTCACTTCCCTTCTTCTTTTTCAAATCTTCTAAATAAACCTTGTAATTTCTCTTATAATGTTCAGTTTCACCACAATGGAAGCATTCCCCTTCCTTAGCCACACCCTTAGGTTTCAATGCAAAAGACTCAAAGTTGAGTTTGCCTTTGGATTTGGAATCCTTCATGTTCTTGTCCTTGCCTTTGCCCTTATGAACCATTATTATAGTGTATGGTTTAGCTTTTTGCAAATTTTGTTCAATAGTTCTTAACATGCTTAATAGTTCTAGCAATGTTTTGTTAATTTCATTCATGTCATAATTTATGACAAATTAACTATAACTCTATGGCAATGATTGTAGAATTAAGTCAATGTCTAATTCTTAGCCTAATGTAATACCTAATCTCTCAAGGTTCTTAACACACCCAATCATTTCTAGTATGTAAGGCCTGATAGGGTATCCTTCTACCAATTTGCACTAAAATAATGTTTTGGTCACCTCAAACCTCTCATGTCAAGCTTAGCCTTCATAACGCTTCTTAAGATGCTTAAGCTTGTCATAAGCTTCCATATTCTCATGCTGTTTCTAAAGTTCAAAGTCTATAGTAGCCAACATGAGGCAACCGATTTCTAAAATGTCATTATGATGAGGAACAGGTTCTTTTAGGATATATATTTTTCACTTATATTTGAGGACAATCTTCAAATTCCTATACCAGTCTAGGAAGTTTATCCCATTCAATTTGTCATTTACAAGGATTGATTGCAGTGATAAGTTATTTGATGTATTAGCCATTGGTTATCTACAATATAAATATGTAAAGTAAGTATTAAGTTTTAAACATTTAATAAGATCTTTTATTAAATGTATCTCCCACTATTTTATTGAAATTAATAACCCTTATTATTAATTCAGAAAATTACATTGCCAAGACTTTCTAATGGGCCAAGATTCATATTTCACTAGGCTTTAAGTTAGCTTTAGCTAATCACTTAAGACTTTGTTATTTAAGTAAGCAACACTTGTTAATTGCATTATATACAACTTTTGTATAGTTAGGTAAACAACACTTATTCTAGTCCATCTTATGAACTAAGGTCCAACTCTATGCCTCTAGGTCCTAATCCTATTGAGATATCATAGCTAAGTCAAACCCAATGTTTGACAGTCAAATATCACTATTATCCAATCGTGTCTTACAAAGATAAACAAGGTACTTTGCTTTGACAAACCTATCCTATATTGATCAAAGCCTTGACAAGTGCCAAGAACTGGAAAGCATCATTAATTATTACTAACTTAATATTTTAAATAAAGGATTTAAATTAATTATTATTAAATCTTATGATAATTATCCTACTTTTTCATATATTATATCTAGCATATCTCATACATTATATGAGGAAAATAAATAAAATGCAACATTGCATATATATATCATATATTATACAATGGATAAAAGTATCAAATAGTCAAAGCATATGCTATCACATAGTAAATGCATACTTATCAATATTATCACATAACAAAGGAATTAAAATGTCACATAGAAACAAAAGATATAATCTATGTATGCACATTCAAAGCTCTAATACCACTATTAGATTTCACTTACATTTAAGGATAGAGGAATTTCAGAAATTTTGAGAAACCTTCCTAGAATAATGCACAGGGACATAGATTAAGAATTATATATGGAAGGATTACATCTTGGAGTATAAATTATGAATCATAAGCATAATTAAGTGATGGTATTGTCGGTGTATGTGTCTTAAGAGCTAATCATAAGATGATTGTAATAATGTATAATGTATTATGTTTAATTTTAAGCAATGCAATTATTATATTTTATTTTATTTTATTTTAATATTTACACAATTTATAACTTAAATATAATAATTATCCCTAAAATAGTTTTACTATTGCAAAAATGTCTATAATTAAATATTATTGCAAAAAGGATAACAATAATACATTGGAACTATCATATATAGTGACTGATGATTATAAATCATGGATATATGATACTAAGTCAATACATGGGTATATTGTTAGTGAACAAGATATATTGGACTGACCCGTTATGAGAATACTACATAGATTATCATGTGTCATTAGCTATTCTTACGTGACCATAATGCACGTTACGATTCCCTACATGAAGGGTCATACACTTTAATACCACCCTATGTCATGTTTAATCGAGATGACATGTAGGGCATTGATTGGGTGTGTTACAAATTATGCAAAGGGATATGAGTGATATAGATGGGATTTTATTACTCTTATATAAAAGGGAGATATCCTTGAGCCCCTTGATTGAGTTAAAAATGTATGGTTATGCTCAACTGGATCAATATGTGATATTAATCATTTATTTAAGTTAATTTACTCAGTATCAAAAAATAAAAATTGAACATTGATGAGGATGACACACTCTATGCCTCCAGTTCAATTTGAATATCATTACAAAAGAGACTGTAATGTAAAGTGTTGATCACACATTAGGTGAATGTCAAATCATAGACATTCTTACTACTTGAGTGACAATGATGTATTGCTAGATACCACTCACTGTCTATGATCTAATAATGAGTCATTGCCAATGTAGTATGAGCTTACAAGGTCACACAAAAAGAGTAAAAATGAGACAGTAATTAATTAATTTTTAGTTAGACTAAAAACTTATTAATTGGGCTTGTTATTTTATATATATTATCAAAGTAATAATATATATATATATTATTATTCACATAATATATATTTTATATTATACTATGTAACGTTATCTAATAATAAATTAATATTAGATAATTATATAATTTAATATTAGATAATTGTATTATGAGATAATATTATTATCTAATAATATTTAGTTATTAATATTAAAGTAATATTAAATAACTAATGGATAAGCCCTGTCTCTCCTCACTCTTATATGTTAGAAATAAGGTATTAGTGGTTAAGTAAAATTAAGATTAGATGTAGTTTTCCTAGTAAGATTAAGAAAGATGCATGCCTTTAGCTTTATAAAAGAGGCATGAAGGCATCATTATTTTGTGTGAAGAACAAGTAAATTCGCCACAAGCAAAATCACACAAAAAAACCCTATAAAATGGCACCAAACCCTTTTTCTTTGTGCAAGAGACAAATCCTAGCATATTTGTAGAGGTTGAGAAGTTACCATTCGCTCTGTGTGGATATTGTAAAGACACCATCACCTGATTGTGCTTGTGATTCGGATCTGCACTTGAAGAGGTAATATTTGATTCTTAGTTTATGTCCTTGTGCATTGATCCACGAGAAGATTTCATATGACATAATTTTGAAAATCTATTTTCCTATTGCATTATGTGATGTATGTAAAACCCAACAGGTGCCTCTACTATATCCACACAGAGTGAATGACAACTTATCAACCTCCACAAATTTGCTAAGAAACATTTCTGTTATAAGGAACTAAGGTTTTAGTGCATTTTTGGTTATTTTGGTGGCAATTGCTATTCACTAATATAAAGTGACACCTTCATACTCTTTTATAAAACTAAAGCACACCATTTTCCTAGTTTTACTAGGAAATCGCCTCCTCTTTCTTAATTTCACACAACCACTAATATCTTATTCCTATCATGGTGAAAGTGACGAAAGATAAGGTTTATCAGTTAGTTATCTAATATTATCTTAATATTAATAACTAAATATTATTAGATAATAATATTATCCTATAATATAATTATCTAATATTAAATGACATAATTATATAATATTACTTTAATATCATATAATATTACATAATATACTATATATTATGTGAATAATATATTATTACCTTGATAATATATATATATGCACTAAATAACAAACCCAATTAATAGGATTTTAGTCTAACTATAGCCCAATTAATTAATATTTCATTCCTACTCCTTTTATGTGACCCTGTAGGCTCTTACTATGTTAACAATGACCTTTTTATAGACAGTGAGCAGTATCTAGCAATACATCAGTGCTACCCAAGTAGTAAGAATGTCAGTGATTTGATGTTCATCTAATGTATGGACAACACTTTATAATACAATCCCTTTTGTAATGATGTCCAAATCGAACTAGAAGCATAGAATGTATTATCATCGTCAATGTTCAATCCAAATTTTTTGATGCCAAGTAAACTAACTTAAACAAATAATTAACATCACATATTAATCCATTTAAATATAGTCATGCATTTTTTAGTCTCACTCAATTAAAGGACCTAAGGATATCACTTTTTTTATACAGGAGGAACAAAATCTCATCTACATCATTCACATCCCTTTGCATGATTCATGACATACCTAATCAATACCTTACACGATATCTTAATTAAAAGTGATACAAGACAGCATCAAAGTGTGTAACTCTCATATAGGAAATTGTAGTGACTTCAAGTCAAAGGACTACATACACTGTGGTCACATGAGAATAGCTAATGACACATGACAATCTATATGGTATTCTCATAGTAGATCAATCCAATATGTTTGTTCACTAACAATGTATCTATAAATTGACTTGATATCACATATCCATGACTCACAATCATCAAGCACCATACATGTTAATCTCAATATATTATTACTATTCCTTTCGCAATAATATTCAATCATGATCATTTAAGGAATAGTAAAACTATTCTAGGAACAATTATTATATTAAGTTATAAATTGCGTAAATATTAAAATGAAACAAAATATAATAATTGTATTACCTAAAATAAAACATAATACATTATGCATTATTACAATTATCTTATGATTGGCTCCTAGGATACACACACACCAACAATTATCACAACACTTGCCCATTGAAGGATTCAAATACTATAGTCAAAGATGAAACAAGGCATACATCAAGTGATATGGATTCAAGTTTTAACTTTTGTAGTAATGCTACATATGAAAGTTTGGATGTACCTTATAAATAATTTATTCGAGGTAAGCATCATTTTACAATCCAATGAAAACTAACCAAATTTATCTAAATTTAGTCAGTCAATGTTAAATATATTATGTTAACGGTTTGTTGCATATGAAAATTTAAAAAAATATTTAGGTTTCAGTTAAAATTGATTTTGCATCTTACAAACTAATACTAATCAAAGTCATTTATAGGGAGTGGATTGTTGCAAACCTATTAGTTAAAATCTTAAGCCCAATCAGCTACTTATTATATCAAGTTGTTGTCCTCCTTTTTTGGCATCTAACATGATGTCAAACTAGCCTAGGGCTATGAAAGAAACTCAACTTGATTATATCGTAAATTAATCCTATTACCATTGGTAATGAAAGATTTGAAGATTGGCACAACAAGTCTTCACACAAGCCAATATAGATTTTCTTCTTCACTTCTATTTGTTTATCAAATTATTTTTTGCACAAAATCACTGATCTTCTTCTTTTTTGTTTATTTTTTAGTTTATTTTTCGCATAAAATCATTTCCTTTTATCAAATTTTCAGTCTCTTCTCTAAAAATTGTTGCAAGCCTAGATGCCATTCCACCAAATGCAAGCTTTTAGATAGAGATTCCTTTAATTTTAATTTTTGTTCTTAAATTTCTAATCCCCAGTCGCTAATAACCTTACTCTTTTAGTCTTAACTATGGATTTTTCATGAATTTTCTAATTTTTCAATGAGAAATTACTTTCAATCTTAGTAAATAGTGATAAATGATTTAACCACCGCAACAAACTATATAAATTGATCAAAATTGAACAAGATGATTAAGAACAGTTCTGTAAATTGCTTCGATAGACATTGATTCAATTTCTTTTACTAATAATTTGCTTTGGTCGATTAAGACTGGCCTCCCTCATCAATCTTACCTTATAATTTATTATATTTATATCATTGTTAGTAGCTAATCAATATTAGTGGTTTGTAATACAAATGTACGCAGGGTGAACTAATAGGTTTATTTGTGCATGACATTGAACAAAATGCAAGTTATCGAGTGACTAGACAACTTACTTGTATTAGTTTTGATTAAGACGCTAATTTTGATTTACTCATTCTTTCAAATTGCATCATAACATCCATTAGAAAGTAGCTATGGATTGGTAGGATGCTATAGTGGAACATCTAAATAGGTCATCTATATAATACCTAACTATGATTTGAAGGTTAGCTATATTATATTTACCTGAATTAGACATTACAATTTTTTTTTTTTTGTGGTTTTTTATCATTGTAAGGGGTTGAAGTCTGGTTGTTATACTTTTATATTTACTTTAATTGGACATTAAGATTTCTTTTTTTTCCATTGTAAGATGTGAATGAGTAATTCTTTCAAGCATTCATAAGATTATAATAATTCTAAAGAGCAGTTAAATAATTTCCTCATGGTATTTCATATATTTTGACTTGTGATGGGCACTACTTGAGGAAAATGGTGTTTTTTTTATCTTTCCTTAAATTTTGGAATTATCATTTGTGTTCTTAATTCCTTCGAGCATACATGAGATTATAATAATTTTGTAAAGGAATCAATTAATTTCCTCATGATGTTTGATAGATTTTGACTGGTGACGGGCACTGATTAAAGAATATAGTGTTTTATCTCTTCAAACTTTGTTAGGTAATGCTAAATTTCTTAATCCATTGACTAACTTTGCATTGAAAATGGGAAAAAAAAAAAAAACTATAGCCAAGAGAGAATCAAATGAAAGTATTAATTTTGACTTAAACTTAGGATTTAATATGCTAACCATTAAGATTTTGTTTCGGACCATTTGATCTTAGGTTAAAAATGGACTTCATCATGAGACATAATTATACTTGGCTGCATTATGTATAACCTCAATTTACATCTTTTTTAATCGTAAGATAACACAAGAATAAAGTAAAAGAGAGGTTTGAAAGAAGACTTATCTAAAGTTAAGATATTGAAATTCCAAACTTGGTTACTGTTTCTTTGTAACTTATATGCATCTTGCTTGAAGATGTCATTTCTAAAGTTTGCTTTTTACGCTATTTTTTTATTGTAATACTTTTTGTGATATCTTTATTACTAGAGTTTTTCGTAGTTGTGCTATTGATTTACAATTCATTAGAAATATTTTTAACAAAAGCACGTACTAAGTTAATTTCATAAAATATAAAAATTTGAGTTATGATACTTTGCAACATGGATGCTAAATTCAATTACTAAAATAAAATTGTTCTATATTACAATGCCTAAACATAATATTGAAAATAACTATGTCCAATGCCAACCTAGAATACTAAGAAAATATGCCATATTATAATGTCAATAATAATAAATTAGAATAAATATTAAACTACCTAAGCAAAAAATTTCCATCGTTTGTAGAATTCATGCAGTATCGTCAATAGCGAGTTGCTCATTTATCCAATGTATTGAACTCATAACCACATGATTACTATTCTTATTGTACCCTTTCCTGACAAGATTAATAAACAACTTCATCCTTCCATATCTATCAAGCCTAATGATAAGTTCATAAATAATTAATAAGCTTAAGAATTATTTATTTATTGGATGAATTCACAATCACATACCTCAACATAATATGACCCAAATATCAAACAATGCCATCCAATTAGCCACCCAAATTTGACAATCATTTCTGCCAAAACAAAATTAACAGTTGACATTATTAATTAGGATGAAAGGACAAGTAATATGTATAATATTCATCATAAAATATTTTACCCACTGCTTTACTTGGGCACTCTATCCAAAATTTCAATTGTGAACTCTAATACTCTAGAAGTTAAGATATTGTTATCCTAATAAGAAGTTCTATCGTCCAAAAGGTTTTCCAAGAGAATAGGCTAATATCAAAATGAGCAAACCATGTTAAAATAATGTAAATGAATAATAAATCAAAAGGTAAACATTAACAAAGTAATTATCTTAACCATTTGCTTAATTTGATTAACACGATGGTTATATCTTGCATCAATAGGCTTAAAGTTAACCAAAAAAGCTTTCTCTTGGTGGAATCAATAATTAGGAGAAACTAATGATTATTATAATACTTCATTAGAATAAAAATTTTAAGATTCTTTACCAAGATTCTCACAAAATAATCTTTGAAGAATATAATAGCTTTGTGAAAAGTTAAAGTTCCACCATTTGTTGGAAAAAGTAAAAATAACATATAATTGTAACAACTTTAAATTAAGTTATAACTAAAAAAATAGTGCAAAATAATAATCACAAAATATAGAGGCTAATACCATCGATTACGATATACAATTGTCTCCTTCTCCTGATAGGTTAGCATGCATCCATGCGTAGTAAGTATCTGCAAGTAAAAGAAATTAAATTGCTTAAAAAAAAATGAAATCGAATTGCTTGAAATTGATGCATGTAAAAATCGTATTTTAATAATCAAAAGAGGTACGTCATTTACCATTCATTTAAATGGTAAAAGGTTGTGTATGGTTTTCCTTGTTACACTAATCATATATGTATTCGCAAGCACCTCACTGCAAGTTTACAAGGAAAAATATAAGTTATCATTAAAATAAGAAAATAGCAACAATTATTTCAGAGTAGTTTGTCACTTCCTAATCCCAATCATGACCAAAATGAAATCTGATCATTTGATTTCCATCGACTTAACCTATATTTCTTCTTAGATTACTAGTCCCATGTGAAGTAATGAAAGATAATAATCATACATCATAAGGGAGCAAACATAATTTTTCATTCACTAATAAGGTTTGATTTCAAAAAGAATCAACCCTTCCAATAATCCATCTAAACTTGAAGATAAGCTAACTTAGCTAACCCTTAAAAAGGTTAGATATTTAATTGTCTATCCTTGGCCTATATAGAACAAGGCCCTAAATATCTAATTACATCCAAATATCCTATATTGTCCTCAGCCATACTAAAAATCTCTAGGAGTTTAACTTTGAGGTGGTGGTAAAGGTTGTTCAACCTATGACTTTGCAAAAATAAAATACAAAATGGTTAAGGACTTAGTGAATAAACATTCTAATACAATCAATCATAGAAAATAATTATAAACTTACATATTGGATTTACACTTACGTATACCTAAACACCTTGATCACACACTTCATTAATGATAATTAGCAAGATGTAATATCATTCATGCTCAATTACACCACTCCATAAAACTCTTATACAAGTGTATACTCCTCTATATCCTTACTCAAATGTACATATATCCACATTATATCATATCATACAATGAACAAGAATATAAAAAATATAAGAAAAGCAAGTAAAGATGTGTTTAGATTTGTTTTTATTTTTGTATTTTCAAAGACTATACTCAAAGGCCATTTTAAAAACTATTTTGTTCAAAAACTTTTTTTGAATTATAGGCAAATAAATATTAGAGGGTGTTCAAAACTACAAATAAGGAAATATTTCATATAATTACAAAACTGACATGAAGAATAAGAGATCAAGTTAAGAAAGCATTTAAAAGTAATTTCTATTTTTTTTATTTTTAAATTATACATTTAGAGAATAACTTTTAAAAATAGATTCCTAAATAAGCTCTTTTATTTTTAAAAATAAAAAAATAATAAATTATTTTTAAAAATAGTAAACAAATAGATCTTAAATCTCTTTGTGCCTTATAGGTTAACTTTATCCTTTTATAAGCCTTATCCTTATCCTTCCAAGATTAATCTTATCCCTTTATAAACTCAAACATAATATCACTACATGAAATCACAACATGACACTATTTGCCCTTATTCCATCAATCATAACCATTTTACAAGATACAACTCAATAACTGATTCACAATCAATTTCATTATCAACATAGCAAATCATTCATAATATGTATACTTCACTCACCATATCAATGTCATGCCTTCATTGCCTGGCCTTAACAAGGTAGGATTTCAATTATCTCATTCACATTTAATTCTTGAATAATTCAAGAAATATTACTCATGCACATGTTAAAGGAAAAGCAAGATATCATAAATGGTATTTACAAGTCAATCACATTCTTAAACAAACTTAAAATGAGCCATTTTAGTTGATACTATGATTTATTAGTAAAATAGGAAAGATGAAATGCTTCACAAAACACTTTAATCCTTTCAGTAACATTTTACAAGAAATAAAGTGCTTTATGATTCACTTTAGGACTTTTAGCAACATTTTCAAAGTAATGAATCACTTTACAAATCATCTCCTAACCTTATGAAATCTAAACCTAAAAAGCACTTCACATATAAGCATTTCATCATATTAAAAAAAATTACTATTCATTTGGCATAAATGCCAACTAACCAAGGTAAATTTAACATTAAACTACTCCTCATCATAAACATGCCATTAATACACTACATATACATCAATTCTAACATTGAATCAAACCAAACATTATCAATTAACACCATTTTGACCCATTTTAGGCACAAGTGTTGGATAATTTAAACTAGTGATCATCGAAGCAAAACCATTAAAATTCTTGGAAAGTAAGGTTAGAATATTTACTTATCCACAATAGAGAAAGAATCTAGGAGATGAATTCAAAGTTCCTTAGCCTTAATCATAAAAGGATTTGAAATTCCTTCTATTAGAGCTCATTTTCCTTATTGGATACAAAATGCTCAATTCTAACAAATCTTTTAAAGATGATTGAAGGGAACTTAACTAGGAGAAGGTCTTATCTTAATTGGAGAAAGAAATTGATGATTAATTTGCTTCGCTTTCTTAATTGGGGATTAGAGATGAATAACGAGAAGCAAAAGTTGAGAAAGTGTGAAAGTAAATTTAAGAATTATTGTTAGAAATTAAAAGGAAGGCTGATTTAAAATTTGAGTTAGAGTTAGGGTACTTTGTGAAAATATCCTAAATCTCATCAATGCACAATTACTTACTTTTAAACATTTATAACCTTTTTACATTTTATTCTATTCATCTTTCCTTATTTACACTGCATACAAGGTTTTCATCTTAAACTTCATTCTATCTTAATTTCTCTACTCTACATATAAATTTTATTTTAATTATCACTATCAAAATTAAGTAATTATTCCTTTTTTTAAAAAATTATTCAAATTTCTAAAAAAGGTGTAACAATACTTCTCTCTTCAAAAAAATTCATCCTTGAATTCTTAATACACAAGTAAATATTAGAAACATATAAAAGTAAATTCATACTATTTGTAAGAACTTATCAAACAAATAAGTGTATTTTAGCCTCATAAGTTATAACAGCAACAATAGCTTATGGTTGTTAAAGCTAATCAAAAATAAAAATTTCTAATTTGATAAAAATTTGCAGTATAAAGCAAGAAATCAGGTCAAACACCTAATAATCTACTTAATATAAACTTTCACATTAATTTGTTGACCATGATTACAAAATTATCTAAGCCTTTTATGCAATAAAAATAAAATAAATACATGTAAGTAATTATGAAAATTAAAATGACACAATTGAGACAATTGTGCAAATAATACATATGCAAAATGCAGGAAACAAAATAGAACTGAATTAGGGGATTTAATTAAAAATTAAACAAAATGTAAGAATGGAAACAAAATACAAAATTAACATAAAAAACAATGAAGAAACATAATTAATATAAGGAATTTAAAATTTCTTTGGTATATTGATTATAGATAACAACATATTTAACAATTGTAATTGATTACTCAATCTAGAATCATCTGAAACATTTGCAATGATATATGAATTCTATTCTCGATAACTACTATAATGTAAAGTTAGATCTCTTCAGATTAATAGAATTGAACAATTACTATAATGTATAAAGTTAGATCTAAATCAAACTGAATATAAAATTTAGGTAAATTAGAAATCTTTAATTTAATCATTCAATCCTCTATTCTCACAAGAAGAATAATAATTAACTAACCAAAATTCAATATAAAACCAAATGCAAATCATAGATCACAAAAATGAACAAAAATTATACCAAATCCTTATCCAATCCATGCAAATCCAAAAAATTGAAGAAGAGAATTAAAGAAAAAGAAAAATTAATTAGCAAAAGTTAATATAACAAATTAGGATTTCATAATCTAAACTAAGTTAAGCCTTAAAATCAATAAATCAATCAGAAATATAGCATTCCATAGATAAAAAGAAGATACTTAGAGAAGAAAAGATAGTTATCTAAAATTATATGTTTTTACCTTTGAAAGCATAAACCTTTAAATCTGATTTTCTATCTTGCAAAATCTAATGAGTCAAGTTAATATACCTCTTAAGATTACAAAAAATGGGACCTTGCTAATTTCAAAAGCCTATAGCCTAATTTACAATTTAATATACTAACAATGTCTTACTGCAATAATTTTTATTACTTAGTTTCCAACCTATGTTTAACCATCCAAACAATATACTTTCATTAAACTCTAAATATGAAAATTGTTAAGCTATGTCTTAGCAACTTTGCACACTAGTTTGACCTTGATTAGACTTTTAGAGCACCAGATATAGCTTGAAAATGAAGATTGTTTCGACTTGGATAAAAATAGAACATTAACTTCATAACAATATTTAGCTTCCTAAACATTCGAATTAGGGCTTCATCTAAAACATGAAAGTTCTAAAGTTTCCTTTAAGATTTCTAACAATATAAAAATCACCAAGTTTTGGCATTTAAAACTCAAGTTATTGTAGAAATTCTAAAATAATATAAAAATCCAACATTAACTAAACAATTTTAAAACATTGGAAAACTAATATCCAATCAAATAACAAAGGCCAAATCCATAAAATTAAGTATAAGTATATGTAACATACTAAGAGGCATAAAATAAAAGGAAATAATATAAATAAAATCTTGCACATCAGTAGCCAATTGGACACTTTTGAATATCCTAACTACACTAAAAGAAAGTTTGGTACCGCCTACGTACTACCTGATTATGACAATGTTCCCCAATAAAATTACAATAGAGAACTTCTTTTGGTAAGAGTTCTAAGTATGCTAAACATGAATACAAGCACAGATAAAGGTAAATTTGAAAAAGTGGAACAATTCAAACTTATAGGATGTACTAAGTTAAGGACTTTGAATATTAAAAAAATAATAAATCAAGCTTTTATATGTTATTATAAATGTTAAATCCTTTTATTTTAAGGTAAGCATTCTAAAATTATTTTTCTTCATGAAAAGTCAATAGCTTTTTTGCATCATTTTGAAGTTTATATAGAAATTTATTACATCTTATTTTCACTTAAATTTACTTCATTTGCAGCTTGACTCTTAATTCCTACATCACCCTTACCTCCACAACTTTATTGCAACAAGGCCCCCAAACTGTAGTAGCATTGTCTTCTACAATCATAATACTTGTTGCCATATTATAGGATCTCTTTAAAAGTTAGAAATTAATGACTTAGGCCCTTATGGAAATGGCTTACTTCCTAAGGGACCTTTTTTAAGTTAAGGTCCTTTCTTCCACTAGCCCATTCGTTTAGATGCTCCTTTAACACACTCAAGCTTCTATGCTTGAAAGAGAAACACATATGGCATAAAAAACCTTAATAATATCCACTAGAAAGTAACAAAATCCCCATCACCATAAATTTAAGGCTCAGCACAAACATCCTTATTAGAAAAAAAAGTTAAGGTAATATTACTTGCATTGCAAATAATCTAAAGATACATGGGGAGGAATGAGAAGTAATTAGTTTGAGAGAAGAAGTTAATTTCATAAAAGGAATACTTAGGTTCATTAGTTCAGTCATGCATTTATCTCATAAAAAAAGGGTGTCTATTAAATGATTAGGGTGACACAATAGAAAGCAAAAATGCCCTCAAATGATTTTAGGGAAAAAGGTAGTTAACACCTTCATTCACACAATTTGAGGTTACCTTGAGTCAATTCCATACAATCCAAACCCTACCAAAGAATCCCTTAGACTTAACCTTTTGCATATAAAAATATTTTCAATGATAGCATTAACATAACATTTGATTGAACAAGTTTCAATAATAATTAACACTTTTAAATGAGAACACACTATGATCCCTATAATAAAGTGATGGGATTATTCACCGATTCATAAAATAACAATTTAACAAAAGTTCAAAAGTATAAAAAGCAAGGGGTAAAAAGGTAAATGTTGAAAAGCAATAATTAAATTTCATTTATTATCATATATAAATTTACAAAATCATGGAAAATAAAAGAAAAAGGAGAAAAGAAAGAAAGATTAAAATAAAGTAAAATTAAATAAGGTTAAAGCTAATCATGCTGAACAATAATAACTTTACTGAAGAAGTTAATTTCATTATTTTCATGGTTTAGTTGCACCGTGTCCTAGTTCCAGAGCATTCATATTCCTCCAAAAAACCTTTCAAGGTTAATTCTTTTTATGCTAGAGAAGGAGGCTTTTAGCGATGGCACCAACATGAGCTCTTCTTAAGTAAATCTCTGTAACAATGAACATTAACAATTGATATTGTGTTATAATCTCAATTACATTGCCAATAAAACTAAGGTAAATAACTTTTTTTGCATTCCAAGCACTAATATTAATAGGCCTTATGTTCCAATAGAGTGGACCAAGGTTAGTCCATTCCCATTTAAAAGGTATTTACAACTCATTTTGAGGGTAATAAAAGCCACTGAGATTCCTCTTTACTAGCATAGAAAATTTATATAAAAAATTATATTCTTTGGAACTCGATAAAAGTAGAATCAAGGATAGTTGCGAGGGAAAATTCATCCTTTAGGATTAATGGAAAAAAAAGATGCTTTAATTGCATGCAATCCCAATAAAATTAGAAAGCTAAACAATGTGAAATACCTATTATGAGATCAATAGGCACTACTTAACCTTCTATGAGAAAAGGTAAATGCACAATCAAAAGTTTAGTCAAGGCAATCCCTATGATGATAAATGAAATAAAGAAGTATTAAGGTTTCATAAGGAAAATCTAGTGGAATGATGGCCTTGATATAAAGGTAATGATAAAAGGGATAAAGGTTCTATAGCAACTTTCTAAGAATTTGATAATAAAAATAATATACTCACAAAATCCCCCAATTGTATCCATAATTCTTGCAAGAATATTAACTAGGCTCATAATACTGAGGAAAATCATGCCATTTAAAATTTAATTCTGGATCAGCTAATATATTAATCCATTTTAGGATACTTACTTTAGAAAAAAACATATCTAAAAGCTAACACTGGTTAAAATGATTAATTGTTCCTCTACAAAAGGCCTTAAGCCATGTGGTAAGGATAAACACCTTCAATTTTTCTTTACATCATAGTAATCTATGCATAAGAGTATTATATTAATACTCAAGCCATTAAGCCTAGCTTAAAAAATAATATTAACAATATGAAAAAAATAGAAATACCCTAAGGAATTGAAAGTGTCCAAGTTCCCGAAAGATCTATTGGGCTACTAAAAGCTCCTAAGTTTTTAATAGTAGAACTAGCCCCAAAAAGGCTCATTAAACCCTAATTCCATTGAATCTTAAGAACTTAACACATCTAACTCAAGAAAGGGCTTATGAAAAGTTACATTCTTCCCAACCTAAGTTTGGCTAAGAAAAAGAACCCCACTCTTTATTCCTCAATACCAATACTACTACAGAAGTAGAAAAACTTCTTCTCTCACCAACTTAAGAATTCCTCTAGGGCATGCAGCTAGGTAAGATTATGCTAAAATTAGTGGCTTTACTACAATTCATAGGTATTAAGATCCTGATCCCTCTCTCAATTATCTTACTCTCTATAATTGTTAAGCCTCCTACTTTAGTCAAGGGTCCTAGTTCCCTAAAACAAAACTTGCTACATAAAATTTATACCTAAGGAGAAATAATTCTTTGCTACTTTCCACCTTATATTTATTACTTTGGGCTACAAGCTTATGAAATACTTTCATTCATATTTATTATTTAGTAAATCCATAAAATTTTCAAACATAATCAATAATCAAATTAACATTAATTTTTTTACTAAAAACTTACTCCACCATTAATATCAAATAGCATTATAAGATTTATTGAAATGGTACTAATAATATGTGATTCTAGTTGCACATACATTATTGGTACAATTTCAACCAACACTTATTTAGGCAATATATGGAAATAACCTAAGAGTCTCATCTCATTAAAAACCTAGATTATACTCTGATACCACTTTTGTCACAACCTAACTCCAATCATGACCAATATGGAATTTGATTGTCTAGCTTTTACTAGCTTATCATATATTTTTTCATAGAGTACAAGCCTTATGTGAAGTAATAAAAGAGAATAATTATATATCATAAAGGAACTAATATAATTTTTCATTCATCAATAAGGTTTAATTTCAAAATGAATCAATCTTGCTAATAATATATTTAAATCTAAGGATAAGTTAGCTTATTTAACTTTTAAAAAAATCAAATACCTAACTATATACCCTTAACCTATATAGAACAAGGGTCCAAATATCTAATTACATCTAAATATCCTATACTATCCTAAGCTATACTAAAAGTTCTTTAAGGAGTTTAACTCTAAGGTGGTGATGAAAGTTATTCAATCTATGAGTCTACAAAAATAAAATATAGAGGAGTAAATCCAGAGCTTGTAAAGCAAATATTCTAACATAATCAATCATAGAAAATAAATATAGGCTTACTAGCCAAATTTACCCTCTTGCACACTTAAAACTTAGATCACACATTTCATTAGTAATAATCGGTAAGACATAATATAATATATGCTCAATTACAGCACTCCACAAAATTCTTATACAAGTAAGTACTCTGCTATATACTTACTTAAACATACTTATATTTATATTACAATTATATCCCATAATGAACAATATCAAAAAAAAAAAAAGTAAAGTAAGTAAATTCCCTTATGCCTTTTGGGTTAACTCTACCCTTCACAAGCTCCATCATTATCTCTTCAAGGTCATCCTTATTCTCTCACAAACTTGTACTAGGTATTAGTGCACAAAATCACAACCTAGCATTATTCAACCCCATTCCATCAATCATAACTATTTAACAAGATACAACTCAATATCATCATAATAAATTATTCATAACAAGTATAATTCACTCACCATATCAATGACATGCCTTTATTGTATAGCTTCAACATAGTAGGATTCCAAATATCTAATTCACATTTGATTCTTAAATAATTCAAGAAATATTAGTCATGCACATGTTAGAAAAAGAGCAAGATATTATTAATGGTATTTACAAGTCAATCACATTCTTAAATAACCTTAAAACAAGTCATTTAGTTGATACTATTATTAATTTGTAAAACAAGGAAGGTGAAATGCTTCATGAATTCTTTTGATCTTTCTAATAACATTTTGGAATAAATGAAATGCTTCACAACTTCTAGTAGCATTTTTGAAGCAACGAATCACTTCCTAACCCTATGAAATTTGGGCTTGAGAAGCACTTTGTATATAAGCACTTCATGATTTTCCAAAAAAATTTATTGTTCATTTAACATTAATGCCAACTAACTAATGTATATTTACCACTAAAACACTCCTTATCATAAATGTGTTATTACTACATTACATATACATCAATTTCAACATTACATTGAAATAAACATTACCAATTAACAATATTTTAACCCTTTTTAAGCACAAGTGTAAGAAAATTTAAACTAGTTATCATCAAAGTAAAACTATCAAATTTCTTGGAAAGTAAGGTTAGAATATTTATTCACCTATTATGAAGAAAGAATATAGGAGATAAATTTAAGGTTCTTTAGCCTTAATCACACAAAGATTTGAAATTTCCCTTATTAAAGCTCATTTTCCTTATTAGATTCAAAATGCTTAATTTCAGGAAATCTTTTAAGAATTATTGAAAAGAACTTAACTAAGATAAAGTTTTACCTTGATTGGAGAAATAAATTGATGATTGTTTTGCTTCACTTGCTTGATTGGGGATTGGAGATGAAGAAGGGGAAGTAAAAGTTGAGAAACTGTGAAAGTAAATTTAGGAATTATTGTTAGAAATTAGATAGAGGGTTGATTTGGGATAAAAATTTGAATTAGAGTCAGGGGTATTTTTGAAAAATATTTTGAATCTCCTTCATACTTAATTATTCACTTTTGAATACTTATAATATTTTAACATTTTATTCTATCCATATTTCCTTATTTATATTCCATATCAAGTTCTTGTCTCAAACTTTATTCTATTTCAACTTGCCCATTCCACATCTCAATTCTGTGTTAATTATTACGACAAAAATTAAGTACTTATTCATTTTTAAAAAAAAATATTCAAATTTCTAAGAAGGGTGTAACATAATTACAAGAGAAAGAATCACTTACTCTTCACTCAATACACTATTAAAAATGTAAGCTACCATCGCTAACTTATTATCTCTTGGACACATTCCTTTTATTGGTTCAAATGTGGATGGCAAGGGTTGAAATTAAAAAAAAACATGATTTGTTATTTTAAAAATACAATAAAATTATTTAAAATTTTGCTCATAAATACCTTTAGATAATTAAACTTATAATCAATCTTATACTAATAAATCATATATTTACTAAAAAATAGTGTACCAATAAATCAAAGAATATTTTTCAAATTATATAATAAGAATTAATTAATGTAAACTAACTATAAGAAGTACTCTTGTTGGGTTTTGAAATTGTAACTTATACAATGGTTTGGACAACTTCACTAGATGGATAGCCTTAAAAGAAGCATATGAATTATTTAAAGATGAGCCATTAAAATTTTCCTTCCAACTCAATTCTATTTTCATGAAAAGAAGTAAAAAATGAAATTTTTTTCAATATGAAACAATATCAATTGACTAAATAAATAAATGAATATAACTAACTTTCCTCTTAGAGAAATTGTCCTTCTTATCTTACATTGCATATTTTTCTTTGGTTAAAGTTTTCTTGAATGACAAGCTACTTGATGGTTGTGATTTGATCTTCTTGAATAAAGAGTCACTACTTCATATAACCTTGAATTTTGCTTGTGAATCTTCTATAGAAGGAGATTGCAATTGTTTGAAGTCTTCCCTAATAGCCATGTAGTGGTGTGATTAAGCCAAAACACTTGAAGAAAAAGCTTGAAGTTCCTTTTGTTATTGAGTTAATGCTAGCCTTTATTCTTTCCATGAATTAGATAAGATTTATAGATAATGAAGTTATGGTAGAAATGAAAAAAAAATAAAGATAAATTTTGAGAATCACTACTGTAGAAATATTTTTTAATGTCGATTGTTTTAGGGTTTTGATGTTAGTTTTTACTTGATGTATATATAGGTGTCATTGTATGTTGACAATTCCACATAAGTTTTTTAACTAAGCTAGAAAAATAAAATAACATTAGTTTCCATAAACATATAACTATCATTTGTTCTTCATCAAAATATTATACAAAGAATTTTTATTACAAAATAATGTCAATTAATAAAAATAATTAACATGGTATGTCATTCCCCTTATCCACACCCCAAACTCCAGTGAAGCCCAATTCACTATCATACTCCCTATTCTTTGTATTTCCCACAACCTAACTAGATTAACATCTTTATCTCAATTTTAGCAATTTAAAGTAAAAAAAAAAAGTTTGAAAATGGTGAAATATTACCTCAATTAAAGATGAGTGTTTTTCTATGGATAATCATTACTCAATATGTAAGGTTAATACTATTTGAAAAAGTACATCCAATATATGCAAATGTAGTAAGTGAAATTTATTAAAATTTCATATATGATATTACACCAAATGCTAAAGATAAATAAAATTATGTTTCTTACCAATGCAAACATGTAAAAGTTACATCAAAGTAAAAGATAATAAAATATGATCGATTATGAAATCAAAAACTAAATTATAAGAATAAACACAAAATGTGAAAGAAATCTTTACATTTATATTTTGTGCTTTTCCAGTAATTGTTATACCTATTAGTAGGGCTTTAGTCTTACAAAATAATTAGTGAACACAAAAACAAAATTGAAGAAAATCATCTAAGGTTGGAAAGGAAGTATACCTTACTAGAGAAAGAATTATTTTAGAGATGGAAAAAATCATTTCAAGGATGGAAGAGCTTCAAGATAAATTTGTAAATAGTGCTATGACTTCAGTCTTTTTATTTTCATCTTACACCTTTATTTTTGTAATGCCTTAAGTTTATACATTAGTTAATAGTTCAACTATAGAGTTTTAAATGTTGGTTATTAAATAAAAAAACTAATGTCATAAATCAATTCAATTATATTTCAAGTAAAAAGTTTATGATTTTACAAGCTAATAGCATTAAAATTATTTTTTTCTTAATAATAGATTGAACAACCTAATAATGAGAAACCATAATTTATAATGAATAAAAAGTTTTAGTTAAGGTTAATTTGAAACTACAAATGATTAGAAGCTATAAAGTATGCATTTTTTACTTAAAAAATTATTACACAAAAAAGAAGTAAAGTGGATACTTCTTCTTGTAATTCCTTTATATTGCTTGAGAACTTCTAAGTTGAAAAATGTAGATAGAATTTGAAGATAAATTATAGTGAAAAGAAACAAAATGATTATTTTTGCAATGAACTCAAACCTCCTAGTGCAAAAATGGTCATTTCATGTCTTCTCACTATAATTTCTCATCTTTATATTTTTCCCTAATTATACTTCTTAAGATGGAACATGAACAACAAAGACCACTTTGAAGGTTATAATAGTTTTAAATTGATCATAAATTATAGTGAAAAGAAGCAGTATAACTAATTTTACAATGAACTTAAAAGGTCAAGCCTTCCAATGCAAGAATGATCATACTACTTCTTCTCACTATAATTTCTTATTCATTTGAACATCATTGATAAAACATTACCTAGATATTTCAAATGGAGAATTAAAATGAAATTTATACACCGATCAAAAATCAAAATCTACATAGTGCTTATATTTTTAAAGCTTAACTATTAATATACCTTGAAATGTTATAATTTTTTTATGATATTCCAATACACATTACTAGTAAATGTTTAGTATTTATGATCCATGTTTTCATCTCCTAATACAATGCACATCATAAATACCATCATCAATGTATTGGTGAATATTTATTACAAGTTAGCTAGATATTTATTACAACTTAGATGGTCATATGTGTACCTTTAGACATTAGTTGTGATAAAAAAAAATTGACTTGGCATCTGAGCTAATTTTTTCAAATCATGTCAATTTTAATAAATAACCAATGTTATTCAACTTTTTTTTTAAATACAACTTTTGTGTCCTAACATCTTTTTTAACAAAAAAACTCATTAAATTAACATACCTATTGATGTTGTACATTCTTTTTTTAAGTATAAGCATTTTGTTATTGACACTTAGAGAGATATAATATTTATAACCATTACCACTTTGAAATGCTTATTGAATAAATATGATGATCAAGTAGATTTTATCCATTGATAGATTAGGTTATAAATATTATGTTTTCCTAATTACCAATGATAAAATGCTTATTCTTTAATAAAAGAATGTGCAGCATCATATATGAGAATTTTTCATTTTTTTTCTTCTAAAAAAGTGGTGATGATTATCTTTATGGTATCCTTTAAGCAATTCCTCACTTTTATATTCATGGCATCCATTCTTATCATTGAGGCCATTATCAGCAAACCCTTGTAGAAATACCTTCTCATTATTGCTACTACTACTCTCAAATTTATACCATTGAATTGACAATACATAAGATAAGTAGAATCATCTTTATCTATTTTAAAATGGTAACTTAACACAAATTATAGCCAATAGAGGATGACAAACTAGGAATAATGACTTACATCTCAATAATTGATGGTTAAGCAATATCAATCATGCATTGTCCTCTTATGCCACTTAAACAAAAAAATAGTAAAAAATAAATTATGGAGTAAAAAGCCTAAATAAAAATAAAATGAAAAAAAAAGAAAACTTTGGAAGCAATTTATAGAAAATACAGAAGATTCTACACTAGTTATGTCTTAAGCCCATTAATATAGCTTTTGCTCATTGATTATTTGAAAAACTAATGTTGTAATCTTCACCTCATGAACCATAATGCATTTAAATGAATAGGTCATTGAAATATAAATAATGTGTATGATTCTCGATAACATTATAAAAACAAATATTAATTAGTTGTAAATAACCCTTAAACATTAATTTTTAAGTACAATTGACATCTAAAATATCAATATTCTTTATAATTTTCAATAAAATTATAAATGAAAATATTAATTGACTATTGATATTTTTTTAAATACCAATTTAATATACAATTATCATCTTAAAGTTTCTTATATTAAAGCTTCCATTTTTCATTGGAAAATAAGGCTTTATAATATTGATTTATTATTATAATGTATATAATAAATTGCATTTATTTTCAAAAATATCATTATATTATTATACATATCGCTTTTTATTTTAACTAACTAAGGCGACAATAAAGGGAGAATTGTAAGAGGGAATGGTATCATGTAGTTTTGTAATTATTGCAAACAAAACACAAGATTCAAAAAGATCGTACATACCTAGTGTACTTTGGCACCAATTTCTTGGAGCTTATTATCTTATGCATCATTGAGGTCCTTGAAATTTTAAATTTACTCTTTATGATGAAGAGCACTTCCCTTAATGCTTTTTAGGGTGTAGAAAATTATGAATGAGAGAACAACTATATCACTTGACAATAAATACCAATAAAACATGTGATTAGAATAAAGCAAATATTAAAAGAAAACTATCCATTAGTCAAGATAATTATGCAATTTATGTAATGCTAATCAAGAGATAGAAACAAAGTTTGGTTCAAACTATGCACGTTGTTGAACCCAAGTGAAATTAGTGTCATTGGCCACAAAGTAAATCTAAAGAGTTATCATTTTGTTAACTATGCAATATGAATAACACGGATCAGGTGACAGGAACAAGGATTATTTCATATTTTGTGTGTTGTATTCGACAAGTGAAATTAGTGGATAATTGGTTAAATTTTGATGAAGTGAGGATAAGGTTAATGCATTAATAGTTTCAGTATACTTTAATACAAATATGCAATTACCAGTTATTTAATCCATAATTGTATACATGAAACTTGGGTTGAATCATGTTAACCCATTAATTGAATCATGTTATGCATTATTTTATACTTTGTTTAGCTCTTTTCATATTAGTGATGATTTCATAAAATAAATATTTTCAATAATTAAACACAAAAATAAACTAAACTTTATTATTAGTCCCCGAAATTGGTGATGGGTACTATTTCATCTACTAATTTAATAGCATTTTGCTTGTCCATGAAAGAATTTATCCCTAAGAGCAACACCGCAAACATAACCAGCTGATGTAGAATGTAAAATTCTAACTCAGTAAAATATATCACGCTAAAAAATGTTTTACAAAACCACGTCATTCAATATTGAAATAATTTAAAAATATATCTTAGAATCTTCTCATCCTTTTGGTGCTTGTGCAAAAGGAAAACAATGCAGCCAAAAACCAATTTAATATTTTCATTGTCATACCAAAATAAAATAATATCAAGTTTGAAAAGATAGTAATATTTTTTTCGATGTGCAATTTTTTTAACCTTTCACTTCCCTTATAATCTCCATTAATAGCAAAATGGCTTTCTTGTTAACAAACTTTATACAAAATTCAATTTTGTTTATGTCTAAACTTTCATTAATTCCTTGAACTTGTGATTCATCAAAGACAATATGAATCCAAATGTAATAAGCCTTAAAGAATAATCATTGTCCATAATTCATAGTTTCTTTATGATTCTAACGATTATGCTTGTATCAAAATTCTATTGCTTATGAGTTTATAGGTTATGAAAATTAAAAATAAAATTAATGGCCATATGACTAATAGTCTTGAAAAAAAAATTTATACTCCTATTCCATATATCCTTAGCCATAGTTGATGAATGAAGGATATTTATTAATTTCTACAATTTTTAAGATATTGAAAATTGAAAAATTATATTTTTAATATATATAGACCCCACAAAATTGATAAATGGATAAATATATTGATAAGTATTTTTCATTTATTGCTCATGATTAAGGATATGTAATATATTTATTATTCATAATTAAAGATATGTGGTATAATTAGAATATACAAAAAATTCTTGATAGTCTCGTGGCTATTATTGCTCTAATAGTAGATGTTGAGATTTAACCTACGGGCAATGAAAGTTTCTATTCAACTTTTAAGGTACTTAATTTGGTAACAATCAATAAATGTTATGATTTAATTCATTAAATGACATTATTGAATTATCTAGAATAGATAAAATAGGCATAAAATTATTTCAACATTGTCTAATACTGTTAAAGGCATTTTAAGCTGGTGGAACTTAACAATGTACAATCTTTATCAATAGTAGTTTATAGAGTAACACATATACCTCCTGTTATATATGTGTTTGTCTTTTACCTTCATGTGCAAAATGTTGTGCATCGTGTACACTATGAAGGTAAAAAAACGTGAGAAATGCATGAATAGATACAATGAGAAAAAAAAAAAAAAAAAAAGGGTTCTATATCATGGTTCATGAGTTCTTGATAGTCACTATCTTTAATGATAATTTGCATTTTCTAATTATCATAATGTATCAGGAGAATGATCAATCTTTAATCACATAGAATATAATATTATAAAAAGAGAAACAATTTAGATAATATAAATTTTTATAAGGATTAATGATTGAATTAATCACACAAGGATGATATAATAAAAAAAGTGGTGTGTTTCAGTAAATATAAATATTTATAAGGGTTGGTGGTTAAGTTAAAAATTACAACTTTAATTACCTATTTAACTACATCTATGCTTGATATATCTTAAACCCAAAATTAAAAATGTGCAAGTTGGCACATCATCAAGGTTGTTATACCTAAAAAATAAAATTGGGTAGCATATATATATATACCAGCCAATTTTATTTTTTAGGTATAACAACCCTTATATATATATATATATATATATATATATATATATATATATATATATATATATATATATATATATATATATATATATATGAGAAAGAATCCATTGATATCCATGTGAATTTAATGACTTATACTAAATTTAAGCCATTAAGTATTAATTCATCTTAGACAATTTTTTATGTTAGACATAGCTTGCTCTTCCTCTTGATTGATGTAATAAATAATAATTATCACATCATTGATATACTAAAATCAATTTTTTTGAAAAAGATATTAATGGAAGAATAATATCAAATAATATAAAAAAATTATAATTATTAATAAAAATATTCTCATCATTTGCCACCAAAGTATGATTACCAAGTTAATTCTGTTATGTCGTTTCTTTTGCTAAAATATTTTTAACAAAATAGTTAGTATAACATAAATAAAATATCTTAGAAATATATAATACAATACTAAAAAATATGTTATGAAAATAGATGAAAATAATTTTGATTAATATATTAAACCAAATTTCTTACAATTATAAAAAATAATCATAAAAATTAGAAACCAATATGGATATGCACTCTGAAAAAAATTATGATAATAATAAGGCCGAATAAAAATACAATCGAATTATGAATAGAGATTCAGAATTTTCTATACTACTTTAACAAATAATCATAGATTCTAATAATTATAAAAAAATTATTTTTAATTTAAATGTAAAAATAATATTTTATTTTCAATACGTTATCAAATTATTTTACATAATCCTTTGTTTTAGATCTATCTTTTTATCAAAATAATATGACTGCATAAATAATTATTAATATTTTCATTTGTTAATATTATAAATGTTTATATAATATTTTAATTACAATTTACAATGTAGGTTTAATCAATATTTTGAGAAAAATAACCGGAATTTTTATTTAATGTTATAATATTTTTAACATATTATTTGAATATAAATATTTTTAATTAATATAAACTTTATTTAATATTTTACAAAAATTGATTTTAATACATTAATGATGTGATAATCGCTATTTATTACATCAATCAAGAGGGAGAGCAAGTTATGTGTAATGTAAAAAATTGTCCAATATGAATTAATTCTAACCATAAAATTTTATTGATATTAATGGCTTAGATTTGATATAAGTCAACATTGGTGTTAACAAATCTCTCTCTCTCTCTCTCTCTCTCTCTCTCTCTCTCTATATATATATATATATATATAGAAGATTAATTGATATTGATAAAAATTGTCCAATATGAATTAATTCTAACCATAAAATTTTATTGATATTAATGGCTTAGATTTGATATAAGTCAACATTGGTGTCAACAAATTTCTCTCTCTCTCTTATATATATATAGAAGATTGGTATAAGTTTAAAAGACTTACACTAAATCCCTACCATTAATTACAACTTCATCTAATGACCATAAGGGAGATAATTTAAAAGTGAAATCTCCCTTTAATGAAAAGAGAAAATAAGTGAAGCACACATTAATTCTCTTTCTTATAATAACTTCTTCATGTTATTTTTCTTATAAAAATATTATCTCCATTTCTTTATGAAAATTTAGGACGCTTTAGTGACAAATCGTTTCCGTCCTTATTTTAAACAATTATATTTTATAAAATATATTTATTAAGATGAAAAGAAAAAATAACTTTGTTATCAATTTGATATGAGATCTTTCAATAGTGTTACTTAGATTTTAATATTTAATGAATTGGTTTTTCTATATAAATAAGCTTTTCTATTGTTGACACATAATTTTTTAATTTTTATTATTTATATTAATATTTTTAATAGTTTCTATAAAATTGAACTAAAAAATTTCAATGAATATTTAAATAAAAATTAATGTATATTGTTCCACCTTTTGTACTCGATTTTCGCAAGGAGTGAACACATAAAAAAATAATGTCCTCTTGCACATATAAAATTTTTAGTACATATAAATTTTCATTTTTTCGTACTGCAAAATAAATATATAAAGGTGTTGCTTTGCTGATTAATTAAAATAATGCTGTCATTTTAATGTATTATCTACTTTTATCAAATAAATATTTTCAAAAAATATAAGAAAATAAGGAAATTATTTTGCAGTACAAAATAGTATTTTATAAGGCAGGTGAAAATTATTAATGCAAGGAAATTCTAATGTACTTATTTAGTTATTTATATCGTATTTTATTAAATAAAGATTTAAATCTTTTGTGTAATAGTTTATGTTAACGTTTTTATAAGAAAAATGAATATAAGAACTAAAGAATGACTCTAAGGAAAACAAAGTTTATAAATGTGTGTTGACTTATTCTATCTTTTCATTAAAGGAAAGTTTTACTTTTAAATTATCTTTTTTATAACTTTTAAATGAAGTTGAAATTAGTGGTGGAGATTTAATATAGTGGTATCATTAATCCCCTCCCATATATATATATATATATATATATATATATATCATTTTATCAATAGTTGGTCAGTTTAATGATAACAAATTGAATCTCAAAGTGTTTCAAATTTGATAAAAGGTACTAGTTTGATACATGAAAGCATTTTTGTTGGAAGGAGTTTACTATTTATTACTCACATTTTGAACATAAATTAATCTTACAACTAATAAGGGATAACCCAGATGTAAACAAAAAAAAAGAATAATTTTTGTTAAAATGTTTGAAAAACCTCTTTAAAAAATTTTAAATTAATGGTATATTTGAAAATTAGGAAATGAAAAGTAATGAAAAAGAAATTATTGATGGCTAAGAGAAGATTCTTTTTTTCCCTTATTTGAATGTTTAGAAAAAATTTTAAAATCTTACAAATAGAAGAAATACAAGATAATAAGAGATCATTTAATTAAGGGATAACAAGGAATGGTGAGTTTTTATTTTCTTTTTATGTATTTAATTTAAAAAAAACATTTCCTATCCCTATTTTCCCTTAATGAGATTACTTCATATGAGTTAATGATGATTTTCCTTAATTTTTTAAGGAATTTAATTCCCTAAATCTAAAGTTTGGGTTTTTTAATAATAGGAGCAACAACAACAATAACAATAATAAAACTAAACTTGAAAATAATATTAATAATAATAAATAATGAAATAATAATATTAAATATTAATAATAGTAATAATAATATCAATAAAATAATAATAAATAATATATTGATAATAAAATAATAACCATAATAATAAAGATAATAATTAATTTAATAATAATAAAAATATCTTAATTTCTCTTAATGTACCAATTGTTAATTGTTAATTGTTAATTGTTTGAATATGACATGGTATTCGTGTCCTTTTCCTTTATTGATTTCTTTCATTTTCCTTTTCTTCAATTAAATTAGATGGTCTCTAAGTAACCAAAGACCTGAAAGAATTTTAGAAGATGATTCATAAGTCATATAACTTGTCAAATCACTTTCTTTCCATAATCAAAACTCCTAAGTACGGATAGGGCTATGACATATAATCTTATGTATATTCTTTTTCCTTTTCATCATCCTCTATCCAAACCTAATATAGAGAGTTTTTTGCACACAATTGATTCATCAACTTTTAGTTAATTTGAAACTTTTTAATTAATTGGCCAAGTTAAATAACAATTTTAAATATTTGATAAATAGTTAATTTAATCTAATCAACCAATTTCAAAGATATATAGAATTTAACATTTTTAATTAATTGATTCATAAAAGATAGATAAAAAGATAAAATTATCGTAAAATTATATACTAATATATATTTATTATTTTACTTAAATTGTCATAAGAAAGAGTTAAACCTGAAACCATAAGATGTATAAGCAAAGACTTAATTATTAAATCATTAATCATTTTTAATTTCAAATGTATCTATTTAATATATATAAGAATATAATAATTCTTCATAAATAATAAATAATTATTTAAATTTTTATTAATTAAATTTACATAATAAAATTAATATATATAAATAAAATAGATATTATTATGTTATATATTTATTTTCGCATTAAAAGCAAAAATTTATAAGAATAACTTATACACATATATAAGACATAGTTGATTAACATTGGTTGTTAAATAGATTACACATCGGAGTACAAACAATGTCTAATTGATCTTCATTGTAAATAAATTACAATGTTAGTTGTACAATTAATGTGAAACAATAAAATGATGTTGGTTCCTATATCAACTAACCATTGTTGTTTCTTTGTTAACATACAACCTGGTCACCAATAATGGTTAAAAATATTGGTTGTTAATAAATAACTATCGTTGAAAACTAAACTTCAATGTCTATTTTTATTAACTCCTGAAGTGGAATATAATATATATTACATCAATTTTCTTAAATAATTAACATTGTATTACCTACCCAAAATTATAGAACTCATTTCCACTATCCACCCAACCCGTTTTATACAACATCTTGGAGGACTTCCTACTAAGTTGCTCTTGATATAAAATACATATGAAACCTTAAATGAATAACAATACTACAACTAGAAAATACATACACACTCCAAATGAAACAAAAAGCAATTTACATTTCATATTATAGTACATAATCCTATATTTAGTAAATGCAATACATAATAGCTTGGTTAAGATAAAAGGCAAATTTTTCAATTACATTAATTCTATACAATTTGAACATAGGATTTAATAATACCTTAAGATTTGCGCTACTAAATGGCATATGACCAAACCATTCCAAACCGTAAAAGAATAAAATAAGCATATGACAATTTGATAGTTATAGCTTTCACAAAGAGAAAGTTTATTAGTAAAAGCAAAATTACTTTCTAATTTATCCTAGATATTTTTGTTGTTTGAGTATACTTAAGTCATTGATGATATACATCTCTCACATGAGACCTACATAAACCAAATATTTTTTATTAACAAAATACAAACTAATGAGTAAGCATATGTATATAAGCATAACTATAAATTAGAGGATATTAATACCTTGAACTTGTAATAGGAAATTTATTTGGTAGGATTGTCAATCTATACCTTTTCACCAGGATTTTTTTGCACATAAAACTCCTTTAAATTGTATTTATGAATAACCAAAGATAGTCTCAATGAGAAATGAGGTGTGTCTTCAATATTAGTAACTATGTCTTCTTTATTTCAACTACCAATAATTTATCTCTTTCCTTAAAGAATTATAGACCATTCATTATCAATCAAGTCTAACATATAAAAAATTCATTTTACTTAGGATAGCATTATGAATAGCTCTCCCTTATGACCCTTCTTACTAAGATCCATCAACATGAATCTTAGCTCGTCCACTTGGATGATGTTATTATTCTTTACCCACTTACATCAAAAGATAGACTCTCAAAATTGGATGTAGTCAAGCTCCTATATGTCTTCAATGACCTTATAATATACACCATTGTGTAAATAAGGTTTTTTGTCTTTAGCATTAAAGACATACATTGTTTAAGCCACTAGAATGACCTAACTATTTTGTATTATGTTCCTCTTATCTTGTACCTTTGTATAAAAAAAATTTTTGATGTCATATATTTGAAAAGATATGACATCCATGCAAAACTCATTGGCTAACCATCTTATAATTGAAGATAGCATTTAATGTTTCTTCCCTCATATTTCCTACCTAATTGCAAAATCACAGGATGAAATTCTTATTATTTTAGCTTATGCCTATCACTCATTCTAGCGATGATGTACAATATACTCTTTTATGTAAAGCTTAACCTTTGCATTATTTTTTAGCATGAAAGGTGTGTATGTGCCCATATTTCATAATTTATATTCTCCACTCAAATCCTTAATGTACCCTTCTTTAGAATTCTTTTCTTATATTAAGGCTTGAGAATCCTGATAATGTCTGCATTTCACAAGTATTATGTGCAAAACTCCATAACCTCTTTAGCAATAAAGCCTTCAACAATAGATCCCTTGGGCATATTCCAATTGTACATATACTCTTCTAAGATCTTCATATATCATTTGAACAAGCATATCAATCTTAAGTAAACTAATCTGCAAAGTTCTATCTCCCTACTAAATGCACAAAATGCACTATTATGTAAAAAAATGAAGGTAAAAAATATATCTCAAGTTGGCATAAAGTGATGATAACATCCCTTTGTAAGTCATCTAAGTCTTTTAGGTCAATAACTTAGCAAATATTTTATTGAAGAAGAAAAAAATATCGTGATAGATTGCTGTTGGGAATTTGGATTATCACATGCAGCGAAAATTCAAAATTTGATCCGAATTCTACCTAGGATCCATGCAAAAGGCATAAATTAATGATTAGAGTTTTACCTATTAGGCACTCGTGTTTCTACTAATCAAAACTTAAGAGCGGATGAATCAAACGTCAGCCAAAAGGTACAGCATCTTTACGGTATTCACACGGTGTGAACAATAACCTCTCGCCCTCCACGAATCTGCTAGGATGCGTTTCTCTCTCTAGAAATTAGGATTCGATATTTTCTAAGTGATTTAGGGTTTTATGAAGCTTATGAACGTGTATCTAATGTGCTACCCTCAAGCCCTTTTTTATAGAACTTAAGGCAAGCTACAATCCTAGTCCTACTAAGATAATGCTTCTAAAATCCTAATCACACTTAACAACTTATCTTATCCTTATCCTAGAGATAATAAGGAGAGATAGGACTTATCTATTAATTATCTAATATTAGATAATTACATATAGTTATCAAATATCAAAATAATATTATCTCATAATATATTTATCTAATATCTGTTAACGTAATTATTTGATATTACTTTAATATTAAATAATATCACGTAATATTATATATATATATATATATATTAAGTGAATAACACATTATTATTCTTAATAATAAGATATATGTACGAAAATAAGTTCAATTAATTGGATATTAATATAATTAAAGTCCAATTAATTATTATCTTATTCCTACTCCTTTTGTGTGACCCTGTAGGTTCTTACTACATTAATAATGACTCATTATTGAGTCATAGACAGTGAGCGGTATCTAGCAATATATCACTGACACTCAAATAGTAAGAATGTATGTGATCCGACATCCACCTAATATATGATCAACGTTTTGCATCATAATCCTTTTTGTAATAATATCCAAATTGAATTGGAGGCATGAAATGTGTAATCCTCGTCAATGTTCAATTTGTATTTCTTGATACTGAGTAGACTTAAAATAAATTATTAATATCACATATTAATCCAATTGAGTATGGCCATGCATTTCTAAGTCTCACTCAATCAAGGGACCCAAGATATTTCTTTTTTATATAAGAGTAATAAAATCTCATCTACATCACTCACTTCCCTCTGCACGATTCATGACACACCCAATCAATGCCCTATTCGTCATCCTGATTAAATGTAACATAGGACAATATTAAAGTGAGTAATTCCTCATGTAGGGAACCGCAATGACTTCAGGTCAAAGGTTTATGTGTATTTATAATCATATGAGAATAACTTATGACACATCTATCCATGTAATATTCTCATAATGGATCAATCCAGTACATTGTTCACTAACAATGTACTTATGTATTGACTTGATATCACATATCCATGATTCGTAATCATCAGTCACTATACATGCTAGTCTTGATGTATTATTAGTATCCTTTTTCTTAATAATACTTGACTAAGGACATTTTATTATATTAAGTTATAAATCGCGCAGAATAATAATAAAATTATGAAAACAAAATATAATAATTAAATTACCTAAAATAAAATATAATACATTATGTATTATTTCAATCATCTATATGATTGGTTCCTAGAACACACACTAACAAGATTACCTTATATGTTTAGGTAATATTCCTCTAATGATGACTAGTAAAAGTTACTACATCAAAGCATGGTAATTGTGAAACTTTAAGTCAACCAATTTTAAATCTTTCATTGAAACAAAGCTTTTAATGTTGGAAAAATAGCCTTAGGGTACTTTAACCTTGTGTAGAAACTTACAAGAACATTTTTCTCTTACTTAAATAATGTATGACATGCTAAAGTTAAATAGATATGTTGACCCCTTCTTTTCAGTGTTTCTTCCTCCTATATGGCATTTTTTGCAAGTTTAATTGGGTCTTGACTTTATCCTTTATCTTGCCTAATATTTTAAAAGTATTCTAATTAAATTATCATATATGTTTTCTCTACATACATGACATCAATCTTTTACTTGACAAATAAGTCCTTCTAGTTCAGAAAATTAAAGAATATAAACATCTTCTTTTATAGAATGCCACTTACTTGTTGATGCATAAGGTTTTCCAAAAATGACATTAATATTTTTCACCTTTTCATAAACTAGTTCCACAATTAAGGGCCTTAAAGCTATTATTTTCTCTGGTAAACCATTAAAAACCTTTCTTATCCTATGATAGTTATGTGAATGAGGCAAAAATCTCTTGTAATTAAGATACATTATTTTCTTCTAATGCTTAAAGTGATAAAAGCAAGTGCTATTTTCACAAATAAAGCATACTTTACACCATTTAACTTTATACCTTGATAAATTTTCTTAAGTTAAAAAATCATTAATTATGTAAAAATGTATAGCATGCAACTTGAAAAACTCTTCATAATATATGTCAAATATTGGCACACCTTCATCTCACATTAAATTCAAGTTTTCAATTAATGATGTTAAAAAGAGATTTATGTCATTTCTTGGTTACTTCATCCTTGATATCAATAATGTTAATGGTATATACTTCCACTTCATGCATAAAAAAGGAGGGAGATCATAAATCATTAACATTACTAGCCATAGTACTATATCTATTACTTATGTTATCGTGAAGATTCATTCCATCAATACACAATACAAGTATAAAGTTTCTTATTTCTCTACCGAATTCAAAAAATAAAATGTTGATCATTTTTCATTAAGAAAAGTCCACTAGATGGTGAAAGTTTCTATCAAAAATCATCCATTTCATATGTCATGCTAAGTTCTTAGCATTTTCTATATTAGTAAATACACATTTAAATCTTAGTATTATAGGAAAATACTATAACACCTAAATCGAAAACACATCCTTAATGCTACCATCATGTCTCTTTAATTTATAATAGGATGCCTTGCATTTTGAATATTTATGTAATGTTTTATACTCCTTTTGATATAGTATGCAGTCATTAAGCTAAGTATAAAATTTCCTATACTCCATATCTATTAGGCATATGATTTTTTTGCCTTATAAGAACAAGCTACTAGTATATTATCTTCGAAAGCATGTCTTTTAATAATTATAATAATATCATAAAGCTATTATCACTTTAGCCATCTCTCACTTTCAAGTTAAACAATCTCAACACAATGGATAAACGTGTAAATTTGGTGTAACCTAAATACAATGGTTTCATTGCCTCACTTAACAAGCTATCGAGTACATACGGATGCTTAATAAAATTATTTGTAGTATCATACACTATATCTTCTAAACGGTCATCAGAACTCCTATCTTCATGATTAGTAAATATGCTACTCACGCTACCTTTATTGTGCCATTTCCTTTGTGTATACCTAGGGCCAATACTATCAACATATAAATGATCTTGTAATTGCTTGACTATGACCTTCTTCACATAATAATAGTTAACATAAAGGCAACTTATCAGATCATTACTAATGTCTTTCCTCCCCTTTACAACCATAAATTTGATAAATTCATTAACCTCATTTTCATATTTAGTAGTAAGCTAACTAGCATGCATCTAACTTCAATCCATGCTTAGTCAATCTAGTAGAAATAATACACATGAAAATATTAAGCAAACCATATGTCATGACAAATTCTATATGTTCTCAACTATGTACCCAAAAACACTCATACATTTATACATAAAAAAAAATGTAACTTATATCATGCAAATCATAATATTTTTCTAAACAAGTACTAAAAATCATAATAATTCTATACATTTATAAAAGTAATCTTTTGTGTATAATTTATTTCGTGCCTAAGGTTATACTATATATGCAAAAGCTAATAAAGAATTAGAATCATTTTGGTATGGCATTGCAACCTCAACTTTAATCATTCTAAGCTGAAGATATTAAGATAAAGTCCAAACAAATAAAATCATACATCTACACTAAAAATATCAAAATATACACATAATAAAAACCTTAAGATATTTAGTGAGTGTACCATGTTTGCATAGAAAAACTTAAGCTTCACGATTCTATTGAAATTTGTAAGATGAAGCTTCATGTTAGAGAAATTATGATATTGTAGCACAACATTTTAATTTTGTATTTCATTCTTTTACCAATGTTTTGTATTTTCTTAACACTTTTCTCATCAATTATTAACCAACTTCAACATTTTAATAGATAACATCAATTTTTAGATGTCAATTTAGTTACAATATTTATTGTATATATTAATGCAATGTCATTCTAATAAATAAAATTTAACATTAGTTATATATAAGATATTGATATGATAATATTTATTGTCTATATTAACATCAATTATTAGATATCGATTTAGTTACTATATTTATTGTCTATATTAATGCAACGTCATTCTAATAAATAAAATTTAACATTAGTTATATATAAGAATTTGATGTGATAACATTTTTAGACATTAGTTTTATTTTAAAATTGATGTCTTTTGATTATTGAAGAATTCATTATAGTTTATTTTACTGTAAATTAAATTACATTGACTATTGAAAAATATACTAACTATTTTACAAAATTATGTCAAATCTGGTGATGACAAATACTATTTTTCTAACTTATAAAATTTGATAGTATTTTTTTACGTTGATTAATTTTTTGCACAAATTCAAATTAATTTACATTTAATTATAATATTGGACATTGAGTGAGTCCAAGACATTGATGTTATTTCTCTATGCATATTTTTCTTTTTATACAAACCAATAATATCAACAATACATTGAATTAGAATTAATAAAAATATGATAAAGGAGACCACTAATTATGAAAATATATTTTACAATTTTATTCATTTCCATATATTGTTACATCATCAAATACATAAAAGAAAATGAAAAACATCCTCATTGTTCCTTCCACATTACAATCATCATTGCTAATTGTTATTACTATCATCAAAAAATAAATCTTTTTGCATATCGGTAAATCATAGACCTAGGCAATATATTTACCTTTATTATGAATGCAAGAGTTTGTATGGAAAAGAAAGATAACTCCCCCTCTATCTTATCTAACACATTTAGAGACTTGTTAATGTGTAAAAGTAGAATAAATCATAATATCTAATATCTTTAAAGGTATTAGATGAAATGTTAGGGGAATTGTCTTCTTTGTCCACACAAATTCTAAGGTTAGATAATGGAGGTTAAAATATTACTAAAATATTTGAAATATAAAGTAAATGTCTAATTCATAGGAAGTATTGAAAACTATTAACATCAATTATTAAGAAAAAAATTGACATCTTATGTATGCTTAATTTTTGAAGGCATCACTGGTTGTAATATCTTTAGATGTTTACTTCTCTTATTTTACATACATGAATTCCATAAAACAATTATGCGAATTTATTTTGAAATTTTATTTTTTCCAAATTATTATACATATATGAATTCCATAAAACAACATACTCAAAAATTACAACTTCTTATCACTACACATTTATAGCAAAATTAATAGATAACTAAGTTGATATCCCAATTATATTAAAATCTTCATTCTTGTTACAAATTCTCACATGTTGAAGAAACATATGCTTCTCTCAGTTAGATCCAAGTAGTCTTTTAATCATCTTCATCATGTATGCTTCATCCTTGCCCTTAACTTAGAATTTCTTATCACTATACATTTATAGCAAAATTAATAAATAATTAAGTTTATATCCTAATTATATCAAAATCCTCATTCTTGTTACAAGTTCTCACATGTCAAAGAAACATATGCTTCTCTCAATTGGATCCAAGTAACTTTTTAATCATCTTCATCCTCTGTGCTCCATCCTTACTCCTAACTTAGAAATTCTATGAATTGATGAGAAGTATCCCATCTAGCACTTTAATACCTTCAAATTACCCATCTATATCAAGGTGCTTCCCATTGATACGAAAAAGTTTCCAAGAATGAATGAGTTATGATTAAATTTCATACCAACATAAATGAAGAGTACAAGCAAAAATTTTTGCATTATGAAAAAAATATCAACATTAGTTATTAATGCAAGATTGACAATATCCTATGCATTACAATTTCAAAGTAGACAATTGCAATATATTTAGATGTCTGTCAAATCCAATACCAACATATGAAATTTTTACTTTTTCTAGCAAATGCTTCAAGTGCTGTTTTGGACGCTAGCTATGAAGAAAATTGATATATTAAGTTTTTGCAATTTCCTGCATGAAATTTTAGATGTTAGTTATATTTAAAATCGATGAAATAATTCTCTCATTTAATTTCAAAAATACCATCAAGTTTAAATAGACATTAGTTATGATTTTCAACCATCATAAAAATATTACTACATCAAAATAAATGTTAGTGATAATGGTAGCTAACATCCATCAACTGATATAAATTAGTTATTCTATAGTAATAATACATACATAACAATTTTTGCAATTTGTTGTTGATCTAATTTTTAAAATATTACTTAAACAAAAAGGGATTATTTAACATACAAAATATTATAAAAATATTTATTTTTTATCAAGTTACATTATTATCATAATGATAAGGATATATATACTATGAAAATAGTATAATTATTATGATACATATAAATAATATATTGAAAATTTGGTATAAAATAACAAAAAAAATGAAAATAGACACCTAAATTAATTTATTTGTTAAAATAAAATTAAATAATTATAATAAATTATAATTATTTATTTCTTAAAGAAAATTTTAACAAGTATAATAAATTATATTAATTTATTTTTTGAGAATAATTTAATAAACAACAAATTACAATAATATATCTTTTTAAAGAAATTTTAATTTAATAAATAATATTCAAATTTTAAAATATCATTAAAGTAAAAAAATACTCAAATAAATGATAAAATATATTCATATTCTTATATGTCATTTTACATATAAGTAACTAATTTTATCAAATATTTTATTTAAATAATTAATATTATCAATTGATTAAATCAATTAACATAATTAACTAATAATTAATAATTATTTAAATTAATTAACCACTAATATAATCATTTAGTTGCTAATTATAAAATCATAAATAAATATATACAAAATAGTAAGTAGTGTGGTGTCAAAAGATTTCAAAAAATTTAATTACAAACCATCGTTATCTTAGTTAGCCTCTATATTCAAAAGTTTCAAATAAAAAAATTATAATATAATCCTTTCCTTTTCATTACCTCCCATTTTGCTCCAAGCAAACATAACATAAATAACAAAGAGGGGTGAGAATATGGTGCTCAATTGATTTTGAAAGCTGATTCTTACAGTAAATGTAGTTATTTATATCTGATATAAAAAAATTTCAAAAAAAAAGTAGGTCATGAGAATAGAAGACTTATGAAACATTGAATATATACTTCGTTTCACAACTCACTCATTTAAATTTGGATTTAAATTTAATTTTTTGTCTAGTTAAATTTTATATTACTATATACTTATGTCTTTTTACTTCAATAAAAGATATTAACTTTTTTAATAATATATTATTATATTTTTATGAGATAAATTGTGAATGAAATTTAAACCTTTTAAATATATACCTGATCATAGAAACTACATGTTTGATGGTATGTACATATATTTTTTCAAGTTCTTAATTATAGTTTTCCTTATCTTTGACGAAATATGAGCTAACTTCTTCTTCGCGTAATTAATACCCTGTCATATTCTACATATTCCAAGGGTTACAAGCTATCTTACCGGTTACATAAGCAAATCACATGGCAACCTAAATTGAACCAATTCGATTTTCACGTGGCGGCTCATTTTGGAAAAACATTTGAGTTGGCGTTGTTTTTGAAAAAATTTATGCTTTAAATACATCTTATAAACACTTTTCATATCTTCCAATAAAAAAAAAGGGTACAAGAAGGCTTTTTCCTAGTTATATAGTAAAAAAGTTTTTATTTTATCCAAAATAAAAAGAAATATAAATTACACTTTATTTATTTATAATTTTACTTAATTCACATATATTTTTCATTATTAAGACTTTATTCATTTTGACCTTTTTCCTTGCCATTTTTTAACACAAAAAGCTCGGAATTTCCTTTGTTCCACTTTTTTAAATTGAAATTCAATTTTAGAAACAATGTACATACTAAGCATGAATAACTTTTGAAATTGCTTTAAAAAATGTCCAATGAAGATTAACTTTTTCCAGTAGATTACCTCTACAAATAAGTTTTAAGGTAGGCTCAATATTTATAAAATTAAAGATAATAGATGTTATGATTGCTTTTAAAAATTAGAAGGAAAAAATCCAAGTAAATAAAATTAATGTTCTCAAATATGAACTGATCATTGATCTAACAAGGTGAGCAAATCAATGTTGAATTGATTCAACTGGTTGAATCGAGTGGTTCAATTACTTAATATATTTTATATATATATAAATTATAATATTATATATGATTTAATTTGTATGTGTATATTGACGAAATATAAAATAATAAATATTAATTTTACTCTAATTACAAATATTTACCATAATTTTTATATTATTTTATAATATTAAAAATATTCTTCATTTCAATCCATGAAAATTTAAATTAAATATCAATTAAATAAGAATAGTTTAATTATATAATATATAATATAAATATATTATATATATTACTTATAAAAAATTTAAATGAAGTAAAATATGAAAAAGAAAAAATTATATATATTATATATAATGTTTGTCATTATTATAATAAAAGAGGCATTAATCTTAGTAGTAAGAAACCATGTGGTGGCGTAACTCGAGACTCCTAGATTGCAACTCTATTTTTTTCAATTGAAATTGTTGTTAATTCATTTGAATTGGGCTACACGATTCAGCAAATTTATCGAGCAAATAATAGATCAAATCAGTTCTGACTAGTTTGATAAAAGTTCGATTTCCAATTAGACAAATTGAACCGACCGACTTGATCCGAATTTTAAAACATTGAATAAAATACTAACAACAAAAAGTAGGGATGTTAAATGGATCCAATTTTATGGACTAATTTGCAGGTTTTGATAGATTCAAACTTTCAATTTTTTATTTTATTTTATTTTTTTCACAACATAGATTAATCTAAGAATTCATAATTAAAATTTGTGGACACGCAAACCTTATCACAAATATGGATCAAATTCAAACTCTTAAATTTTGATTTTTTTTTCTTACGGATGAAGTAAATCGGTTCATCATTTTATACCTATAGTAAAAAGTTTAAGTAAACAAATCTAAACATTTAAAAATACAAATAAATAAAATTAAATTAAGTGAGATCACGTATAAATAAAATATAATTCGCTCAAAAATACAAGTTATTAGAACCAGGGAATACATATGGATCACTTCTGTGTTGCTAAAAAACAAAAAATGTAGAATGTGTCACTACAGAAGAAAAGAAGAATTTCGGTATTCGATAGTGCTTAGATTGGTCCAGAACTTTGATCAATTGTGTTAATTGCATTAATTATGAGGGGTTAAGTGGTCCTTTAGAAGCATTGCTTTGAATCCAGCTGCATCGGCGGTTTAGGCATTGGGCAATCATCGTTGCAATTTGGTTTATGCTGACTTTGTAAATACCCCTAAGAAAGAGAAGGGCATGTGGCTGGACGTAGACACGAAGTAAGGTAGAACTTGTCGCTTTTGTTGGCTTAACTGACGGAAACCTATCGCCTATCAGAGGCATCTTCGTTGGCATATTATCTTGTGCCGCACCGCTGAGGGATCAGTGATGAGATAACAACATTGTCTGCTGTTAATTTACATACAAGCATACTTAATTTCTCCTAAAGTAATTTTTATCTGTTTAAAGCTAAGATTGATTTTTTTTTAAAAAAGTTAAATTCTGTGTGGGGGGAAAAATTGAAAAATATCTGCTTTTACTTTGTGATGAATGAATTTTATTATCTTGAAAACATCTACATGACAAGAAAATTGCAATACCATTAAAATTTTTAGGCCAAAATCAATTTAAATTAAATATTATATATTCTATATTGTATTATATATACATATTAAAACTAAAATTATATTTTTCTTCAAAAATAAAATAAAATTATCTGATTTTCAATTTGTCTCATATAAAATAATTATTTAATTAAGGCAGCTTATGCTATTATAGACATTTTTATAATTTAAGCCACTAATTAATAGATTAATGTTGAAGGACTTAAATAATGAGATAGATCAAATCTACCCTTTGTCAATGTCCCAATTTTTTTTTAATTTTCTGGGCACAAAATCCTCCTCTTAATATATTAATATGCACTTATTTGATAATAATTAACTTTTATATTTATTCAAATATATGATATGACATATAATTTTCCAAGCCTTATAAGATACATGAGAAATGATAACAAAAAAATCTCAATTTTATTATTTTTATTTTTCAATTTTAAATACTTAAATTTAATTTTTTATATGTTATTCTATTTTATTAATGTTATTTATAAGTGCAAATTTATTCAACATATTTGAATAAATATATTTTTCTTGATATCAAATATTTTTAACTTGATATTGTAATACAAAAACTATTTTTTGTTACATATTTATGTATTAATTGGATAAATATAATTTTTATTACAATCAATTTTTATTTTTGTTAACTCAAATTAATATTGCTTCTATTTTTAAAATTTTATATTTTTATTATTATGCTCGCGCTTGGCTTCATATAAAGACTACACTCGTTTTAAATCCTAAATCTATTAAACACTAAATTCATAAAGTTTGAATAGTTTTTATTTTAAGAATTAAATTTAATTAGTAGTTTGATAATTTAATTATAAAATATTATATTTTTATATAATTTTTAACTATTCTTTTTGTGATTTTAAAATTTATTCATCAAATTCTAAACTATTATAAGTATTATAAATTAAATTATATCTAAAATTGGATATTTCAGACATATTTAATTAATAAAATTTTATAGAAGTAGTTGCTGTGTTGGGTTTGTACATTGATATATTAATTTTGGATAAAAATTTTGAAACATAGGAGTTTAAAGGCAAAAAGAAAAATTAATAGAATTAGGTTACTTTTAATGGAACCTATTTCTTTTATCCTGTTGAACCAACCGTAATCATTAAATTACTAAGGTAAATGTACCCTAAGAAAAGGAAGGAGGACATGGAAGCACCGTTAAGGAACTAATGATCGAATTAAAACATAGACTCTCTTATTAAATACTTCATTCACGTTTAATAAAATTTATTAAAATTAATTCTTTATTTTTTTTAATCTATCATATTATAAAAAAATTATTTTTCATATGTCATTTTAAATTTTTAATAAAATATTAAATTTTTTAATTTTATTCTTCTTTTTTATTAATACTCCATTTATTTTTTTATTTGTCACATTTTAAAAAAATTCTATCTGTTGTTTTAAATTTTTAATAAAATATTAAATATTTTTTTATTTTATTTTTATATTGATAAATATTTTATTATTCTATATTATCGATATATTTATATTTACTTTATCATATTTTTATAGCTATTTTTAATTATTTTAAACTCTATATATGAAGAGTAATTTTAAAAAATTTAATAAAAAATTAATTAAATTAATTTTTTATTATTTATAAAATTAATTAATTATGACAAATAAAAAAATATTAAAAATTTTAAGAATGTGCATCTTTCTCTTTTTCTGCAATGTACGACTTACCATCACTTTTACTTCTATCACTTATTACCATGTCACTATTATTGCTAAAATGGTCTCTATTACACACACACCATTATCATTTATTACTTTTCAATCAATCTTACTCCATCCATCAGGATCATCACCACGATCACCATCATCCATCTCCCCCGCCTTATCTTCCTCCCACACGCCGCCATCATTGACTATAACCAACGTTCGCTCGCAAATTCAACACTGCTCACCACCCTGTAAGCCCCACCCATTATGCTACCACAATTCGCTCCTACCTTTATTGGACTGCTTCTAGGCACCCCGTTTACCTCCATCGTCGTCGCATGTTACACACGTAGATAAATATTATTATATTTAGGGATAAGTTAAATTATTAGAACTTTTATAAAAAAAAAAAAAAATCTGATTTTTAAATTATAGTTTTTAAAATTTTATTAACATAATTTTATTAACTTTTAAAACAGTTATTATAATTTAAAATTAATTACTTTTTATTCATTAACCGAATAGTAAAAAGGGAAATTAAGTATAGGCGATGTATCAATCTGGAAAATGATATATACAATAAAAATGAGATTTAAAATTAAATTTTAAATATAAATTAATAAATGTAAAAAATAAATAATAAACAAATTTATAAAAATTAATCAACAGTCGTAAAACATTTAAAATTTAATTTTGAAATTTACTTTTTTTCGTAATAGCATTTTTTACTTCAATTCCTCAATTCAATAAACTCCATCAACGATTGAGGCTCGTTGAATAAATAATATGACCTGGATCTCATTTATCCCATCAGATGGTTGCGAGGGAAATAAGAAATGAAAAAAAAAAAGAGAAAGTAACAAAGAAAGAAAGAAAAAAAAAAGAATGTGTTTTCTTTTTTCAGTTCCAATTTTTTGAAAGATATTTTCATAAAAAATTATTTTATTTTATATAAATGTAGAAATATTATATGTTTCTGTCTCTAGTGATTAAAAAAGTTATCTTTAAAATTATGGTAGTAAAGAAAAATAATTTTCTATTTAAAAAAATTATTTTTTATCAAATTTATTACATTTAATATTAAATATATAAATTATTTTTCACTATCTGAATAATTTATAATTATATTTCTACATAAAATATTTTCCATTAAAACAAATAAAACCTTCATATTTGTTTGAAAAGAAAATTAAGAAGAAAGAAAATTCATTTTCTCTTCTTTGTCAGAGTAGAAAAAGGAAAGTCAGAGTAGAAAAAGAAAAAATTAATAGGATAAAATAATAATAATATCCTTAGTTTATTAACAAACTGAATCAAATCAAAATCAATCAATTATATATAACAAAAATTGCCAATGTCATTTTAAGATACACGATGATTTCTTACGAAGAAACCATCCTCCAAAATTTTTTTAATAATGCTTTATACCTAAATTATATAATAAAAATTTTAATTATATTTTATTTTATATTAAAAAAGTAAGTTATTGATTTGACTTAATGCAAAGATAAGAAACATAGAAATAAAAAATTATCTGGAATAATCAAATTAAGTTTATAGTTCCATTTTGGTAAAGAATAAGTTAACTTATAATTTATTAATTTTGTTAATAAATTATAAATTAATTTATAAAAGTGTCTCATGCACTAACATATTAAAAAAATCTTGAGTAACTTATAACTTATAAGTTACTACTTCTTCAAATTTTTTTCAAATTTATCTTTTTTTTTATTGATTTACAAACCATACTTTTCATAATATAAATTTAAATATTTTTTTCAATAACATGTTCCTACTTCCGACCTCTTTCTTAAATAAAATATAATTAATAATATTTTAAGTAATTATAATTCTATTACAAATAATAATAAAATAAAAATTATGTAAGTAAAGAAATATATAAATTTATAAAATATATTTAATTAAATGTTATATATTATATTTTTATTTTGAATAATTTAATTATAATAATATAATTTGATCTTAAAATAAATAAAAATTATTTTAGTTTAAATATCTATTTTTATTAATATATTATTTTATAATTTTAACTAGTTCAAAAGTTAATTTTATAAAATACTTCTTATATAATTAATTAACTTATCAGTTATCAATTATTAGTTATAAGTTATAAACTAATTTATTAATTATTAATTAATTTATCAATTATTTATACAAAATAAAATTTATATTAAAGAACTAAAAAATCCAAATTTCTTTACATTGAATTTCATCTTTTTTATTTATAATAATGGTGATGATATGAATTAACTTATCAGTTATTAACTAATATATCAAGTATTAACTAATTTATTAGCAATTAGTTAATTTATCAATTATTTATACCAAACAAAACTTATATTTATGAATTAAAAAATCCAAGTTTCTTTACATTGAATTTTATCTTTTTATATATAATAACGGGAGTGATGTTATCACTACAGCAAAAAAGACCTTTAACGACGACAATAATTGTTGTTGAAGAGTGCTCGATCGTCACTAAAAATGTCGTCAGTATAGTTTCGCACCTGAAACAATCAATACCAATGACATATTGTTGTCGTTAAAAGTATGGTCTTTTACGACGACAAAGTCATCGTAGAAAATAATTTCAAAATTCAAAAAAATTTAAAATTTAATTTTTAACGACGACATTGTCGTCGCTATAAGTTACACCTTCAGCAACGATAATTGTTGTTGCTGAAATTCTGAACTTTAGCGATGACAAATCTGGATCCAGCGATGACAAGTCGTCTTCAACGACAACATTATTCCCCTATAGTGGCAACAATGTCGCCGCTAAAAGTTTTTTAATTTTTTTAAAAAAAAATTAAATTGAAATTATTATTATGATTAAGTATATTTCAAATAATATATTATATTTAACAATATTTATCTAAAATATTCTTTATTTTAATTAATTTGAATTGCTCAATATCTTTTTTAAATTTAATTTAATGTAAATTATTCAACTATAATACATCGGTAGTACTATTAATAATGTCTAACAATTTGTTCCAATATAAAAAAAAATGAATACTCATAAAGCAATTGTAAAAACAGTATTTATTATAATCTTTTATTTTCTAAGTTATATTTACATACTTATTCTAATTTTCTATCTTACATTATTTCAACAAATCTAATAATTTTGAAGTCTCCTAAATTACATCATAAATTTTAGATTTTGTGGATAAATATCATAACTATTTTATCTTACATTAGTCTAACTGAATAATCTACACATATATTATATACTACAAAGTTATAATTTAAAGGATTCATAATAATAACAAAATTTATATTTACAAATTTTATGCTAAGTTAAATTTACATAAATAAATTTAAAATTTACAACATACAAATCTAAATAATACAGAGTTTCATATTAAATTAAACATATTATCAATTCTATTAATTCATTTCAAACTATTAATCTCACATATAATATTTTACAATAAAAATATTATAAATTTTAGTTCATGTACCTCAATAGCAAAAATCTACTGATAAACTCTGAATACTTTCCACAAATAAAAATAAGTGCTAATAATAACTAACAAATTAAATTTAAATTACAACAGGCTTTAAAAGAGAAACTTACCTCAGGTCCACTACTTCTCCTTTGCAAGCGCGCAAATGAGAAAAGGAAGGGGCGCCGAGGGTTTAAATAAGTGGACCCTTCATCGACGATAAAAAACTCTCAATCGTTCAATCGTCGGTGAAGGGTCATCATTGAAATGTCAGCCTTCAGTGACAACAATGTCAATACTGAAGGCCTTTTTTTTTCTAGCAAACAGGCCTTCAACGACGACATATATTGTCACTGAAAGGCTGACCTTTCAGTGATGACATTTGTCATCACTGAATGTCATCACTGAAAGGTTGACCTTTTAGCGATGACAACTGTCATCCCTAAAGGCCTGTCTTGAAAATTGGACAAGGCCTTTAGCAGCAACAATAATCGTTGCTAAAAGGTTAACCTTTCAGTGATAACAAATGTTGTCACTGTAAATGATCCTCAGAACTTAGGGCAAACCTTCAACGACGACATTTGTCATCAGTGAAGGCTGCACCTTTTAGCGACGACAGAGTCATCGCTGAAGGCCTGTCCAGTTTTCGAAGCTGGCTCTTTAGCGACGATAAATGTCATCATTGAAAGGTGGAACCTTCAGCGACGACAATTATCATTATTGAAGGCTAAATTTTCTCGCTGAATTTCTTTTAGGCTTTTAGCAATGACAAATGTCGTCGCTAAAGCTTAATTCTTTTCCACCTTGGTTTTTTTATTCTCTCTAAAAGTTATTTGGCTTTTACCAATGATAATATCGTTGGAAATACTTTTAATGACAATCGAATTTTTGTCATTACTAAAAACGTCGTCGTTATTACTTCTTATTCTTGTAGTGTATATAATATTATGATTATATTATATTGGGTATATAATTGATATTTGTTTACAAATTCTATCATTTGTGCAATTAATTATTTACTACTTTCAAGCATTATTATCTCATCTAAATTTTGATAAATAAATTGAAATATTATTATCTAAATTAATATAGCATATAATGACTGCTAAAAATTAAATTTACCTATAATTATACTACATATATTATCTTGAATTGTTTATAATTAATGTAATTGCTTATATCTTTTTACAGTCGAATGCAAGTTTTAAAATCGATTTTATGTTTCATAATAAGATGCATCAAGTACACCAAATTTCATTTGATTAGAGCATGTTAAATACCTATTTTAAATAGTTTTAGAACAATAACATTTTAAAATTTCTTCTACATTTTAAAAAAAATAAATTAAATAATAGGAGTGATATTATATAATATTATGGGAGAATATTAGTGCATAAATTCTAATTTAAAATAATAAATATAGAAAATTATATAATATTCTTATTTGTGCATCGCTCCAGAATTAACACAGTTTTCAAGAGTATAAACTACGAAGCCAAGCCGACAGAATTAACAATATCCAATATATACTTAAATTGATCCATTATTTTCTGAATTCGACAAATAAAGGGCAACAATTTTTCATCCAAAAAAAAATCTTAATAAATATAAGGGATAAATTTATTAAGTGAGTTCTGAAAAAATGATTTGTGATGAAATTAATAAAATGAACTGGATAATAACAATAACATTACTAAATTATAAAATGCTATGAAGTATGGATATTATTAAGAATAATAATGATTAAATCAATAAAATAAATTAAAACTTATAACAATGCTCCGTATGTTGTTGAGGATAAGATCATCACAAGAGAGAACTAAAACTTAGTGAATCCCGCGTAGATCTTCTTTCCAATCTTCTCTCTTTTCCATTTTCATTCCCCCTCCAAATAAAAAATAATAATTTTTTTTTCAATTTCTTCACCCTAATTTCTTTCCGTCCAATTTTGTCTGCAGCCAAACTGCTAAAGTTCGATTTAACTCGCATACAACCCTGTTAGCAAGATACCAGCAGGGAAGAGAGTGAAGGCTTACAAAATGCAAACAATGAAGACATAAGATGCACTTGCTGCAAAATTATCAGATATCACATGATTTAGTAGATTCTTGTCATATAAATCAAAATTTTTTGTGTTGTACTTGGGTTTGGATTTTTGGATGGAAAAATCCTTTTGGGGGCTGTTTTATTGTAGACACCCAAGCAAGACACAGATACTTTGTCATTCTCTATTAAATTTCTTATTTGGTGATCACTATTCGTCAGTGGGTTGAGATGGTTGAACTATACTTAGGCTGTAATTATTCTTATTATATTTATAGTGAAGCATTTAATTTCCTGGTACTAATACCTGGGGAAGGTTTTACCTTAGGAAATTAGGAACCTTGTCAATGTTTTGCGTATGAAGGAAGCCAAGTTTCTTCTGAGCTATTGGAGTATGAGGAGGTTTTTTCTTTTCTTAAGTTAGATGTGACAAAGTCATTACACTAAACTAATGTATAGAATTTAAGATGCAAGAAAAAAACAAACCTTCCAGTTGACGACTTCATATTTTTTATCTAAGAAGTCATTCAATTAATAAAAAGTTAAGAGAGAAGCACAATTTTTTATAAAATAAGAAATTAAGGAATTGTTTGGTTGAGAATTAAGAACAAAATTTTGCCACAGTCCCATGCAGCAGCATAAGTGTGCAACCATTCTTTATTACATAAAATTTTAAATTATTCAATTACATAAATGGGTAATTAATTATTCCTTCTGTTTTTTTTAATCATTCGTTTAAAGTTTTGACATATAAATTAAAAAAACATTAAATAACCTTAATTCTATCAAAATTCAATTTAATTTTCCAAAATTATCTCCTATATCTTTTCTTTATTATTATATTTTCTTCTTCTAATTATTCTTTCTCCTATTCATTACAAGGGTAGAATTGAAAAAAAGTAATTAATAATTCATTAAATTTTTAAAGTGATAAATAAAAGAAAATAAAAACTCTCCTCCAAAATAACAGATGAAAAAAACAAAGGGAGTAGTAAAATAGAGGAAGGAAGACCTCATTTACTTTTAACTTTTAGATAAGAAAAACTTTTTGTAGAAGCTTTTAATTTTCATTTTCAATTAAATAATATTAATTATTGGTTAATACCTTAAAAATACAATAACACCCGATATTATTTTATAAATACTATTTTTGAGAGTGATAATTTCTTATACAATATAATAACCCAATATAAATATAACACATTTATTCAAGTTTGAATTGACACACCAATCTATTTAAGGATTTATTTTAAATTTTTAAAAATTTTATTTAAAAAATAATTAATAATTTAATTATAAATATGTATATAATAAAGATATAAAATTTATATTTTAATAAAATAATTATAAAAATTCAAAATAATATTTTATTAATAATTAAAATTATTTTTATGAAAAATAATAAGTGATTAACTGTAATAAATAATTGTATAATATATTAATTAAAATTATTAAATAAATTAAATGGATGATCCTTTTTAATACATTTAATAAACAATTTGATCCGAATGGTAGAATTGTCATTCTTATTTTTTTTTTCATATTATGAATTCTACTTGATATATATATATATATTATTAAACAGATTACTATTTATATTATTAAAAATTAATTTTAAATATTTCTTAAAAATTAAAAAAAGTTACTTCCCGTAAAATGGAATTTCCTTGCTGGGTTAACTTACTTTTTTTATCAAAACCTTACATCTTGGAAGAATATCTGTAGGGACGAATATCCAGCAAGATTTAGAAAAGACGAACGATGACACTTGGACAAGGATGATGCAAAAGCTTCTTTAATTATTAGGTTTTGGATCTCCATTTCCCATGATGGCTGGCCCCTCTCATGATGCTTTGCCTCAAATTACAATGGTCATCAACGCAGGTTTTGTGCTCATTTAATTGAAATCCATGCACTCAAGTTCAATCTAACCAACGGTCTGCGTGCAAACACAGGAAACACATAATACAAAGAAAAATCTTAGCAAAAAATTAAGATTATTAAAATAAAATTATTAAATTTTATTTAATTTATATAGTGTTGTATAAATCCGTAAATGTAGGTCGTTAAATTCAATAATGTGTGTATCATTGGTGTATATTAATCTTTTTCAAAATCAATTTTAAATTTTTATAATTTAATTTATCATTTTATATTTAATTAATAACTTTTAATTTAAATTTAAAATTTAATTTTAAATATCATTTTTAGTATATATATATATATATATATATATATATATATATATATATAACATTGCTATAATATGTGTGTGTATCTTGATTTAGAATTGAGGTTAAATTTATTACTGTCCACAGAAAATTAACAGTGTTCGTAAGAATATAAAGATGTCGCACATTAAGAATATTAATTTTTTTTTCTAAAATATCCACAGTTAGAAAATTCATTTTTATTAATGGAAAAATGTAATTATGTTGTGTGCTGGTGAAAGAAAATAAAAGTATATAATATAAAAAGTAGAGTAATTATGCATTAAAATTGAGAATCAAGACCAAATTAAATGTAGACATATAAAATGGGCAAAAAAATCGAACAATGCAAGCAGCTCATAGGTGTGGGGCGGGGCAGCCATTTTAAATTGAAGCTCACATTTTTCACGAGTTAATGTGACAAGCCCACACGGACACAAGCTCACGGACTCTATTTTTTACACATAAATTTTTAATAATCTTTTAAGTATTTAAGTATTTTTTTAAATTTAATTTAATGTTTAATAGGTTAATGTAATCTTTTTTAAACTTACTTAACTAACCTATTATATAAAACAAAAAAAACATTAATTGTTCAATCATAATCTAAAAAAATTAGATTTTTTTTTAATTTAATCCAATTTAATATCTCTTCAAATTATCTTCCTTTTTCTATATATAAGTTTTGATTCCTAATTCTTGGATGAACATTTTTAATGATATAATTACTTTTAATAATAAAAAAATAATACAATCTACCTACGGTTACTCACAAGCACCCACAAGCATAATATATTTTAATCACATTTTTTGCGAGTATATGCAGGCAAGCTTGCACAGGCTCGATCCCATGTGAGCATTGTCCGTTTATCCGATTTTATATGCCTAATTAAATGGCACTCTAGCGTTATTTGTTTAATGCATATTCCTCTTTTTTTTTCCTTTTATGGTATACTTTCATCTCCTTAGGACCCATTTGAAGTTAGGTTTTTCTTTAATTGCCAAAAAAAAAATTAACGAACTCAAAAAAAATTTTGTGCTAATTAATATTTTTACGATTTTGTTTAAATTTTTTGTACTTCTTGTATTCATTATTATTTTTATAAGAACTGCATATTTATTTAAAAGCTAAGTGTTTTTATGATACAATTTTTTCATGTGCATTACATATGTATTTCTTCAAATTATAACTCTTTAGAAAAAGATTTCAAAATTTTGGACGTATAACAACAATTTTCTGAAAAAAAATACCAAAAACTCCTTCAATTTTGAATGGTTGAATTTTGCTTTATTCAACCTTAAAAATGTATATTCAAAACTTTTAAATTATACATAATCTTAAAATTAACACTCATCATTAATTTAATTATTTCTTTTATTAAATCATATGATTTTTTGAATAAACATTTTAGATAAGAATATAATATTATTGTATATTAGCTTGTCATGTTATTTTTTTAACATATAATTTTGAGTTTATTTTCATGTGGATAATGAAAATTCAATATATCTAATTTAATTTTTATTAACTATATAAAAAATATATGCAAAAGAAAAGCTTAGTATATCAACATAAAATAATAGTATGAGTCATGTTTAAAAAGTTGATCAAAAATTCATACAATAATATAATAAGATAGCTTATTAAATGAATAATGCAGTTTTATGTAGCTTAAAAATTTTAAATCCACGATTTCAGGATTAAAATTCAAGCGGTTTATAGTTGTGGGGATTATTGCACTTCTAACAAGAAAAAATCACAAAATCTTAGAAAAATATACCAAAACATTATTCATAAAAAACTATTAACTATACCTTAATATACCACAAACATCACTTTCATACCAAACGGGCGGTAAGCACAGGATCAATTAAAGGTTTAATCATGCCGCCCCGCGCTTTTAACATTACCGTCTTTCCATTTTCCGTTTTTGTTTTTATTTTTTCTTACAGGCCATTTGAAAATTCTAATCTACTGTCTAATTTGCGTTGGCATTTGAAAATTCCAGTCAACGGGAGAACACGGAGAATGTACATCGGACGGCTGCCATCTTCTGACGAGTTGACCAGGCAAAACTTGTTCGGGTCCCATATGTGGGGCCCGCTCTCCCAAAATCCTAGAGTAAATAAGTGCGCGTTGTAGATAGACAATGGCCGAATTGGGACTTTACCCTCCATAAAAGCAACAGTTACAAACTATAATTTCCAAATCCATGGCGTGAGAGGGGCAGAGTACCAAAGAGGAAACGTTTCGAAACGGATGACATAAACTGCGAGGCAGGCACAGAGAGACGCAAATCACATGAGGCCGTAGAGAGAGCTGCCTTCACCGTTACGAGCTTTCTTCTTCCATTTCATAGCCATCCCATTTCTCTCTCTTTCTCTTGCAATTTTCTTAGCTCAGATTTGAGTCCCTTCTCTGCATGCTTTATTGCTGTTACTCGTGAACGGGGCCGAATTTGAGTCGGGCCTGGTGGGATTGTCAGTGGAACTCTTTTGATCTGTGTTGGGTTCTGGGTGGAGGTGATGGAAGAAGGTCTGGTTTGCCAGTGGAGCGTGATTAGATCTCTTCTGGCAATTCTTCAATGGTGGGCATTCAATGTCGCTGTCATCATCGTCAACAAGTGGATCTTCCAGGTTCGTGCCTTTTGAATTTTGATTCTTCCGTTTCCTTTTGAATTTTTTTCATTATAGATTGTGCTTTCACTTCTCTCCTTTTCCCCTGTATTTTTCTATTTATAGCTTGGCATCTTTATCTTACTGCGCTAAATGCTGAAACTTCTTAAGATTTATTGTAAATCTTAACGTATTTATGTATTTTGTTTCGAAGTAGCATGTTTCGTGATTGAGGATAATCTTATTTTTCATTGTATTTTCCTGTTTCTAATGATGTATGGACATGAATTGTCTGGACAAAGCCATTTAAGAATTAATTCCACCTGAACAAGCTTCAGATTAAACTCTCAATATCAAATAAGTTCAGAAACTGCCGAAGTGTATAGATTTTAACATATGCAATTTCGCATGACACTAACTTGGTTTCTGAATTCTAGTTTCTTGCAAAAGGCCTCTATGTGTTCATTGAGATGCAGCCGATTTAAATCCTTTTGTTTTATTCATAGATTTGTGGTAATTTGGCATGCATATGGCTGTCTGGGGAACTTATTATGAATATTTTATTTGTGTTTTTGGTCTAAAATACTGAACAAAGACGTAGGCCTTTTGTCTTGCTGAGTTGTGAATTAAAAATATAAACCCTTTCTTTCTAGCTTTTTGTGGCATTTGAGCTACATGTAGTGGTTGCTAAACACAAATCCTTTCTTGCATGTTGGTTTGTGTTGTATGAGTTTAAATAATAATTCTAGTTGAGGACATCAATTCAACAAAAAAATACTTAATACAGCTTGAAATTAGACTGAGGTAGATCCTTGAATCTGTGTGTGACAATTGAATAATATATATATTTAAAATTAATCCAGGTGGTATGCTTAATAAATTTATGAACAAATGTAATTTTGGCTTTATAGCTTGCAGTAGAACCCCATCTTTTTAGTAGTCAGTTACAAGATAGTTAGGACTTCTCATTCCTTTATTGCATTTCTCAGATATAACAAACAACAAATGCACAAAATTTGACTGCCTGCCACAAGAAATACATGTCAAAGAGGATTTCTGATTTATATTTCTTTCATACTGGCATTGCTATGGATAACCTAGTTTATCACGTGTTATAAGTGATTTTAACCTACAGATTGTTTAGATCTATTTTTTCTCTTGTAAGATCTAACATTGGATATAAGTTTCCTTCTTCCCTAATGTGGATAGTTGGGCCTTCAACTATCTTATAAAATTATGTTTGGATCATTGCATATCCTATTAATCTAAAAGTGGTTCGTTCTTGGCAGAAATTGGATTTCAAGTTCCCTTTATCTGTATCCTGTGTCCACTTTATCTGCTCAGCAATTGGAGGATATGTTGTAATTAGGGTGCTGAAGCTTAAACCACTGATAGCTGTTGATCCTGAAGATCGTTGGAGAAGAATCTTTCCAATGTCATTTGTGTTCTGTATTAATATAGTGTTGGGAAATGTGAGCTTACGCTACATTCCAGTTTCTTTTATGCAGACAATAAAGTCCTTCACACCTGCAACCACAGGTAAAGTTCAATAACATTTCCCGTCACTTCTGTCGCCTTCTTTTTGTTGTGATTACTGAGGACATGTTTAACTAAACTCAATGAATTTGCTCAGTTATTTTGCAATGGCTAGTGTGGAGAAAGTATTTTGAGTGGCGCATTTGGGCTTCTCTGATACCCATCGTTGGAGGGATTCTTCTGACATCTATTACTGAGCTTAGTTTTAATATATTTGGATTTTGCGCTGCCTTATTTGGTTGTTTGGCTACTTCAACAAAGACTATCCTTGCTGAGTCTCTGCTGCATGGCTACAAATTTGACAGGTGGGAGATATGTGCCTGCCATTTCCTTATTTTCGAATCTGCTTGTCCTTTGTCCTCTGTATTTTTCTTCTCTTTCTGGATTATTCTTGTAGAGTTTCTGATTATTAATGGATCTTTATCAATGACCATACTTTGTGGACAAAGAGTTTTTGAACTTTATTACGTACATAGACTTGTATTTCTAAAGACTTCCAATGTGGAACTTGAATTTTTCTGAATATTATAGCGCCAAAAGTTTTCTACTGCTTGGCTGCTTGCTAAGTTTGATCATAGCACCTGCCACAGGCAACCATATGGCATGACAATTGATGCATGCATAATTTTCTTTGAATTGCTTTAGCATGATTTTCCTGCAGTTCACAGGCCGATATTTCTTTGTGTATGTTTTTAGCATAAACACAGTTTATTATATGGCACCATTTGCAACCATGATCTTGGCGGTGCCTGCTATGTTACTTGAAGGCAGTGGAGTTCTTGAATGGCTTAGTACACATCCAAATGCTTGGTCTGGCCTCATCATAATATTTAGCTCGGGCGTGCTGGCTTTCTGCCTTAACTTCTCCATCTTTTACGTAATCCACTCGACAACTGCTGTAACCTTTAATGTTGCTGGAAACCTTAAGGTATGATCAGCTAGGCTGATTAAGATTTTAGAAACTACTGTACTTTTTGATCTTCATGTTCAAAATTGTTGTTGTTATTATCAATTGTGGTTCAATTCATGTTTTGACATAAAACACTTTTCATATTTTGCTATATGATATCTGAAGAATTGTTGACACATCATCAATTTGCCCACAAAAGATGCTTTTCCTTCCGTTTTCTCTCCTGTTTTATTATCCTGGCATGTTGCTTGATATTTTCATTAGATTCTATATGCTTTGGTGTTGCATGTTTCTTGCCAATGAGCAGATGGTGAATCCATTGGTCTTCAATCATGTCATTTAGCGTTATTCCGATTTTTTGATTAACCGTAGCATGTTTTTTTGTGTAGGTTGCGGTTGCTGTACTTATTTCTTGGCAGATATTCCGGAACCCAATTTCATATATGAATGCTGTTGGATGTGCTATCACTCTTGTGGGATGTACCTTCTATGGTTATGTCAGGCATATGCTTTCCCAACAGCCACCAGGTACACCACGAACACCCCGGACGCCGCGGAGTAAAATGGAGATGCATCCTCTTGTAAATGACAAATTAGATGATAAGGTCTAATTGCTTTAGCTGCCAATGAGATTTATGCCCTTGGAAAGGCAGTAATAGCAAAGGGTATAAAAAGAAAGAAACAAGGGTTCGGTTAGATTATCCACAATTTTTAGCACATGTTCCTTCTCTTGCCCTTCATCTTTGTTACGGGTTTTGTTTCTGAGCTTAGATTATCAGTACAGTTCCCTTGCTGTGCAAGGGCCCTTTTTCTTTTTATTTATTTATTTTTATTTGTCCTTTTTGGCCCTTAATGTGGACTAAACTTTACGTGTGAAGGATTGTCATTCTTAATTTTTGTATGTAATAATAGTTGTCTTAATTGCTTAGGCTCATAAAAATTAAAGTTATGTCCTGGAAACCATTTTTTTTAATATATTTTTTTTAGTATAACGTATGTAATTTTTTTTTTGGCACTCAATTTTAAAGAATACAGGATGCACTTTAGCCAAAATTTCTAGGTCACGTGAGACTTGAAAAGTTGTTGTAACACGCTGTCCAGTAGCCCTTTCCCCCTTAAATTGGCTTGCCATTGGTAAAGGTTTTGAATTTGATTCAGCTTAGCAAAAAATCTTTTATACTATAAGTGAATAGGAAGGTGCCAAAAACTAAAATTAACTAAAAGTTTTAGGTGAATTTTAAGGTACCCTAAGAGTTTGGTACCTGAAGTGGTATAATAAAATATAAAACACTAAATGAAATTACTAAATCATTATTACAATTTTTATAATCTCATCTAATTACTTATATTTTATCATATTATATCGGATACTAATCCCCTAAGAACACCTTAACAAACACCAAAATTTTAACCTACAAATGTTATAAATTTTTTTTCATAATATTCATAACATTTTTCATAAAATTTGTAATCTTTTTATAATGACAAATTATGAAATATAATAATTTATATAAATTTTGAAATTTTTTTAATAAATTTTGTAACATGAACAATAATAATTGGAATATTTAATTTTAGAAATTTACAAGAAAATTGTGGAATTTTATAATGTAAGTTATAAGATTTACGAATAAATTCATTGATTACGAGAAAATGACCCTTGTTTTATTGATGTAATAGTGCATAAATAAATGATATCATAGGGAATTAAATTTAAGTCGATTGATAAGAACCGGTAACTGTTTATTATTATTTCTAGTCCGGACAAACTGTACAATGGCCATTTTACTATCTTTGACGGCTTTTCTTTGTCCAGTGTTTATTGCCACCCCCGACATAAGCACAAAAGGAAAAATATTTGAATTCGGATGGGTTATAAACCATCCTTATTATCAATTTATAATCATAGTTTAAAATATGAATTGTGAAAAGTCATCTCATCTACCAAAAACAAAGAAGAGATTGCTCACAAGTCACAACCAAAGGTAGTTTGAGATACTAAATGCCACTGACTTTATATCCTCAAGGTCATGTAATGAGAACTCGGGGAGTAGTAGTTAGTAGTTACAAAGTGAAATAGATGCCACTTATGATGGCAGGTTAATTTTTGCCATTTATGCTTTAATGAGATCCTAACTAACAACTAGAAGTCCAGACTTGGATCTAAGCCAGCAACCAGAAATTCTTCTGCCATCTTGTGCTGATAAGGTAGCCATTATTGCCCTGGCTCCTCTTCCTCACTCCTATTGTCAAGCACTCTGCGTTGTTAATGCACTGCTCCACAAACTCCTCTTCTCTGCTGCTCCCACACAGGCTGCCAACATTTAGGAGCTCAACTTGTTACTTCGGTAATAAATTTCAAGAGCGTTCACAACCCTAATGTTATAGTGTGCACAACCTTTGTGCACACAACTATACATATTAAAATATGCGCATTGCGTGAATTTCACAGAATGAATCTCTTCCCTTATCCTCAGTTACCACCCACACTCTCTCATGTGGCAGTGAGCTCCAGAATTTTGAATCCCACTTATACGTGAGAAAGTGTGGGTGAAATAGTAATAGTGACCCTCACCGACGTATGAAAAAGTGGGGATAAGAGGGTAGGAAAAAGAAAGTGGACATAACATCGTTGAACTTCACATACAGACTCCACATGTAGGCTCCTTTTCTGTCTGCGCTAGAGATTGTGTGAGTTGTGCACATATCAGAGAAGTGCAAGGAGCACAACTGGCTAAAGGGTGTGCTTATGTGTAAGCTAGTTATGAATTTGTTGGTTTTAACGACTCTGATATTGATTTGAAATTAGCTTTGAGACCATTAGTTGGAACCCTTTTTTTTGGTCGTACAAGGGACGGGAGCTGGGAATCGGGGAGGGGATGGGGGGAGTTCGGGGAAGGGGGTGTGGGAAGGAGTCCCCCTTTGTGCCACCCGACCTTGAGGGCACAAAGGTGTGCCATCTGTGCTGGCCCTCAGTGGCCCATTGGTTAGAACCTGAAAATTTGACAGATAAAGAGTGGTAAAGTGGTGGACTCACCAGCTGAAGAGTGGAGATGGCTTCTTTTGGCCCAATACTAAGACAGATACCTCAAGCTTCTTCACTTGGCTCATCACTGTGGCGAATTTTGGTCCTTGGATCACAAGCGCCTCCACATCAACCTGTTAGACCAAAGATGTCATTGGTAAGTAGAAGAATAGGGCTTTTGGGATACAGACAAGGAGAATATGTGAAAATGAAAATATGATGAAGCTAAACAATTCCCACGCTTTATCTCTCTCTCTCTCTCCCTCTCTCTCTCTCTGGAAAGTAAAGATTAAAGATGGGCTGATCTGCAGGAATCTCAGACCCATTATACTCTAATGAAAAAAAAAAGTAGAAAATAATTTAATGGCAAAAGAAATATTTTTAAAAAAAAGGAAAAAAGAGAGAGGGGGAAAGGAGTTCCTTCTTTCCTCTTTCTGAACAGCATTATTAAAATTTCATAGAATATCGTGAATCAAGATCTGAACCACACACACAAAAAAGAAAAAAAGCAAAATCCAGACATGAACAGGGCCTTGCTATCTGAGCCAAACTTCTCTCTATGACTTCAAGAAATCAAAGGGAAAAATAACATAGTAATCTGACTAGAAATATAGAAAACAACCCATGAAAATTAAAACCCATAACCCAATTGATGGAAGAACATACCTCTGGATTGCAATCTTTGCAAAGTGAGCCAAGATAATTTACAAGATATGAAGAAGAAGAAGATTCAGAGGCAGAATGTGGAGGGACAATGTGAAGCAGAGTGAGCAAATCAGCCTTATTAACCACATGTGTGAGTGCCCAAATCATGGCATGCTTTGAATTTGCAGTTTCATCAACCACAACCATCACTCTCTTCCTCACCATCATTCCATTGTTGTCTTCCTCCTTCCCATACATTGTGAAGCCTCCCATTTGGTTCAGACTTGTCTCGCAGCCACCACCAAAGCCCATTGGGTTGTTGTTATTGGCACTCCACCTGTTTGATGTTGATTCCCAAGCCTCCTTTGCACTTAGCTGCCTCAGAAATGACCCTGCGGAACTGGGCATTCTCAGAGTGTTTTGCCTTATTTATCCAAGTTGAGAAGCACTGTTGTTTACTAGCTAAAGACAACGGAAAGAAAAACAGAGAGCGGAGTAGGGCGTTTGCTAGAGTGCAGGAAGGGTTATGGCAGACTATTATTATAGGCAGATAAAACAGAGTTGAGATGGGGTGAGAGCGGTGAAGAGGCTGATGACAAAAAGTAATGATGCAAAGTTGAGGCTTCATTTATATTTTGGGAAAAAAATGTAAATTATTATTATTATTTTAATTCTGGGAGCCAAACAAGGGTTAAAATGATTTATTATTGGAATAATAAATTTTGAAATAATTGATTATAAATAATTTATTTTATATTTCATAACGTGTTTATTTAGTATAGTTATCAAAAGATCACGACTAATTATTATTATCTTTTTAAAGGCATTTAAAATTATTTTTTAAAAAAATTAATTATTATCAAGAATCACATCAAATATGAAATTATAATACAAACTTAAATATATTAATAATTAATTATTTTTATGATTATACCAAACAAATTCAACATAAATTAATTATAAATATGGCCGATAACTTATTATTTCATGTAGCGATAAAAAAATATTATATTGATTATATGTGAAATATTTACGGAAACACTATCCATCATATCATCTTTAAATATTATTATTAAAATATAAACAAATAATAGTATGTGAATTTATTTTATTTAATTATTAATTACAAGTCCACTTGACTCTTCCTCTATTATAATAATAAATAATTAATAATTTGTTAATTATATTTAATTATTTATTAAATAAAATGGATTCATACATCAGCCATTTACAGTATTTAAATGATAATACTTAAAAATAATGTCATAAACTTATAATTGATTGAGTTACAATTGTTTTATACTTCTTATAGAAAATTTATACTAAATTGTAACTCATAAGTATGAAATTTAATTTTTTATAAAATCATATAAGTTAAAAAGTCATAAAAAAATTTAAATTAAGCTACCAAATTGGTCTTTAAAATACAGACGTTACATCCAATTTTTTTAAAAGATTATTTTACATCATTTAATTATAATAAAAAAATTATTGAAATGTATCTTATTATATGACACGTATTTAATGTGGAAGGGATTTGATTCACCGTGAATGTAACTTAATTTTATATTATTATTTGTTTATATATTATTATATTAATAAAAAATTATTAAATTCTCTTATTAAGATTAAAAATTTATAATTACTATTAATATATCTTTTTATTATTTATTGATAATATAAAATATTTTATATTAATAACAAACTAAATTTAAACTCAATGTAAAAATGATTAAGAGTTAGTATACTTATATAAAATAAAATAAATATTTTAAAGAAATCTAACTTAATAATGATTATTTTTCACATGTAAATTTAATTGGAAGTGTTAAATAGATATAAGTTCGTAAACATATTTAAGTGTATCACAAATTTTAATAGATTTAGATCACTCAAAATTAATTTTTTTATAAATACATTCTTGAAGGATTGAATCCGTCATGAATTAGGCGGATACGAATTAATTTATAAATTTTTAGTTAAAATTTATACACATAATTGGGTTTATCATAAATTTTCATAGAATAAAATTCCTCCAAATTAGATTTTTTTTAAAAATAAATATGAACCTATCCGTTAAGAAACGAATTTATTGGCCGGGCATCTTATCCCATCCGCCCATTTAACACCCTAAATTTAATGGTTTACTGAAAATGTAAGGATGGGATAAAAAAAAACCCCAAATTATTTTGCTTTTTACCTATTTTCGGTGCTGATGCAGATCAAAGTGTCACGGGAATCACTGCATGGTTGTGGCTTTACTCCATCGTGAGCAAGTAGCAGTGGCTTTTTAGTCTGCTCTGATGGTGCGACAGAGGATCTTTGTACCATCTCTTTCTCTTTCATCTATTTTTCTGATTCTTCAATGCAACTTTTGAGATGATAAAAGTTAAAACCGAAACAAAGTATTGTCTTCTATATATAAAACAAAATTACCCATATCATCATGTGATGGGTTACCTCAACCCACTTGATGATGTCAAAGTGGTCTATCTAGAATTTGTCCATTGCCCTCCAACTGCAATCCTATTTCTGCAGGGCACCCCTCAAATGCCATTTGGATCTCTCTATTCGATTCATGGATTCCTCGTTGTGTTACGATGATGCAATTAGCGAAGCGTGAATTACTTCCCAAAGTTTAAATTGTATGATGAAAAATAGTACATTACTATGTCATTAATTATATTATTAGATTTGATTCTTAAAAAAAATAAATTTAATATATAATTAAATTTAATAATAAATTAATATATTACTGTATTAATAATATATCAAAATTTCCTCCTTAATTTTATTTTTATTTTAATGTACCACCTCACGCAATAATCCTTATCCTACTACGTTGAATACTGGCAGTTCCCAAAAACCTGAATTACTCTTCAAAGTAAATGAGATGCCATTGCCAGATAGAAAAGGGTGTTACCTGGGAGACGATCAGAATTGAATTAAAAGTCAATTTTATGAGAAAGATATGATATGTTGGGGTGTTTTGAATATATTTCTATTTTTATGTTTTTAAAAATTATTTTTTTATTCTTAAAAGCTGTTTTTGAATTAAAAAAAAAAACAATAGAAAGTGGTTGGTATCACAAATAAGAAAATACTTTATTTAATTATAAAATTGATATTTAAAATAAGAAAATAAATTAAAAAAATAACTAAAAGTTATTTTTATTTTTTTATTTTTAAGTTATACATTTGAAGAATAATTTTTTTAAAAAATTTAAAATAGATTATCAAATAAATTATTTTATTTTTAAAAATTATTTTTAAAAATTAAAAACAAACAAACCCTTAGACTTATGGGATTTTTTTATAGAAAAAATTTCATTCTTTTATATATAAATGAAAAAATATTATAATTTTTATAATTTATAATTTAAAATATAATATCTAAAGATATAATAATAAAAAATAATTTATTTTTAAAAAAATTATCTTCTATTGAATTTTTATATTTAATATTAAATATTTAAATTATTTTTTATTATTTTAATTTTTTATATCTAACGGAAGGTTGCTACCGCCGAAACAAAACGAGAGTTGGTTTTCTATTGAAACGTAGACAAAGATTTACTCCTTCCAGAGATGATTACTTTATGCGAAGGGAAAAATGAGAAGAAAATGAGAGACTAATGCCAGAATGGATGAAGTAACAAGTAACACAATTTCTTATTTTAGAATTCAATTTTTTAATGGAAGTCACAGCTTTAACGCAAAAATAATTAAAACAATATATTTTTGCATATACATAATATAATTTTATTTATAATTTATTCACATGTAATTTGTCTTATTATTTTACTTACATGTGCCTATTTTTTCTCAAAATATAATAAAATTTGACACATGATTTTTATGTGTTCTTTTTCCTCAACTATTAACCTGTAATGAAACTCAAAATGATTTAATTTATATCATTAATTTCTTTATTTTTTCTAATCTCAAACACCAACTCTTTAATAGATAAATTATATTGAAATCATGTCAAACCAGGGTTAAGAAAAGAGTACGTGACTTATATATTATAATTTTTGTTAAATTTGAACAAAAGCGTAACACATGTGAGCAAAGTGATAAAGGTGCAAATCACACATTGTATCTTTTTAGCACTTTAAATTATATGCAAGCAAGTAACAAATAGATTCATTTTACAAGTAGGTAAAATGTATTTTTTTTCCAAAATATATGGATACTACTTATATCTATTATAAATTTATATCTTTAATTTCTGAAATAATAAATTATACTAATTTCACTTAAAATTTGATCTAATTACATTTGGTACTTTTTTTCAAAAAAAAATTATACACTTTCATCTAGTATAATGTTTTCACTATTATGAAGTATAACAATATTAACTTTTAATTTTATTCTCTTCTCTAATAACTTAAAGTTCATTTCCCTACATTTTTATGTATAAATTTGCTCCACTAAAAAAATTGGAAAGATTTGATTAAGAATTTGGGATTTTTATTTTGGATTTTTTTTTCTCAAGTAGACACGAGATGAATACAAAAATTTTCAGGATAAATTATACTTACTTTCCTTAAAGTTTAATGTGATTATATTCACATTCTTTCTATTTTTATAGATATACATTAACATCTTTTTTTTGTATACAATTAGTTTCATTTCATATTATTTTAAACATACATCAACTCTCTTACTTTTGAAAAATAGGAGAAGTGAGTATATTTATCTAAAAATTAGATGAATGTGAATATAATTAAATTAAATAGCAAGAAGAGTAAGTATAATTTATCCAAAATTTTATATACAATGAGATCAAATATCCTCATTTTAATATATAATTAACCTCAGAAAACATTTCGTATATATCTACTCTCAAGTTTGGACATAATAGAAAAAAGGAGAAATTTCAGACAATGTTTTGTAGGTATTTGCTATAAAATTTTCAAATTTAATTATATATATTAAATTTTTAACTCAACAGTAATAACTACAATATAACAAATATAACTATTAATTTATTACTTAATTAATGTTGATAACAAATAATAATCATATAAAAAGTGAATTATTTTAAAAATAATTATAATAAATTCGTCATTTCACGTAATATCAGCTTGAATTCGTACACAAGAATATCTTGCACCACGAGACCTACACCATCGCCCAAAAAAACTCATGTGTTAAATTTTATGCATAAAAAATAAGAGAAAATTAAAAAATATAACGTATTGTTCACCCTTTAGTAAAATTTTATATTAATTTTTAAAATTTACATGATTAATTTTTTATAATTATTAAATTATGTAACTAATTAATAATTATATTTACTGAATCTTAATCATTAATTTATTAATTAAAAATTAATATATGTATAAAATTATTATTAAAAATTTTATAAAAATACCTATAAAATTTTACCAATTTTTTCTTAAAATAAAAATAAAAAAATATAAAATATCCTCTTCAATTTTAGAGCTGTTAAATTTTACCTTCTTGTACTTTAAAAATTTAAAAATTATTTTCTTAAACTTTACTTAATTTAGATTTGATATTTATTATTAACTTAATTAATTATTTTATCAGATTATATAATTTTTATGAATTTTTTAATAAGAAATATAATATTATAATATATTAATTTATTTTACCATTTTTATATATAATTTTTTAATTTATTTTTTATTATTTAATTAAAATTTTATATATATAATTTAATTATTATTAATTATATAATATGAAAAAATAATAAGATAAATTAAAATATTATAATATTATATTTTTAAAAAATATTATTAAAAATTATATAATTTAATAAAATAGTAAAATAAGTTAATGGTGGATATTAAATTTAAATTTTATAAAATCTAAAGGATAATTTTTAAATTTTTAAATAAAAGAGGATAAATTTTAATTATTTTAAAATTAAAAGGAAGTATTTCGTATTTTTTTAAAAAAATGTAATAATAAATTATTTCTTTACTTCTGATTCACTCCACATGAGCCCGACTGTAACAACAAGAGAATCCTGAGGACCTGATGGCCTATAATAATAACCATTTTTTTAATTTAAAAATAAAATTGATTTTATTATAATAATTGGTTACGTGTGCTGAATACGGGGAAGGTGTCAGAACTCAGAAGCTGGGGACCCTTCGTGAATTGGGCTTCCTTTGTTTGTTTCGGGATTTCATGAAACAAAGTCCCACTCCTACTTCCATATTACTGCACCCGCCTAACTCGCCGAGCCAGCTATTGTGATCCTGAAATCACCACTTTACCCTTGATCACTTATCATATATACCATACAGCCACGATTTTGCCTAGTACAGTGCCATGAAGTGAGTAAATTAGTTTGTCAGATCGCACTAACTTAATATTCCTAAACTAGTGTGAATAAATTAATAATGGAGGGCACCACTGCATGTTGTTTTAAGTAGTAAAAGTTCAACACTTTAGGAAAAATTTTGAGCTCGAAGTTTATAAATAGAACAGATGGGTTTGAAAGAATTTACCCTTATACTAAATTTAATTCAGTATGAATCCAAATTAATTAGTATTTTAATAAAATTTATCAAATAACGGGTGGTTTATAATAATAATAATAATAATAATGGGGGCCCGTTACCGCAGTCAGCCTGCCTAATTCCCTGATTTATTCCGAAGGTAATACAACCTAATCTATTTACGAGAATAGTTAATATTAATATTTATATCTAAATATTGATAATTTTTATTTTTTATTTATATAAAAATTATATTATTAATTTAATAATAATAAAATAAATAAATAATATTATAATCAATTTACTATCAATATTAACTATTTTTATTAATGTGTATATTTAAATCAATTTTATTTTTTCTTTTTCATTTTCATAATAAATATTTTCATTGATGAAAACAATTGATTTTGATAACAAATTAATTATAATATTCTATATTACGTTGTTATTATTATTATTAAATTAGTAATATAATTTTTTCATTCAAATAAAAAAACGAAGGTTGCTAACTTTCATATATGAATATAAAAATCAGCAATTTCTTTATTTATCTAGATAAGTTAAGATAAAGTTAATAAATAAATTTGTTCAAATAAATACCATGTCTATTTTTCTTAGATTTGGTTTAAACCATTCAGTTTAATTATTAAAATATTCATATATAACAACACATAATGTATAAATTGCAATATAATATATATTTTAATATATATATATATATATATATATATATATATATATATATATATATCTATATTTCAATATAAATAAGTAATGAGACAATTTTATGCTTAAAAAAAAAGCTTTAGTCGAATAACATATTTGAAAATTTATTTATTTAATTGAATTTTTAAACAAATTAATAAATTAAGTCAAGTTTTTTTTAATAAATTAGACTAAACTTGAATTTTGATTTTACCTGGATTAACAAGATAAATTTAAACCAATATTTTAAAAATTACATTGACCTACTTAAAATTTAATTCGGTTGAACTTAATCGAAACCAAACTCAGGCACCTTAAGTAATCATCATTCAAATAAATGCAGCAGATATGTGGAAGAAAGTATAGTATACATCAAAATTTAATACATGACCAACATGTGTGGCTTTGTAAGATAGTAAAATGCCCATTTATTCCAGGGCCTACCTGGTGTTGACTTACATAAATGCCACTTTTTAATTCCATTTCCGATTTCATGGGATGATTCCATAAGAATTTTAATTTTTTTAAGACATCAAATTTGGATAATTTAATTTTAAATCTTATAATAAATAATAAATAAATTGAACAATTTTAACTCTTGATATAAAATTAATGATTAGTTGTGAAAATTTTAATTTTCTTTAGAGTTTAAATTTAACAAATTATTAATATAAAATATTTTACGCTATTCATAAAAAAATGACACCAATTTTTGTTACTTTTTAAATTATATAACATAATAATACAAACATGATAGTGTAAAATTCTTAAATATGCAACCTGAATTTGCGTTCTTTTATATTCACTCTGAACTTACTTTCCTTTAATAGTTGATAGACTTTATTTTATACTTCATAGATAAAATTTAGAATTGAGTGTCAAAACTAACAATAAATTGAGTATGAGTCAAAAAATGAGTGTCGCTTATCTTATAAGTAGGAATATAATGCGTATGAGTAAAAAAAAAAAATTAATGACATTAATGTCTATTAATCCAAGTGAAAAAAAAAGTCTGGTACCCGTCAAATAAGGTTTCAGACTCTAACCTTATAAATAAATAAAAAAGTATTAAAAGAGCTTCTGTTTTTAAAATTCGACCGAATTTGACTTTAAATTAATTAAAAATCGGGTGTGGTCGGTTGAATTTTGAATAAATAATGGTGAATTTAATAAAATTATATTTCAGCGATGTGACCAGACCATCCTTTTTTATTTTAAGATGAAGTTTAAAAGAGTGTACTTCCTATAGTACCCTGAGAAGTTTATAACCTATGGCAATATAGCAAAATTTATATTATTGGATAAGGTGATAAAAAAATTTGATAATCTTATATCACTTGAGTTCCAAAGCCCCAAAACTCCCTTAAAATTTTCTTAGGAGGGTTTGTAAACTTAAAAAGGGAAATGGCAGTTAAAAGGAGCCTGAAAATTCAGAAGAATCCATCTTCTTTTGAGATGCCAAAGACAGAACTACAATACGGACGAATTAGCGTTCAGCAAACAGCAGCTCCGCAGTGCAACTCGTGAACTGCTTTCATACAAGTTACACAACTTATTATATAATTAATATATTTATACCGAACATAAACAGATATAAATTATACACATTAGAATTTATACTCAATGAATTCCTGATAAAATTGTATTTACATCGTTAACATGCAAAAATTTGTTTTGTTACTTGTTTTATATTTTTATATTTATATTATTAATTATATTTACAAAAAAAATTATATGATAATATTATGTGCAACATTGATACATAAGTAATTTGACTATCCGTGCACGAAATATATTACTTTTTTGTGTAGAAATGATATATATATATATATATATATATATAATTTTAGGTTTAAACTTATGACATAAGAGAGAAAAGTTTTAATATTAATATTAAATATCATTATAATATTATAAATTCAAGTCCTTACATGAAATGTTTAACCCCATGTATCAATTAATGTAATAATATCCTTAAGTAAATTAATAATTAATTGATTCAATGTAAGTAGATTAAATTTTAAAACATTTTGAATTCAATAAAAGATCTTGGAAAGTGTTTTTATTTGAAGAAATTTATCATCTATTATTCTTATATTGAATAAAAATTAATTTCGTATTTGATAAAATAAAGTATGAAAATACTCTTAATATAAATGAAAAAACAATGTCAAACGATTACTAATGTGATTAGCTTATACTATCATATCATTACTTCAGAGAATGTTAATTTGGACAAAAAAAAAGTCGAAATATATATATATTGTCAGATAAAAATTTCATACTCTCATTTCATTTGTGGGCCGTGGTAGGCTCTCCGCTGTATTCCCGCGAGAAATTCTCCTAACATAACGTTATCTATCACAAATTCCTCATTTGATTATTTTGAATTCTTTCTTTTTCTTAAAATATGCCCGAAATTGGAATGTGTTGGAAAGAACGAATTCAAGAAAGTATTTGGCAGCAAATTGCAATCAAAAAATTAGTTGGCGAAAAAATTAGTTATAAACTAATTTTTGTTGTTTCAAACGCCGAAAAAATTAGTTGGCATACGACATTGGGCTGACAAATTGCATATAATTTAATAAAATTACCTTCTACTTTTTAATATATACTTATTCTTTTTTATTGTTTTCCTGATGGATGTAAATGTACACGTAAAATAGAGGGGGGAAAAGATAACAAATATTTAATGGTATTTTAGAAGTTTCACTTTTCTTTATATTATTGATTTGATATTGAGCTTTTGAGTATGTGAATTTAATGATTTTGCTAAATCTCTCATGAAAAAAGGACAAAGGGAGGTGAATATATATTAAAAAAAGTTAATATATATTTTAAGGGAAAAAAGAATATAATTATATTAATTAATCTAAGCAAAGAGGAGAAATGGGGGTAGATTATGAAAATGATAGATAGTCATAACAATTTGACTAATTGGTTCCATGATCCATCATCAATGTAGATTTACAAGCATACAAATGATTGTGCGTTTGAAGGATTTACTTAGGGTTTGTCTGGAAGGGAAAAAAATTTAAAAAAATTGAAAATTTTTATTTAAACGAAGAGAAAAAAGAAGAAAGAAATATTAAAAATAAAATATGTAGATATGATTTTTTAATCAATTCAAACTTTAAAAATTTTATCACCTCTATTTTCTTCTCAATTTAAATTCAAAAGTTTTTTCTTCCTTCTCCTCTATTTTCTTCCCATTCAATCCAATTAATAACTATTATGTAGTCAGTTTCGAATCATACGTACAGCCTTATTTTTATTTTTCTCCTCTAGTTTTTTCTCTTCTTGGTTGAAATTTTAGTTTAAATCCCCACCATGATGCTGCCTAAGTAGCTACAATATCAGGGAGGCGTCAGGGCTGTGTTTCAGAAGGGGAAAAGAGGAGTGAAAGACCAAAAAGAAAAAGTTAGTGATTGCAATGATGGAGGCCATTTTTGTTTCCATAGAGTATGAGACCAATCAAGCTATTTGCTGGGGTTATGGCAGGTACTACTATGACAAGTCCTAAGATGAAGGCAAAACAGACTTATCACAAAACTTTCAGATTTTGGAATAATGAGATCTTGTTTGTTTAAGTATCCATTCTACCCGATATATTCGCCAAATGACTACACGACTGCTTTTCAGACGTAAAAATGATGATTCCATTGGAAATTGTATGAAACACCCTGCTCATCACACTCTACTCCCTCTCGCCCAAATTATCCCATGAAGATGTAGGCTCTGTACATGTCCTATCCTAATACTCGTTTTTCACTCCCAGGCCAAAGCAGTAAAGTGATTCTACATGGAGCTCTATCTCTTATGAAACTGTAAGTTTTTATTTTTGGTTTTTTTTTTAATTTCAAACTATATAAATCAAAATTAAAAATATAAGTTATAATATATTAAAAATAATCTATCAATAAAAATACTCAACTTCTTGGTAAATAAATTTTTTTATAGAATTACTCAATGCATTTTGATTTTTTCAAATCTTTTATACTATGTGATAATACCAACTTTGACCAAAAGATTCACACGCATGCCTCAATAGTAAAGGATCACCCTGGATCCAACTTAATACAATAAAAAGGCCAAACAACCTAATTCAGTAAGATTAGCTCAAGATGGGTCAACTCCGATACTAAATTTGACCAAAAAATCCAAAGTCCATCTGCTCACTCTGCTAGAGAGGCTTGACAACAAGGCTTAATAGGATTAGTCTAAAAAATTAATTCAAACATGAGTTAAGTCAAAAGACTTAAATCAACCTCCGTATCAATCCAATCAGCATTTCTTCTTCATGCACACATGTCATACTTATCTCACACCAAAAAGGTAAATATTCTTGTGTTTGAGCAATTAGCATAATACAAATTATTTATTTCTAAGCGTCTGGTCCTGCCCCCTCATGTTAATCCCACAAACCTCTTACCCATTTTCATCCAATCATGTAGGGGAGCAAGTCAAAATAGAAAAATTTATATTAGGTTATGTGATGCTCTTTGTTAGCTTTCCAAATCACATTAATTTATATATTCAAATTGTACAGGATATAAATAAGGTTGAAATATGAACTTTTTTTCTCTACATTACTTATATACTATTATTTCACTCATATATTTACTGACTTATGTATTTGAGTATATACAACAAATCATCAATCCATCACTTACAACATTTTTTTCTTGTGACTAACCATTTGATTGTGCCTACAATAAAAAGCCGATCAAATCAAATTAGAAGCAATCACTATGTTATCTTCTTTTCTTAGTAGAACGATACTCCGTCATATCCATAAACAGTAACTCTAAACATGAATTTGTTATGTCGAAACACGTGTGGGTGTTAAGGTGGGCTCAACTTCAAAAATCTTTTGAAGTATATATGCTAAAGTATCAATGTACCTTCACATTTAAACATAAACTACCATTATGTACAATATACTTATATTAACTTTTTTGGAAGTTTGCTAGTAACTTTTTCAAAGTTTAATAATAATTTGGTGATCATTTTTAAAATAGATTTTAAGTAATTTATGATAGTAACATTTCAAATAAAAGAATTAATTTTTTTTCTTGAAAAAAAAGTTTGATTGACAATAAAGGAAGTAATGTGTGTGATAATGTAAGTGAGTATTATTGCTCTATATAAAACGTACAATTTGCATCTAGTAAATATTTACAACCTACCAAAATATTAAAATTTAAAAAGAAGAACATAAAAAGTGAGGAAATCAAACGCGCATTTTACATTTATTTTGATTTGATGTGCTTATGGCCTAATAGCTTATTGGCTTGGTCCAATATATTGGGTCATGGCCTTTAAGCGCATCATATGGGCAAATGACAAAAAATGCCACATCATGTATGCTTGGCCGCAGTAAGTTTAAATTGAAATAATTAAATTTCACTTACCTAGGATAAGAGAAAAGAAAAGAAAAAAAATTGAAAAAATTTTCCTTGCTTGGATTGGAAGGGGGGAAAAAGAGAAGAGAAAATAAAAAGTTAGAATTTTGGTTAACATTATTTTTATATACAAAAATTTTTAAATTTTTTCTTCACATTTTTTATTCTAATTAAAATTTAAAATTTTCTCTTCCTTCCTTTCCATTTTTCATCCAAGCAAATGGTAGGTAAATTATACAAAATCCTTTTAAATTTTCTCTAATGCATAACTTATCTCCATACTATTAAAATATACTTATCACCTATTTAGGGGACGAATTGAATTAAATTAAGTTGAATTCTAACTTAATCAAATATGACTTACAAAAAAATTATAAGAGCTCCAACTTGACTTAAGCTTAAATTATAATAGAAAACTTAACTAGTACCTAACTTAAATATTTAAGTTCAATGCTTAACTCAATAATGATAAAAAAATCTTATCAAATTGTAATAAGTTTCATGCTTGATTTGAGGTCAATCGATTAGTAAATTAGTCATTTATGGTATAAAATCCAATTTTTCAATAAAGACACAAATTTAAAACATAAGTTAATTGAAAATCAAATTAAAGTCCTATTAATACTTACAAACTAGTTGAAAATATAGTCAAAATCATGTCAACAATAATGCTTAATGAAAAAAAAAGAGTAAATTGTTGGTATTTTCTTAATAAATAATTAGAAGACTATATATATACATATTGTTATAACCTTCTAAAATTTAAGATAATTTCTAAAGTAATTTTGGCTGAAAAATAGTAAACTTATATGAGGAAATATGAAATAAAATTTTAGCAAATAATAAATGGTTTAAATGGGTATTCGAATGGGGAATTGGTATAATTAAATTAAGGAAAGAGGGATAAAATAAAATTTTTAAGAGTTATAAATACTTAAAGGTGAGAACGAAGAAGATTTATGATATAATTTCAAAAATATCCCTACCCTTCATTCCTTAAACTCTAGTTGCTTTCCTTTTTTCTTTGCATTTTTCCAAATCTCGTCACCTTTTCTTCCACATCTTCCTCAATCAAGCAATTTGGAGGTTGATCTTTATCAAATTTACATACAATCTATATAATGCCACCCAGATCTCCATTAATTTTAAGCATTCCTTTAATTTTTGGTTTGGATTTTAGTAAAATTCAAATATTGAACTCAAAGGAATAGAATGAAACTCCAACCTTTAATTTGCTAAAATTGAATGATTAGGAACTATAAAATCTTACTTCTAGTCTTTAAGTATCTCTTTCATACTAGATGAATAAATATCCTAACTCAAATTTAAGGATTGGGTTGAATTTTCCTTGGTTAAGTTAAGATTTTAGGTTTTGATGAATATACGTGAAATAAGTTAATGTATGATGTGTTGTTAGACTTTGATGTTGAATATGACATTAATGGGGTGTTATAAATGCATGTTGATGGTTTGGCATGAATTAGTTAAGTAATAAATGAGTTAGGTTGAAGATTTTGCCATTTAAATAGTGTTTTTATGCTAAAATTTGTAAAAAAAAAAAATTGCATAGTAATTGACTACGTAATAAATTATGGCTAAAAATTGCTTTTAGAGGGGTCATAATTAACTACTAATGAAAGGTTCAACCTTTGAAATAATGTTTTAAACTATATAGTCGATTATGGCTAAAAATCTTACTTTCTAGATTATCGTAGTTGAGTATATAGTTAACCATTCTAATTGGATCTTATTTTAAAGGTCTATAGTTAACTACGATTTACTTTATATGTAAATTCAGTACATGTTCTCGAGTAATCTATAGTCAACTATAACCCTTTATCCATAATAATAGGTTCTTATAAGATTGTTTGGTATAAACTAAGTACCTAAAGATTAAGTTATACTTATAAAAGCATTCAAACAATAATGATTGTGTAATATGATCATGAAATGGGGTATGGTGGGATTGGCATATGTGATATATTATGATATGAATAATATTGCAATGACTGAATTTGAAATGTATTATTAATTGGGAAATCAAGATGGGGGGCAAATGATATTACTTATGGTTTGAACACTAGATCTGCAAACCATTTACGAGAGGATAAAACAAATCTTAAAGGAACAAGATTATATTTGTGAAAAGATAAGAAAAACTCAAAATCATAAAAGATTTTATTACTTTTATATATTATTTACTTATATATGTTATTGAAATATAATGAAGTAAAAATGCTTTGAATATTGTGATGTGAATTAGAGTTGAGTGGGCTCATGAGACTTATTTTCATTAATATTGACTAATAATTACTAATATTTAAACTTAATATTTTATGAGAATTATATATATTAATTTTCTAACTCAACACTAATAATTATAATATAAAAAATATAATTATTAATTAATATTGATAACAAATAATAATCATATAAAAAGTGAATTATTTAAAAAAATATATAATAAATTCGTCATTTTACATAGCATCAGCTTGAATTCGTACACAAGAACATCTTGCATCATGAGACCCACTCGTATACCATCACCAAGAAAATAATCTATTATCAATATGAGTTTGAATTTTGTGCATAAAAAAAGATTTTTTTTTTTTAAAAAAAGAATGCTTCGTTCACTCGTTAGTAAAATTTTATATTAATTTTTAAAATTTATATAATTAATTTTTCCTAATTATTAAATTATATAATTAATAATTATCTTTATTAAATTTTATTAATTAATTTATTAATTAAAAACTAATAAATATAATTATTATTAAAAATTTTATAAAAAATACCTATAAAATTTTACCAAAATTTCCTAAAAAAATCAAAAATGAAAATGCAAAAATAAATGGTTTCTTTACTTCTGATTTACTCCACAGGGGCCATACGGTAAAAGAAACCTGGGGACCTGCTAGCCTATACTGATGACCATTTTTTAAATTTAAAAATAAAAATGGTTTTATTATAATAATTAGTTACGTATGCTGAATACGGGGAAGGTGTCAGAAGCTGGGGACCCTTCGTGAATTGGGCTTTCTTTGTTTGTTTCGGGATCTCATGAAACGAAGTCCCACTCCCACTTCCATATTATCGCAGCCGCCTTACTCGCCGAGACAACTATTGTGATGCCGAAATTACCACTTTATCCTCGATCATTATTCACATATACCATACAGCCAAAATTTCGCTAAGTACGGTGCCATGAAGTAAGTAAATTAGTTTGTCAGATCGCATTAACTTGATATTCCAAAACTAGTATGAATAAATTAATAATGGAGGGCACCAATTCGTGCTCTTCTAAATAGTATGGAATTCAATACCTTTTGAATAAAATTTTAAATTCAAACTTTATAAATAAAATAAATAAATTTAGAAGAATTTATCTTTGCATTAAATCTAATTCAGTACAAATTTGAATTAGTCAGCGCAACAAAATTTAATTTATAAAAAAACAAATGACGGTGGGCCATGGCGGCAGTCAACCTGCCTAAGTCCTTGTTTTATTTTGAACATTATGTATAAGAGTAGTTAATCTGAAAAGGTTAATAATTTTTTATTTATATAAAAATTATATTATTAATTTAATAATAATAAAATAAATAAATAATATTATAATTAATTTATCATTAATATCAAATACTTTTACTAATAAATACATTTAACTCAACTTTATCTTTTTTATCTTTACAATAAATATATTCATCAATAAGAATAATTAATGTTGATAATACATTGAATATAATATTTTTATTATATTATTATCATTAAATTAATGGTAAGATTTTTTCGTTTAGATGAATGAATGAAGGTCGCTATCATCCGTATATGAAGGTAAAGATTAACAATTTTCTTTATTTATTTAAATCAGTTAAGATAAAGTTAATAAATAAATTTATTTAAATAGATATATTATATTTATTTTTCTTAGATTTGGCTTGTACACCTATTAAATTATTAAGTTCAATTATTAAAATATTCATATATAATATAAAAATTACACATATAATTATATACATTATGTATATATATTTAGATAACTATTAGACAATTTTATGCTTGAAGAAAGCTTTAGTTTGAATGACATATTTGAAAATTTATTTATATAAATAAATTTTTTAAATAAATTAATAAATTAAGTAAAAAAAATTATACTAAATTCAATTAAATTTGAAGTTGGATCTTATCTAGATTAACAAGATAAATTTAAACCAACATTTTTAAAATTAAATTGACTTAAAATTTAATTTGATTTAACTTATGCCAAACCAAATTGAGGCACCGTAAGTAATCATCGTTCAAATGTTGTACTGAATTTACTAAATCCCAAATAAATGTAATAGAGATGTGTAAGAAAGTATAGCATACATCGAAATTTAATACATGACACCAGGTTCAAACTTCAATTCCTGGTGATTTACCAGGGCATGAAGCCCTCATCGCGCGGTGCTTTCTGATTCATTAATTTCTCACTAATTCTGCTATATTTCTAAATAAAAAAAGATAAATTTAACTTTTTCAATATTCAAAAATTACAATTTCACCTATTAGGATAGATTCAGCTTCTTCAATATTTAAAAATTATAATTTCATCCTTTAACCTTCAATTCAATAAAAATATAATTTAACATTTTAATCTTTTATTAATAATATATAAATAAATAATAACTCATATATAATAATATCATATATTTTATAATATCAAATTAATTGTAATATTACATATATTATTATATCATATTAAATTATTTATATATAAAAATAAAAATATTTAAATTAATTTATGCAATATGATAAAATAATAACATGATATTATTTAGAAGTTTAGTTGTTAATTAGACTTAATTTATCTATTTATTTAAAATTTTTTATCGATGTTACTGTTTAGAGACCAAACAGTAACATGCTTTTCTTTGACAGTTTAATTGTTAATGAAACTTAATTTATTTATTTATGCAATATGATGAAATAACAACATGATATTCTTTAGAAGTTTAGTTGTTAATTAAACTTAATTTATTTATTTATTTAAATTTTTTTATCGATGTTACTATTTGGAAGCTAAACAGTAACATGCTATTCTTTAACAGTTTAATTGTTAATGAGATTTGATTTATCTATTTATTTGAGATTTTTAGTTGATGTTACTATTTGGAGACTAAATAATAATGTACTTTTCTTTAGCAATTTAATTATTAATGAAACTTAATTTTTTTCATTTATTTAAGGTTTTTAGCCAATGTTACTATTTAAAGATGAAACAGTAACATGCTATTTTTGACAGTTTAATTATTAATGAGACTTAATTTATCTATTTATTTAAAATTTTTTATTGATATTACTATTTGGAGACCAAATAATAGCATGTTATTATCTAGAGACGAAATAATAACATGCTGTTCTTTAATAGTTTAATTGTTAATAAAACTTTATTTATCCATTTATTTAAGATTTTTAGTTAATGTTACTGTTTGGAGATTAAATAATAATATACTTTTTTTAGAAATTTAATTATTAATGAAACTTCATTTATTCATTTATTTAAATTTTTTAGCCGATATTATTGTTTGGAGACGAAACAGTAACATGCTATTTTTTTGATAGTTTAATAGTTAATGAGATTTAATTTATCTATTTATTTAAAATTTTTTATTGATGTTACTGTTTGAAAACTACATAATAATATATTACTATTTGAAAATGAAACAGTAACATGCTGTTCTTTAACAGTTTAATTTTTAATGAAATTTGATTTATCTATTTATTTGAAGTTTTTAGTCGACGTTATTGTTTGGATATAAATAATAACATGCTATTCTTTATCCATTTAATTGTTGATGAGACTTAATTTACCTATTTATTTAAATTTTTTTTTATCAATGTTACTATTTGTTTGAAGATAAAATAGTAATATATTGTTCTTTGATAGTTTAATTGTTAATGAGACTTAATTTATCCATTTATATAAGGTTTTTGGTCGATATTACTATTTAAAAATTAAATAATAATATGTTATTATTTGGAGATATATTGTTCTTTGGTAATTTAATTATTAATGAGACTTGATTTATATCTATTTATTTTAGTAGTTTGATTTTTATAGCATTATTAAACACTAAAAAAATTGAGAAGTAAAATTTTAATATAGGATTTAAATAAATTTAAATTTAAAAAATAAGGTCAAAGTTAGCAAAATAACAAAAAAATAAAGAAAAATAATTAAAATAGGCTTTTTTCTTAGCCAAAATGGACCAAACACCTTTGGTATTTTGCAAGCATGTAGAGTTAAAAAAGTTACATAAAATTGACATATAATTTGCCCCAATCGGACAATCAAACGTAAAGTTATGATCATTCAAAATTTTAAACTCAATTTATATATTTTCGATTAGATAGACTCTACTGCAATCAAATTTTTTCATTTTTTATCGAAAGAACATATGAAGATGAATGAAAATAAGTGATTTTATTATTATTTCATAGTTAAAAAATTAAAAAATATATTACATTAAAATAGTATTCAAAAGTCAAGATCTCGTAAATAAAAAAATTCAAGATAAAAAACTAACAAATAGTATAAAAAAGTAACCTTAGCTCCAATAAAAATGGATGAATCCAATCTATTTAATAATTAAATTGTTAAAGAATAACATATTATTATTTCATCTCCAAAGAGTAATATGTTACTATTTAACATTCAAACAGTAACATCGATAAAAAATTCTAAATAAATGGATAAATTAAATCTAATTAACAACTAAATTTTCAAAGAACATCATGTTACTATTTCATCTTCAATTAGTAACATATTATTTTTTAGTTTTCAAATAGTAACATCAATAAAAAAAATTTAAATAAATAGATAAATTAAATTTTATTAAAAACTAAATCACTGAAGAAGAGCATGTTACTGTTTAGTCTTCAAACAGTAACATTAACTAAAAATTTTAAAAAAATAGATAAATTAAGTCTCATTTACAATTAAATTGATAAAGAACAGCATGTTATTGTTTCATTTCTAAACAGTAATATGTTACTTTTTAATTTTCAAACATTAATAAAATTTTTTTAAATAAATAGATAAATCAAGTCTCATTAACAATTCAACTGTCAAAAAACAGCATGTTACTATTTCGACTTCAAACAATAACATCGGCTAGAAACCTTAAATAAATAAAAAATTAAGTTTTATTAATAATTAATCTTCAAACAATAACATCAATTAAAAATCTCAAATAAATGAATAAATCAAGTCTCATTAACAATTAAATTGCTAAATAACAACATATTACTATTTCATCTCTAAACATTAACATTAATAAATTTTTTTTTAAATAAATAGATAAATCAAGTTTCAGTAACAATTAAACTGCTAAAGAACAATATGTTACTATTTCATCTCCAAATAATAATATGTTACTATTTGATTTTCAAACAGTAATATCAATAAAAATTTTAAATAAATTGATAAATCAAGTTTTATTAATAATTAAACTACTAAAGAACAGTATGTTACTATTTCGTCTTTAAATAGTAACATGTTATTATTTAAATTTTAAATAGTAATATCAATAAAAAATCTTAAATAAATGGATAAATCAATTTTCATTAATAATTAAATTATCAAATAACAATATGTTATTATTTTATCTCCAAACAGTAATATTGACTAAAAATATTAAATAAATGAATAAATCAAGTTTCATTAACAATTAAATTATTAAAGAAAAGTATGTTACTATTTGATCTTCAAACATCAATTTAAAATCTTAAATAAATAGATAAATCAAGTCTTATTAACATTTAAACTACCAAAGAATAGTATGTTACTATTTCATCTCTAAATAATAATATGTTATTGTTTGGACCAAATAGTAATATTGATAAAAAATTTTAATAAATAAATAAATAAAGTATAATTAATAACTAAATTTTTAAAGAATATCATGTTGCTTTTTCATCATATTGCATAAATTAATTTAATTTTTTTTAATTTTATATATAAATAATGAAATATAATATAATAATATATATAATATTAAAATTAATTTTATATTATAAAATATATGATATTATTATTATGTATGAGTTATTATTATTTATTTATATATTATTAATAAAAGATTGAAAGCTTAAATTATATTTTTATTAAATTAAAAATTAAATGATGAAATTATAATTTTTAAATATTAAAAAAATTAAATATATTTTTTATTCAGAAATATAATAAAATTAATGAAAAATTAATGAATTAGAAATCGCCGCATCAGCAGAGCTTTGTGCCCCGGTAAATCGCTGAGATATTGAAGTCTAGACTCACCAACGTGTATGGCTTCGTAAGATAATAAAATGCCCATTTATTCCGGGGCTACCTGTAGTTGACTGACATAAATGCCACTTTTTAATTACATTTCCGATTTCATGGCATAATTCCATAAGAATTTTAATTTTTTTAAGACATCTAAATTGGATGATTTAATTTTAAATCTTATACTAAATAATAAACAATTTAAACAATTATAAGTCTTGATATTAATGATTAGTTGTGAAATTTCTAATTTTCTTTAGAGTGTAAATTTAATGAATTATTAATATAAAATATTTTATACTATTCATAAAAAAATGACACCAACTTTTGTTACTTTTTTTTATTATATTTATTAACATAATAATACAAACATGATAGTGTAAAATTCTTAAATGTGCAACCCGAATCTATGTTCTTTTATATTCACTCTCAACTACTTTCATTTAATAGTTGATAGACTTTATTTAATACTTCATAGATAAAATTTAGAATTGAGTGTCAAAACTAACAATAAATTAAGTATGAGTTAAAAAATGAATGTCGCTTATTTTATAAGTTAGAATATAATGCGTATGAGTAAAAAAAAAATTAATCACATTAATGTCTATTTATCCAAGTGAAAAAAAGTCTGGTATCCGTCAAATAAGGTTTCAGACTCTAACCTTATAAATAAATAAACAAAAAGTATTAAAAGAGCTTCTGTTTTTAAAATTCGACCGAATTTGACTTTAAATTAATTAAAAATCTGGTGTGGTCTGTTTAATTTTGAAATCTAGTGCTGAAAAATAAATAAATAATGGTGAATTTAGTAAAATTGTATTTCAGCGATGTGACCGGACTACCCCTTTTGGTTCTAAAATGAAGTTTAGTAGAGTCTGTAAACTTCAAAAGAGGGAAATGGCAGTTAAAAGGAACCTGAAAATTCAGAAGAAGCCATGTTTGACATGCCAAAGACAGAACTAGAATACGGACGAATTAGCGTTCCGCGGCCAGCACCTCGGCAACGCAACCCGTGAACTGCTTTAATACAAGTTACACAGCTTATTATATAATTAATATATTTATACCAAACATAAACAGATATAAATTATACACATTAGAATTTATACTCGATGAATTCCTGATATAATTTTATTTACATCGTTAACATACAAAACATTTGTTTTATTATTTGTTTTATGTTTTAATATTTATATTATTAATTATATTTACAAAACATTATGTGATAATATTATTGGCATCATTGATACATGTGTAATCTGGCTGTCCGTGCATAAAATATATTACTTTTTGTGTAGAAATGATAAATTACTATATATATATATATATATATATATATATAATTTTAGGTTTAAACTTATGACATGAGAGAGAAAAGTTTTAACTATAATACAAAATATCATTGCAATACTGTAAATTCAAGCCCTTACATGAAATGTATAATCCTATGTATTAATTAATGTAATAATATCCTTAAGTAAATTAATAATTAATTAGTTCAATGAAAGTAGATTAAATTTAGCATTTTGAATTCAATAAAAGATCTTGGAAAGTATTTTTATTTGAAGAAATTTATCATCTATTATCCTTATATTGAATAAAAATTAATTTCGTATTTGAGAAATTAAAGTATGAAAATATTCTTAATATAAATGGAAAAATAATGTCAAATAATTATTAATGTGATTAGCTTACACTATCATATCATTACTTCATAAATTTTAATACAAGAGAATTTGAATTTGGACAAAAAAAAGTTGAAATATATATATATTATCAGATAGAAATTTCATAATCTCATTTCATTTGTGATTGTATCTCATTTCAGATAGAAATCGGAAAGTGTTAAAAAGAATGAATTCAAGAAAGTATTTGGCAGCAAATTGTAATGAATAATGTGGTGTCCACTGCTCTATTTTTATTGTTTCGAACGCCGAAAAAATTCGTTGACGTACAACATTGGGCTGACAAAGTGCATATTATTTAATTTAATTACACCTCTACTTTTTAATATATACTCATTCTTTTTTATTATTTCCCGGATGGATGTAAATGTACATATAAAATAGAGGAGAAATAAGTAATATTTGATAGTATTTTAAAAATTTCACTTTTCTTTATACCATTGATTTGATGTTGAGCTTCTGAGTATGTGAATTTTATGATTTTTCCTAGATCTCTAATGAAAAAAAAGCCAAAGGGAGGGGAATATATATTAAAAAAATCGTTAATATATATTTCAGCAAAAAAAAGGTATAATTACATTGATTAATCTAAGCAAAGAGGAGTAAATGGGAGATATATTATGAAAAATGATAGATAGCCATAACAACTTGACTAATTGGTTTCATGATCCATCATCAATCTTGGTTTACAAGCAGACAAATGATTGTGCATTTGAAGGATTTACTTAGGATTTATTTGGATGGAAAAAAAGAAAAAGAAAAATTTTTTTGAATTTTTTTATTTGAATGAAGAGAAAAAAAAGAAAAAAATATTAAAAATAAAATATATGATATAATTTTTTTAATCAATTCAAACTTCAAAAATTTTATCATCTCTATTTTTTTAATTTAAATTAAAAAATTTTCTCTTCATTCTTTATTTTCTTCCCATTCAATCCAATTAATAAGTATTATCCAGTCAGTTTCAAATTATACGGCAAATGGCCGGATGAAATTAGGCATCTGTTTGGCTGCTGGGTGAAAATGCAGGAGAAAGTAAAAAAATTGGGCAGATGTGGTGGGGCCAAGGAAATCCACACCCCTCCAAAAATGAAGTGAAAATGCGGTGAAATTTACTTGTGACCCTCACATTTCCGCTTCCTGCCCTTCACTCCCGCTTGCTGCCCTTCTGCTGCAGAGTCTCCTCCTCGACCCCAACCCTCACTATCCTCTCGCAGATCAGCCACCAGAAGCCCGCCTTCTGTGCTGTTGTCAGCTCTTCAACCACCCCACAGCAGGTATTTATTAGCCGACCTCCCTTTCTAGTATTTCTTTTGTCGTTTTGTTGTTATTATCTGCGTGGATAGGGGTGGCGCCGTCTGCAAGGGGGAAGGAAGATGGCCGTCCTTGGTGGGAAGCTGACCACCGAAGAGATCAACCAAAGCCACATCTGGTCATGGATCCATTTCACCGGATTTGCAGGGGGTGGTAGTGTCTCTACGTCTCGTGGAGGTTTGGGAACCTCCTGACCTGGGTCAGTCACCCTGAATTTTACTTGACCCCAAACCTGGGTTTGGAGGCCACCAGACCCGCCATTCTGTATTTTTTTTTCAGAACAAGAATTTTTTTCTCATTTATTTAAATTAAATTATATAAAAAAACTTATTTTATCAAGCTTAATTGATATAATTACTTAAATTAATATATGTCATTAATGTTTTAATTAATTCTTTTTTATCCTTCAATTGCTTTCATTGCTGAATAATGCTATTATATGCTGCTAATGCGTTATCTCGTAACAGAAATTAAAATTTTTCTTTATTTCCGTATGGATATATTGTAGAAATAAAAATTGAATAATACTATTTTATCGGCTTGCAGTTGGAAACATGCGGTGCTCTATATATTTCATAAATACTAATAGGATAATCCTAAGTTAAGTATCAATTTTTATTAATTTGATTATTTTGATAATGTATAAGGTGAATCATCTAGAAATTATCCAATAATCGATGAAATTTGGAAAATGCACATTATTAAAATTTGATGCACTTATATTTCATGAAAGTTTCTCTTCAAAATGTCTTTAATAATATTTACTATATATCTAAATTAATTAAAATATAATATTATAATAATTATAGAAATCATCTTACTTAAATTGTTCGTGATAATACAACATTCTCATAATTATATAACTCCTGGAACCAAATATGATCTAGGCGTATTTACCGGAATAATACTTCAATGCTTAATTGGTCAAGTTCGGATTTAAAACTAAATTTTATTTATCTAATGTATTACGATCAAATATTAAATTAAGTGAAAAGTTGTTAAGCTTGTTCAATGAAATTCATCTGACTCGATACATTTAACAGCGACTCCTAATTTAATGGAGTTTAAATGGATAAATATATTCAACATTATATCTATGTCTAGGTGGTGCTGGACTAATGAAATGAGATGGAAAATGCATGAAGGCCATGTATAAGCGGTGCTGGACTAAGTTTGAAATTTATATTTAATTTTTTTAAAAAATATTTTTGGTAGAATTATCATATGTGTGAGTATGTTTATAAAAGGATTAGCAAAATTGTAAAAATTAGGGTCCGTTTGATTGGGAGGGAAAATGAATTTTTGAAATTTATTTTTCATTTTTTTCTTATTTGGATATTCAAAAATTTTGATCAATAAGAAAATAAATTTTAATCAACCAAAAAGTTGTATTATTTTTAAGGAAAATAACTTCCCAATTTAAAAAATAAATTTTATTTTCCTTATTACTTAGTACATTCATATGCAAGTCCAAATTTTTTACTTTATCACCTTATTACGCAATCGCAATCATAAATAAAATTTATTTTTATTTATTAAATATTTTATAATTGATGTTCTATTTTTATTTTTATAAAATATATTTTTATTTATTAAATTTAGATGCACATTTTTATATGATATTTACTAAAATATTCTCCTTTTTTTATAATGAATACTTTATTATATAATATTTTATAACAATTAATTAAATTAATTATATGAATCTTTATACAAGATTTTATAATGCCTTTAATATATATTTTATTATTAAAAACTAATCATTATTAAACTATTGGGTACCAAGAATAATAAAAATTTTATTAAAAAATTTCTTTTTTAAAAGGTAAGCAAAATTATAATAGTTTTGAAGTAAATAATTTTGATTTACTTTAAACGGAATTAATTTTTTTTTGTATACCAAATATCAGAAAATATTTTTTCTCTATGCACCAAACAATAGAAAATCAATTCAATTTCTAGAAATATGTTTTCTTAGGAAAGCATTTTCTAATTTTCCCTTAAACCAAATGAACCCTAATTGTTCTTCTACTTTTTCTCATTATCGATTCTGAGAAAGGTGAGATGGTAGATTCTTTTGTAAACAAAAATTTTAAATGCATTAAGAAGATTTCATGTTGTGGTTCACTTTAAATTTGAGGAAAACCCTTGCTTAAATAAAATAATAAATGATAAATTTTTGGTAATATTAACATATTAAAAAATGAAAATTTGAATTTTTAACATTTAAAATATTTTCAAGTTTAGCAATAATTTTTTACGTTTATCGAACTTTGTAAGTTGAGATTTGACAAATAAAAGTGCCTATTTAAAATAACAATGTGTGATAAGATTTGTACCTCATAATATGTAATAAAAACATTTGAGGTAAATGTGTAAAAAAAAATTAGTATTATTATTTTAGGTTATTTAATAAAAATCTACTTTTTGATTAAATTATAGTTTTTTATTAGTATATTATTAATTTTTAATTGAGTTTAATGAGTTAATATTATAACTATCTTTACATCATATACTATAAAATATTATAATCATTTAACTTAACATAATTTCCTTTCTCTTTAATTTTTACTCATTCTAACTAAAATCAATCAATTTCGCTTATTTTCATTTTTTCTCATTTTCATCCATTTCAAACAACCCAAAAAAAATTCCTTTCCCTTTCCCTTTCACTTTCACTTCCAATTTCTTTTACCTCTATTTTCACCTCATGCCAAATACACCGTTAGTTTAAATCCTCACCATGATGCTGCTTAAGTAGCTACAATATCAAAAGCGCGTTGGGGCAGTGTTTCAGATGGGGAAAAGAGAAGTGAAAGACCCAAAAGAAAAGGTTAATGATTGCAATGATAGAGGCCATTTTTGTTCCCATAAAGTTTGAGACCAACCAAACGATTTGCTTAGGTTGTGGCAGGTACCAGCACAACAAACCTTAAGATGAAGAAGGTAAAACAGACTTATCACGAAGCTTTTAGATTTTGGAATAATGAGATCTTGTTTGTTTAGGCACCCATTCTACCTAATATATTTGCAAAAAATGGGATGAAATAGAAAGAACGCGGAGCGCTATAAATCGATTTTTTTTTGGGGGTGAATTTGCTTCTTCACAAGCTTATCCCCGCTCCAATCGACAGCTACTGGGTCTCCCTATCTCTCCTTGACTACACGAATAGGGGTGTAAAATGTTTACGAATTTTAACGGATTTGAACGATCTAAAATTTGATCCGTTTTTTTTACAGGTAATACAGACCAGTCCGGGGGAACTAAAATTTGCACGAACTGGGTGGATACGGATCGATCCGCGAACTTACAGTTAAAGTTCGCAGACCAATTCGTATCCTTATCCTTAACATTTAATACATTTTTTTAACGAATAATACGGACAAGGCCTAAACGGACTGGTATGTCTGTTTTACACCCCTATACACAAAATGCTTTTTAGATGTAAAAATGATGATTCTATTGGAAATTGGATAAGCACTGTGCTCATCATACTATACTCCCTTACGCCTAAATTATCCCATATACATACAGCCCCTGTACATGTCCTGTCCTAACTTCTTTCTCCTACACCAATGAGGTAAAGTACTTCTACCTATTCTACCAAAAAAAAAAAGTTCTTCTACCTCGAGCTCATGTTTTTATTTTTGATTTTTTTTAATTTCAAATTATATAAATCAAAATAAAAAATATAAATTTTAATTTATTAAAAATAATATATTAATAAAGATACCCAACTTTCTGATATATAAAATTTTTCATAGAATGACAATTCTATGGTACCCTGGGGGGTTTTAAACCTGGGATGATGTGGTGTATTTTGGACCATTGGATGAGATTACCAGATTACCAAAATTCTTAGGGTTGCGTTATGCCACGTTACCCCAGGTTTAAAACCCCCTAGAGTACCGTAGTAAGCACCTCCATAGAATTACTTAATGTATTATGATTTTGTCAAATCTTTTATACTATGTGATAGTGTCAATTTTGACCAAAAGATTCTCACGCATACCCCAATAATAAAGGATCATCCTCGATCCAATAATCTAATTCAAAAGGAGTAACAGGGTCAAGCAACCTAATTCAATAAGGGAGTAAAAGGATCACCCTTGATATGGTAAAAGGGTCAAACAATCTAATCCAGTAAGATTAGCTTAACATAGGTCAACTCTAATACTAAATTTGGCTAAACAATTCAAAGTTCGACCACTCATTCTACTAGAAAGGCTGAATGACAAGGCCTAATATGATTAATCTAAAGAATTAATTCAAAAATCAATCAAGTCAAAAGGCCCAAATCAACCTTGGTATCAATCCAATCAGCATTACTGCTTTATACACACAAATCTTGCTTATATCACACTAAAAAGGCAAATATTTATGCTTTTGGGCAATTAATCTAATATTGAGATTTCCTTAAATTATTTAGTTTTGAGCATCTGGTCCTATTCTATCACGTCAATCCTACAAGCCTCTTATCCATTCTCATTTGCAATGAAGTAAATTAAAATAGAAAAACTCACATTAAGTTATGTGACACTCCTTATTAGTTCTCTAAGTCACATTAATTTATATATTCAAATTAGACCAAATTTAAATAAGATTAAAATATGAACTTTTGACTTAAGTATTTGAATGTATACAACAAACCATCAATCCATCACTTATAATCAAATTTTGTTTCCTTGTGACTAACTATTCAATTGTGCCTACAATGAGAAGCCAATCAAATCAAATTGGAAGCAATCGCTGTGTCATCTTTTTCTCCGAGTAGAATGACACTCTGCCATATCTATAAACAGTAACTTTGAACATAAATTTTGTTATGTTGAAATGCATGAGCAGGTGTTAATGTGGGCTCAACTTCAAAATTCTTTTGAAGTATATATGCCAAAGTATCAATATATACTCACATTTAAACAAAAACTACCATTACGTACAATATGTTTATGTTAACATTTTTGCAAGTTTGTTAGTAACTTTTTCAAAGTTCAATAATAATTTGGTAGTCATTTTTTAAGTAGATGATAAATAATTTATGATAGTAACATTTCAAATAAAAAGATTAAAATTTTTTCTTAAAAAAATGTTTGATAGATAATAAAGCAAGTAATGTGTGTGATAGTGTAAGTGAGTATTATTACTCTATCCAAAACGTACCATTTGCATCCAGTAAATATTTACACCCTAGCTACCAAAATATTAAAATATAAAAAGGATAACAGGGAAAGTGAAGAAATTAAATGCGCATTTTACACTTATTTTGATTTGATGTGCGTATGGCCCAATAGCTTACTGGCTTGATCCAATATATTGATTGGATCATAGCCCTTAAGCGCATCATATGGGCAAATAACAAAATATATATATTTATTTATTTATATTGTCAGATAGCAGTATCATAATCTCATTTCATTTGTCGGCGGAGGGAGGCTTTCTCGCCCGCTGTATTTCCACGAGAAATCCTCCCAACATAATGTTATCTATCACAAATTCCTCATTAGATTATTTTAAATTTTCTTTTTCTTAAAATATGCCCGAAATTGGAAAGTGTTGAAAAGAATGAATTCAAGAAAGTATTTCGCAGCAAATTGTAATGAATGATGTGGTGTCCGCTGCTCTATTTTTATTGTTTCGAACGCATAAAAAAATAGTTGGCGTACAACATCAGGCTGATAAAGTGCATATTATTTAATATAATCATACTTCTACCTTTTAATATACTTATTCCTTTTTATTGTTTTCCGGTCCGATGTAAATGTAAATGTAAGATAGAAGGGGGCAAGATAACAACTTCTAATTCAAGTGATATTTAATGGTATTTTAAAAATTTTATTTTTCTTTGTATCATTGATTTGATATTGAACTTTTGATTCAAGTGATATTTAATAGTATTTTAAAAATTTTATTTTTCTTTGTATCATTGATTTGATATTGAACTTTTGAGTATGTGAATTTAATGATTTTCCTAAACTTCTTATGAAAAAAGAACAAAAAGGAGGTGAATATATATTAAAAAAAGCCAATATATATTTCAGGAAAAAGAAAGGTATAATTACATTGATTAATCTCAGCAAGGAGGAGTAAATGGGGGGATAGATTATGAAAAATGATAGATAATCATAACTATTTGACTAATTGGTTTCATGATCCATCGTAATCTCGAGCACACAAATGATTATGCGTTTGAAGGATTTATTTAGGATTTGTTTGAATGAAAAAAAATAAGAAAAATTGAAAGTTTTTTATTTGGATAAAAAAGAAAAATATTAAAAATAAAATACGTAAATATAATTTTTTAATCAATCCAAACTTTGAAAATATAATCATCTCTATTTTCTTCTCAATTTAAATTCAAAAGTTTTCTCTTCTTCTTCCTCTATTTTCTTCTCAACCAATTCAATTAATAACTATTATCCAGTCAGCTTCGAATCACACGTACAGTCCTTTTCTTCTTTTTTTTCCCCCTTTCTTTGAAATTTTAGTTTAAATCCTTACCATGATGCTGCCTGAGTAGCTACAATATCAAGGAGGCGTCGGGGCAATGCTTCAGAAGGGGAAAATAGGAGGGGAAGACCAAAAGGGAAAAGTTAGTGATTGCAATGATGGAGACCATTTTTGTTTCCATGAAGTTTTGAGACCAACTAAACTATTTGCTGGAGTTGTGGCAGGTACCACCATGACAAGCCCTAAGATGAAGAAGGCAAAACAGACTTATCACAAAGCTTTCAGATTTTGGAATAATGAGATCTTTTTTTTTAAGTACCCATTCTACCCAATATATTTGCCAAATGACTACACGAATGCTTTTCAGACGTAAAAATGATGATTCCATTGGAAATTGTATGAAGCACTGTGCTCATCACACTATACTCTCTCCTGCCCAAATTATCCCAGAAACATGCAGCCTTCGTACATATCCTATCCTAATACTCACTATTCTCTCCCCCACCAATGCAGTAAAATAATTTTACATGGGGCTTTATCTCCTATGAAATTGTCTATTTTTACTTTCAATTTTTTTTAATTTCAAATTATATAAATCCAGATAAAAAATATAAATTTTAATACATTAAAAATAATCTGTTAATAAAAATACTCAACCTCCTGATAAATGAAATTTTTTTATAGAAGTATCCAATGCAATATGATTTTGCCAAATCTGTAATGCCATATGTTAATGTCAATTTTGACTGAAAGATCCACACACATCGACTTCAATAGTAACGGATGACCCTCGATCCAACTCAATACAATAATAAAAAAGGCCAAACAATTCAATCCAGTAAGATGAATTCAACATAGGTTGGCTCCAATACCAAATTCAGCCAAACAATCAAAACCTGACCACTCACTCTGCTAGAGAGGCTAAACGACAAAGCCCAATATGATCAACCTGAAGGATAGATCCAAACATCAGTCAGGCCGAAAGGTCCTCCAAAGATCCAAATATCAATCCAGTCAGCATTAACTCTTTTTACACACAGATGATGCTTATATCACAAAATAAATAAATAAATAAATAAATAAATAAATATTCATGTTTTTGAACAATTAGTCTAATATTGAGATTTCTTCAAATTACTTAATTTATGTGACATTCTTTGTTAACTCTTTAAATCACATTAATTATTATATTTAAACCTCCACGGAATTTATATAAAGTTAAAATATGAACTCTTCGTCAAATTACTTATATACTATTATTTTACTCCAATATTTACTAATTTAAGCATTTGAATGTAAAGGCAAACCACTAATCATGCTTGTATCACACCAAACTCAGCTACCGAAAATAATCATCATTCAAATGTTGTACTGAATTTACTTAATTCCAAATAAATGCAACAGAGATGTGTAAGAAAGTATTGCAAGCATTACAATTTAATACATGACCAACATGTGTGGTTCTGTAAGATAATAAAATGCCCTTTTATTCCAGGGCCTACCTGGAGTTGACTTACATAAATGCCACTTTTTTTATTACATGTCCTATTTTATGGGATAATTCCATAGGAATTTTAATTTTTTTAAGACATCGAATTTGCATTATTTAATTTTAAATCTGATAATGAATAGGTTAAACAATTATAAGTCTTGATATAAAATTAATGATTAGTTGTGAAAATTATAATTTTCTTATAATGAATTATTAATGTAAAATATTTTACATTATTCATAAAAAAATGACACCAATTTTTATTACTTTTTTAATTATATTTATTAACATAACAACACAAAAATGATAGTGCAACATTTCTGAAGGCGCAATCTGAATTTTTGTTTTTCATATTCACTCTTGACTTACTCTCATTTAATATTGGATAAACATCATTTAATAGTTTGTAGACAAAATTTAGAATTGAGTGTCAAAAATAACAATAGATTAAGTATAAGCTAAAGAATGAGTGTCACCTATTTTACAAGTAAGAATAAATTGAGGATGAGTAAAAAAATAAAATTAATAATATTAACGTCTGTCTGTTGATCCAAGTGGAAAAGAGTCTAGTAACCCTTATATAAAGTTTCATACTCTATCCTTGTAAATGAAAAAAGTATGCATTAGAAGAGCTTCCCCTTTCAAAATCCGATCCAAATCAACTTTAAATTAATTAAAAATTTAATGCGGCCAGTTGGATTTTGGGGGTCTCATACTGAAAAATAAATAAATAATGGTTAACTTAGTAAAACTGTATTTCAGCGATGTGACCAGACTACCCCGCTTGGTTTCAAAATGAAGTTTAAAGAGAGTTTGCAACTTCAAAAGAGGGACGTGGTAGTTAAAAGGAACCTGAAAATTCAGAAGAAGCCATCTCCCTCTGGTGAGATGCCAAAGACAGAACTAGAATACGGACGAATTAGCGTTCAGCGCCTAGCACCTCCGCAACTAGTGAACTGCTTTAATACAAGTTACGCAACTTATTATATAATTAATATTTTTATACCAAGCATAAACACATAAATTATCCACATTAGAATTCAAACTCGATGAATTCCTCATATAATTGTATTTACACCGTTAACATACAAAATATTTGTTTTGTTACTTGTTTTATTCTTTTATAATCATATTATTATTTTATTTATAAAAAATTATATGACAATATTATGTGCAACAGATACATATGTAATTTGACTGTCTGTGCATAAAATATATTACCTTTTTGTGTAAAAATAACAAATTACTATATATATATATATATATATATATATCTATAAAAGACTTCAAATTTGAACTTGTGACGTAAGAGAGAAAAAAATTGGTGATAATATTAAATACCACCGTAATATTATGAATTCAAGTCCCTGCATGAAATGTATAATCCTATGTATTAATTAATGTAATAATATTATTAAGTAAACTAACAATTGATTAGCTCAATAAAAGTAGATTAAATTTTAAAGTGTTTTAAATTCAATAAAAGATCTTGAAAAATATTTTTATTTGAAGAAATTTTCTGTCTATTGTCTCTATATCAAATAAAAATTAATTTCATATTTGATAAAAAAATATGAGAATACTCTTAATATAAATAAAATAAAATATAAATAAAAAATCGATGTCAAATAATTACTAATATGATTTGCTTATACTAAATATCATTACTTCATAGTTGTGAATTTGTGAATTTATTACGAGAGAATGTGAATTTGGCCAAAAAAAAAAAAAGTTGGAAGTTGCAGTTATAGTTGTCACTCTAAATCAAATATCTTAATGGGGGTGGGAAGCACTTTTTGAGGGGAAAAAAAAAGGTAGTATATTGTCAGATATCATTATCATAATCATAATCTCATCTCATTTGTGGGCAGTGGTAGCCTTTCCCCTGTATTTTCACGAGAAATTCTCCCAGCATAACATTGTCGATCACAATTTCCTTATTAAATTCTTTCTTTTTCTTAAAATATGCCCGAAAATGGAAAGTGTTAAAAAGAATGAATTCAAGAAAGTATTTGGCAGCAAATTGTAATGAATGATGTGGTGTCCACTGCTCTATTTTTATTGTTTCGAACGCACAAAAAATTAGTTGGTACAACATTACGCTGACAAAGTGCATATTATTTAATTTAATTACACTTCCGCTTTTTAATATATACTTATTCTTTTATTGTTTACGGAAGTATGTAAATGTACATGTAAAATAGAGAAAAAAATGGATAATAACTTTTAACTCAAGTGAGAATTAATGACATTTTAAAAGCTTCACTTTTCTTTGTATCATTGATTTGATATTCAGCTTTTGAGTTTGTGAATTTAATGATTTTCTTAAATCTCTTATGAAAAAAGAGTAAAAGGAAGGAAAATATACTTAAAAAAAGTCAATATATATTTGAGAAAAAAATGGGTACAATTACATTGATTAATCTAAGCAAAGAGGAGTAAATGTGGGGTAGATTATGAAAGATGATAGATAGTCATAACTAATTGATTAATTGGTTTCATGATCCACCATCAGTCTAGGTTCACAAGCAAATGATTGTATGTTTGAAGGATTCACTTAAACTTTGTTTGAATGGAAAAGAAAAACAGAGGAGAAAGAAGTTATTTTAAATCACCACCAGGATGCTGCCTAAGTAGCTACATCAGGGGGGCGTAGGGGCAGTGTTTCGGAAGGGGGAAAGAGGAGTGAAAGACCAAAAAGAAGAAGTTAGTGATTCCAACGATGGAGGCCATTTTTGGCCCCATAAAGTTTGAGACCAATGAAACAATTTGCTTGAGCTGTGGCAGGTACCACCACGACAAGCCCTGAGATGAAGAAGGCAAAACAGACCTATCACACAAGTTTTCAGATTTTGGAATAATGAGATATTGTTTGTTTAAGTAGCCATTCTACCCAATATATTTGCCAAATGACTACACGAATGCTTTTCAGACGTAAAAATGATGATTCCATTGGAGAATCACTGTGCTTATCACACTATACTCCCTTACGCCCAAATTATCCCATAAACATACGGGCTCGGTCCATATCCTACCCTAATGCTCACTATTCGCTCCACACACCAATGCAGTCAAGAAATTGTGCATGGAGCTCTATCCTCGATGAAACTGTGTGTTTTTACTTTTTGGATTTTTTTTAAATTTCAAAAAATATAAATCAAGTTAAAAAAGTATAAATTTTAATTTATTAAAAATAATTTATCAATAAAAATACTCAACCTCCTAATAAATAAAATTTTCTATAGAATTACTCACGGTAATATGATTTTGTCAAATCTATTATACTATGTAACAATGTCCATTTTGACCAAAAGACCTACACACATAGACCTCAACAATAAAAGATCACCCTCGATCCAACTCAATACAATAAATGGCCAAATAATCCAAATCAATAAGATTAGCTCAATGTAGGTTGGCTCTGATACCAAATTTGGTCAAACAATTCAAAGCTCGACCACTTACTTTGCTAGAGAGGCTGAATGGCAATATTTAATATGATCAGCCTAAAAAATTGATTCAAACATTATTAGATCAAAAGACCCTCCAAAGGTTTAAATCAACCTTAATATCAATCTAGTTAATGTTATTTTTTCATACATACAAATCATACTTATATCACATCAAAAAGCTAAATATTCACACTTTTAAGTAATTAGCCTAATATTAAGATTTCCTTAAATTAACTAGTTCATGTGACACTCTTTATTGACTCTTCAAATTACATTAATTATTATATTCAAATCTCACAATATCTATATAAGGTCAAAATATGAACTCTTTCTCCAAATTACTCTTATATTATTATTTTACTCAAATATTTACTGAGTTAAGTAGTTAAATGTATAGAGTAGACCACCAACCTCTCGCTTACATATAATGTTTGTTTCCTTGTGACTAACCATTCGATTGTGCCTGAAAGCCAATCAAATCAAATTATAAGCAATCACCATCTCATCCCCTTCTCTATTTAAGTAGAATGACACTCTGTTATATCTAAAAACATTACCGCTATATGAATTTCGTTATGTCGAAACAAATGAGCGGGTGTCCATGTGGGCTCAACTTCAAAATTCCTTTATATATGCAAAAGTATCAATAAACTCTTGCATTTAAACATACACTACCATTACGCACAATATGCTTATATTAACTTTTTGCAAGTTTGTCGCTAACTTTTTCAAAGTTCATAAATAATTTGGTGGTGATTTTTTAAATAAATGAGAAATAATTTGTGATAGTAACATTTTAAATAAGAGAACTAAGTTTTTTCTTAAAAAAAAAAAGGTTTGATAGACAATAAAGGAAATAATGTGTGTGACTATGTATGAGTATTATTACTCTACACAAAACATAAAATTTGCATCCGGTAAATATTTTCACCCCAATCAAAAAATTAAAATATAAAAAGAATGAAAAAGGCATTGTCTAAGGTATTCCGGGGTTTTAAAACTTCGGATGAGTTGGTGCAATGTGAATAACTAAACGATAACATTAAATATTTACTACTAACAAAAATAAACTTAGTAATTGAATTGGGAAATTTTCAATTTTAGATAAAAAATGAAAAATTACATTTTAACTCCAATTTTAAACTTCCGTATAGCAAATGTGAGGAGACAATACAGAATTGTACTTTGACATTAGTTATGGTCATGATTTGCATATTTTGTTCCAAATCTTTTTTTATGATGATATATATTATTATGGTTAAATAATTATGACAACATAATTATAAACATATATTACATTAATAAATTTCATTTTTGTTAATTAATATATATAATAAATAAAATTAGGATTGAAAAATTCAACTAATCACACAAATTAAATTATACATTTTATACTATACTTTATATACTACCACGTTTCAATTACAATTGAGATTAAAATTAGCTAATTTATTTTATTGTGCAAATCAAATAATAGATATTAGAATATTAGAGAATTTTATTCCAACTAATAACATAAAAATTAACCAATTTATTAAATTACACATCAAATTGTACATTTTGTTAGTATAGAAAATTCTACTCCCACTAATTATATATTAATTATTAATGATATCAGTGTTAAGTAATACACATTATCACACAAATTACATCATATACACTTTATGTGATATAAGATATTGTGCTCTTACTAATTAATACTATATAACACTTGAATTTATTTTAATCATTTCTTTAAAATTCAAAATATTTTTTTAAATTAATTTGTGCTATTGGATTTACCCATTATTATAGCAAATTTCTAGAGAATAAAGTGATTAGTAGTTTATTTAATTATTTAATTACTATTCATTAAACCTTATGATTCTTTCTAATCACATATACACTATTAATAAAATTAAAATAGATTTAATTTACCTAAACACATATCAAATTATAATAATTTAAGATAATCTACCCTCACTAAATACATTCCTTTAATCTAAGTAACAAAATTTGAGTATGAGTAAAAGCCTTAATTTTTGAAAATATTACATATAATATAATTTGATATATATATTTATATTATATATAGATGTACATAAGAAGTCGTTTGTTGATGTCGGTATAAATTTAAATGGCTTTTACCAAATTTAAATCATTAATTTTAATAAAATTTAAAGGCTAAAATAATATTGATTTTATATGATTTTTATATTACATATAACTTAATCTCCTTCTCAATTAAAACATTAAATGAAACTAATCATATCATTAATATATTTAAATTTAATTTTAGTAAAAATGGTTAAATTAAATCAGAAGGAGAAATTTTCTTTTTGATTTGGTGTCCTTTTGGCAAGGTATAAGAAAGAAGTTCAATTATCAATAATTATTAAAATTAGAATCTTCCTACAATGGGTAGCTCTAACAAAAATTTGGTATTTAAATCTTTGAACTCTTTTGAACCCACAAATTGGGTAGTTCCATTAAACTTGCACTTTCAAATTTTGGAATTGATGGACCAAATAGTTTATTAAGAAATGAGAAACTTTTATAATTTGACAAAGTTATGATATAACATATTAGATATTAGGAGATCAGATTATCTTATACGTATGCCAATCTCGGGTTTTGAAACTTTTGGTGTCTAAAAGACACCATAGATAGCACCCAAAAAAATTGAGGAAATCAAACGCACATTCTACATTTATTTTGATTTGATGTGCAAAGGCTTTATTTGATTGAGGAAGAAATAAAGAGAAAAAGAAAATCAAAAGAAAGAAATGAAGGAAAAAAAAGAAGAGAATATATTTTAATTTTTTATGTTTGATTAGAAAGAAATTTGAGAAAAAAATAAAAGACACATTATTTTATTTTGTTCGATTGAATAAAAAAATGAGAGGAAAGAAAAATTAATAGGATAAAATGATAAAAATATTCTCAATGCAATATGTAATTTAATAAATTCATACTTTACACCAAGTTATGAAACCAAATCAATGGCTTATACCATATTCAATATCTATCCATTACTTTAGATTTATAAATATATACTTATATGAGCATTCTAATTATAATAATATTACATAAATATGTAAGAATACTATAATGATTTATAATATGAGCATATAAAATAATTTATTAAAAGTATAAAATATATCTGAATAAAAATAAATAATTATAAGATTTTTAAGATAAATATTAAATATGATTTACTACTAGATTATGAATTTTTTTTATTTAAAAGAGAATAGAAAATTAAATAATTGTAATATATTAAATTTAAAAAGATAATAAATTAATTTAATAAAATATAAAAATGACAGATATTACATTAAATGTTTTTTTACATAAATTTTTCGGAGGTTATCTTGAGATGATTTTTTTTTATTTTGAGAATAAAATTTGTAGATAGAAGAATTTTAAAAGAAGATATAGAATAGGCAGTTTTATTTTATAATTTTTTTACATATTATTTATTATTTGTACATAAATATTGGCTTGACTAATCTTTGGATCGTAGGCGAAATTCGAATTGAACCAACTTTGAACCTCGGGTCATTTGGTAAAATTCACAAGTTACTGGGTAAAATTCCAAATTTCGAAGAATGTGAACAAAACTAGTCAGAAGCTCATATGCTATTTCTCATTTATTTTAGTTACATACGTGTCAATTTTTCATTTGTTCATATCCCTGGAGTCAGTGGAGTGAATACATGTTAGGGTATTGTAGTCCGACCCGAATTGCCCCGGAGAATTTGTCCCAATAAAATAAAACTGTAGGGGAGCACCTTTTTCATAGAAAAAACTTCGTTTGATAGCAATGTCATAATCTCATTCGTGGGCGGTGGAAGGCTCTTCGCTGCATTTTCACGAGAAATTCTCCCAACATAACGTTATCTATCACAATTACCGTATTAAATTCGTTCTTTTTCTTAAAATATGCCCAAAGTATTAAGAGGAATGATATTCAAGAAAGTATTTGGCAGGAAATTGCAATGAATCATGTGGTGCCCACTGCTCCGTTTTTATCGTTTTGAATGCAGAAAAATTAAATGACGCATATCATATGACTCACATCGGGATGCCAAATTGCCAATTACGTTTACTTCCGGTAAAATCTAGTATCTTCAATTCTTATTATTTATTATATTTTTAAAAATTTTCTTCTTTTTTATTTATTATTTTAAAATTTAATAAAATAGTAAATATATTTTTAGTAAAAAACAAAATTAATAGGAATTTAATTTCATAAATATCAGAATAGGATTTTAGTCTAAAAATTAAGACAAATTACATATAAGTATGATTTTGTATTAAATAATTTTCCTAAACTTTTAAACCTTCTAAATAAGCTTTTAAATTTTTTCAAAATATAAAAATGTTAAATGTAGAGTTAAAATAAATGGGATAATAATTTACATTACTTAGCAATAATTTAGAATCACCGTTATATTATTAAATTATTTAGCTTTAGTTTAGAATGGTCACTATATTAATAAATCACTCAATGAAAATTTAGAAGTGTCGCTATATTGGTTGAATTTTTAAAACAATTAGAGATATGTGAGCAACTTGGCAGTAGTTGTAAACCATGGTCGCTGTCTTTGTTGATTTTTTTTTTTTTTAAATTGAAGGTAGTAAGTATTCATTTCAATCCTTTTATTCAATATGAAAAATATCAAATTCCTTAACTACTTTTTTTTTTTATACATGATTCAATTTTAAATTTAGAAAACAGTCAAGATACTAGGAATTTCTCTTTCAAAATAGTCATTAAAGTGTTTAGAAGATGCTATTAATAGAATTTTTCACAATATTATGAGAAATTTTTTTAAAAGTTTTAAGTTAGTTCACTTTTTTAAACTGAGATTTCTTTAAATAAAAGAGATTAGTCAAGTAATAGGGTAGTTTTAACTATTTAAATATTTTATTTTATTAAGGTTTTAAATCAAATTGTTGGTTTAATAAAGATTTCCTTCTTAAATTACCAAAAGTAAAGTTAATATAAGGCAATTAGTAAAAATGAGAATTTAGTAGGATAAAACTTATGATAACTTATTATTAAAATATGCATTAAATAATTCATTTATAAACTACTATTTTTATAAGTAATTTGATTTTATATATAAAGTCATGTTTGAAAGGTTTGAAAAACCTCTTACAAATATTCCATCATTGTTGGAGTTCAAGTGAATCTATTATGAATTAATGATTCGATATTTTCATATATTATGTTTATTGTGCATGTTTAATCTTAATGTAATTTGATTTTGTATGATATTATTGACATATTTACTTATATTTTAATTTCATTTTATATGTTAATCATTTCAAGCAAATTGAAACATTTCTAACTTTTTCCTAATGAATTTTTAGTAATGCTAGAGTTAGATATATTGTTCTGTATATTGGTCAAGGGAATTTCTAAAATAGTATTACAAACACGTTCAATTGTATTATGAATAACATTGACTTTAAAGGACTTTTATCCTTTAAAAAGTATTGAAAAAGATAGACGTCATAGCCACTTCCATTTGCTAAAAAAATTCAATAAAATAATGGCGATCACTAATTAATTAAAGAATCATTGCTAAGTTGCTCAGCATGTAAGAATTTAAATTAAAATTTGAATTGTATAAAAATAAAATTAATGCAGAAGCATACCTTTATTATAGATTCAATTTTCCTAGACAAAATAGTATTTAAATAGATACCACAGGTATAGATCTTTTTCTCCTTCTCCTTCTCCTAGAGTGTACAACTTTTAATGAGACAAACTAATAATTGAATTAAGTTAGAAGTGGAAAGGAAACCTAACCAATATAAATAAAATTTTATTGAGCCCTTTCATGACGAGTTAAGAAAGATATTAACCTATATTTTAACTACTAAATACATTAATCTATAATGAGATATTTATAAGCTCAAGTAATATATCACTTTAACAAAGTGATCTAAAGTGATATATTATTTGGGCATTAAAAAATAATTTTTTTGAATTATTGTTCAACTAATTTTATTAAAAAATAAAATATTTACAATTAATGGTAACTCATATAAAATTTAATATTCTCCCACTTGGACAACATTAATTGTAAACAGTTTATTTTAAGATATTTTATATGAAAACTAATCTCAAGCTGAACACAAAATTTAAAACAAAGGGCTACGATTTTGAAAAGACACTATTCAAGAGATAATACTTGAAACACAGCTTACACTTAAATAACTAACAATATTGAATCATGGCGATAATTGCATTATTATCAATGTAAAACCTTCCATGATCATATATATTATTAATTACTTAACTATAATGTGAAAATATAGCAAAAAAAAGCATGATCTAACAAACATGCTATTTTTAAGTCATTCCTGAATAATTTTGCTATAACAAGTTCAATAATAAGAGAAATTTTTTAGTAACAATAAATTTAATTATCTCAAAAATTTAAAATAGTATCAATTAAAAGAAAAATATTAAACATAGGAACTAGTGACTAACACTGAGTCTTAATCCTCATAAATTTAAAATAGAAACTAGTGATTAACACTGAATCCTAATCCTCATAAATTTGTTAGTTAGAAATCTCTAAGTTTTAAAATAATATCCACTAAGGGATAAATATATGACTTAAAAACTAATGATTAACACTAAATCTTAGTTGTTATAAATCTATTTCTAGAATGCCTTGAAATTTAAAAAATAGTGTCAACTAAGAGACAAATACATAAATCAGGAACTAATAATAAAAAATAAAACTTAGTCCTAATAAAATATCATACAACATAACATATTAGACTTAATACTTAGCCTTTATCAAAATAATTCTCATTATTCCAATATGATGGCCATAAAGACCACATATGCAAGTTTAGGAGCTAACAACTAACATTAAGTTTTAGTCCTCATAATTATAATAATCTGTATATTTCACAATATGGAGATATATATTATGAATAAAGAATTTATAAATTATATATATAAATACACAATAATGTATTAATATAATCAAGAGCAATTATGATAATAATATATAAAACAAAGATTAGCAAATTGTATAGTAATATATATGACATATGTACCTTATGTACTAATAAATATATTATGATTATTAATTGAGATGAAAGATTTTATATAATATAAAACTCCCAAGCATATTATAGAAAAATTAAATTAAGTGCTTAGATCTTAACAAACTTTTAAACATCCTATAAATATAAAAACCTTAGTTTAGGAAAAAATATTTAAATTTCATGTACATATCTCAGTAGTATGCAGAATTATAATTTCTCAAATTGTTAAGTTAATATAATATAATTAAAATAAATCAATAATCAAGATAAATTAATTATACAATTAATTTTAGTGTATCAAACAAGTAGTTTGTACAGCTATCAAAACTAGACACTAAAATTAATACTAAGTTAATTTAATAAAAAGGTTTTATAAAACATACTTCTAGAGATTATTTGAACAAAGTATGAATAAAAGTTTTAAATTTGACTTATAACAATTTGGAAAATACTCATGATAGCAATATACACTATCAACAAAAAAAAAAATCTTATAAAAAATTTAGAAAAAAATGGATTCATAATGCATATGTTAAAAATATTATAAGTTATTTTATATTATACTCAAAGAAACACATAATAGCTTTGTGTCAAATTTATCATTATTAGTAAAAATATACTTGATAAAAAATTGCTTCAAAATTTAAATATTATATACATAAAAGAAGATTCAATAAAGTTTCTACCTCTTTGTTGTGTATATTTTCTAAGAAACAAATGTATATAATAATTATTACTTATTACAAACTAAACTATATAAACAAATTTTGATATTTAAGTGCACTTTTACAAAGTAAAGTTAGTTCAAATATGATCAAATGATATTTAACTAGAATAAGCTCTTGAACATAGGTTTCACATTTTGTAGTACAAGTAAAATTTCATACCATTAAATTAAAATCCCATTGATGTGAAGATTCAATACAATTCCTAAAAAACTATAAACTATTTCAAAATATAGATTAAATATTATTAAGTAATTCATTATATTTCAAGAAAATTTATAATATTAATGATATTCTTAATAACTAAATAATTATAAATTTATTTGCACTAATTAATCAATGATTTATTTATCAAATATAATTTTTTTAAAGAAAGTTATATATAATTTCACCCTAAAGAATGAAAGGTAAAAAAATTATATTTAATAACTAAGATACCATAATGCCATATAACAATATAAAATTTAATTTATTAATATGTAACTAAAGTTACACAATAATATATAGTATTCTCGAAATTGATTTATCTAATAACTCTTTAAAATATAAGAAAGTTAAATTTGGTTACACAAATTATCTAACAATACATAATAAACAAAATTTTTTTTTCTTATATATTAATAAGATCCACAAAAGAGTTCTTAATACATAATTATAAATTTTTCTTTAAGCAAAATATATAATATGTATTAAGTTCTCTCTCAATACATTAATTCAATCATATAGAAGATAACATGATGTTTGAAAGACTATCTCCTTTAAGCAAATAGACCCTTTAGATTAGTTAACTTTTATAACTAAAGTAAAATAACATATTTTAATTATATCTTGAAAGAAAATAATTAATCAAAGAGGCAGTACTTTTACTATATACTAGAAACAATATTGGAAGTAAGAATATAACTTTTAGTTTATGGACATAAGAGTAATATATATTACTACAGTCTTTCTTTAGGAAAAAAAGATAGTATGTAAAATATCCTTCTAATCACAAAGTAAACTAAGAGAATACTTTAACATTGAAAACATATCTTTTTTTGGTAACATATTTTTAAAATCAAACTTTAGAAACTTATATGCTTCGTAAAACATTCCTAATTAAAATATGTAACAACTCCTTTTAGGCAAGCAGTTATATATATTAATTATAAATCAATCTCATATGATATAACTTAAAGATTTTATAATTACTATGAATAATCTCACTTTAGTAATAATTACCTATAACAATTCATAAATTTTTCAAAATGTTTGGGATATAAAAAATTATCTAAAATAATGATCTTTTAAGCGTAAATAATATGTAATTAATTTTAACTTAAAATAATAAAAGATCACAAAATCAAAATATTGTTACATTCAAATTACCTTAATTTTAATCCTTTTACATATAAGCACATCTTAAATTTGTGCAATTCAAAAATATAATAAGGGTTAAAATATAAATTTATTTTAAAAATTAAAGTTATCATTAAATCAAGGTTAGTGTAGGAATAAATTTATAATTATAATCAGATCTTTTTAACATATTTCTTTTAAGGCCATAAATTATTTTTTAAAAAATAAAATAAAAATATTCAAAATAATATTAACATAATTCAATAGTGCATTTTACTTGGTCTATGTAACATTGATAGTAAAATAAAATATTTATAAATATAAACACTAGGTGTGAAAATAATATTGAAAAAATTTACAAAATACTATGTGTTTAATAAAATATATTTACAATAAAAAGATTATGAAAAAATAATTAAAATGCAATATGTTATTTTTAAGTAAAATAATCATATTTAAGAATATAAAAATATCACCACATTCTTTCCTTTGGGTAAAGAATGTAGTACATAAAAATCGTTATAAAATTGAAGCAAATTAAGAGAATACATTATTATTACAAGTTTATCTTTTTTGGGTAGATAAAATATATAATAATAAAATAAATTTAAAAATAAAATTATTTCACTAAATTAATTTCTAATTATAACATCTAGTAGTCCTTTTTAAGTGAATTATTGTATAAAATAATTAAAAATTATTTTATTAAATTTGTTTTTAATTATAACACGCACTTATTCATTTAGGCAGGTAAATATATAAAATAATAAAAAATTAGTCCCATAAATATTTATTAATCATTTGGAAGCTTATGAATCAATATAATAATTTTATTTTAGTGATAATTATTCAATTAACTAATAATTTTTTCAAAAGAATTAAGATATTAAAATTAATCTTAAAATTATAAATTAAATTATTGAAAATAATAATATAATCAATTTATTAAGGGATACTAAACAATATGAACTAATATTGATCATCAAAATTATATTGCCTTGTAACACAACTTAAAAACTAATTAATTTTTTACTTAATAAAAAAATATTACTTGATTTTCAATGCCCCACTATTTAGATTATTTTAAAGAAGAATTTTTATAAAATATTATCACCTTATCCCAATAAGGATGAAATAGAAACCAATACTCCATCAAATTAACTAATAATAAATTATTATCAAGTAAGATGCTTAAGGTATAATATTTTCTTCACCCTATACTCCATATAATAATTATCTTAGCATTAATTCTCAAAAGTAACAAATAAAAATCTTAATAGAAAACTACTAAAAATATAATAATTTTTTTATTTTTACTAATAAAATTTTCTTTGAGATAGTTATTATCTAAAATAACCTCAATAATAAAAATAAATTAATAAATCAAAAAAATTATTGTGCATAATATTATAAAAATGTAATACGGTAGTTCATGGACATATAAATAATAAAAATATTTAGGAATACAAAAAACCCTACATTCTCTTTTCTTTTGGTAGATAATATAGTATGTAAATACCCTCCTATCGTTAAAGTTAATCAAGATAATACTTCAATATTGATAATCTATCCCTTTTAGGTAGATAAATTCTCAATAATAAAATATGTTTAAAAAATATTTCAATTTTAATAAGTTAATTTTTATTTAAAACACACAACTACCCTTTTGAGAAAATAATTGTACTAAATAATTAAAAATTAATCCTGCAAATATTAATAACTCAAAGATTTTATAAATTAATATTAATAATTTTATTTTGATGATAATTATTCAAAATCAATCCAAAAATTTTCTAAATAAAAAGATTAAAATCATAATTAAAAATACCTAAAACTATCATTCAAATAATTTTTAAAATTAATAACAAGTAAAATATGATCATTCCACAATGGGGTACTATACAAATTGCACCTATATTAATCATAAGAGCCCTAAATGGCATTAAAATTCATAATTTAAAGCTTTATTTGATACAAAATATTTAAATAATTATTTTGAATGATATATATATATATATATATATATAAACTATAAAGGTCAAATTTTACAAATCTTAACTAGTTAAGAAATCTTTTTTATTACTTTCAAAATAGATAACTCATAACTAATATTGGAAATAATGAATTAATAAAAATAAAAAAGAGTAATTTTGATATATTACTTCCTATTTCTTTTCAATTTTTTGTCATTTAGGTATGAATTAAGCTTCTCTGACATATTTTTAGTTAGGTTTGGACAAAGAATTTACTAGAGGATGGCTAGACTTAGGTAGCATAACTCACCTTCTCCAAAAAATGACAAAATCCAATCCAAAAATGCAATTTTCAATAGCAAGTAATGCATTGAAATGAAGAAAGAAAGTAAAAAAATATATATATCTTTTTTAGTTTTTAGAACTCAATTTATCCAATTCATTCTGGATTATTAGTGGATAAATTATGTACAATAAATCTCATAAAAATTATAAATTAAAATAAAATGATTGTGATAAAACAAAAATGATAATTAATGAAATTAATATATCCCAGAAACATTCAAATCCAAATTTATCACAGAATAATTTTGAAAGATTTTCCCAAACTATCAAATGAAATTAAATAAACTTATAGAATCACATGATTAGGACCTATTTATTACCTAATCAATTTCAAGAAAAAATAATAATAAAATCTTAAATTATTGTAATCTTACAATCATGAAATCATCCAAAAGTAATAATAAAAAATGATCATATCAAAATTAATAAAATAATTAAATCAAAATAGAAGATAATTTCAAATAATAAAATTAATTAAATCAAAACAAATCATAAAATAAATATATAAAATAGGAGTTACTAATATCGAATCAATTAGATTTAATTTTTTATTAAATTATATACATTCAAAATTGTAATAATTGTTATTTAGAATATATGATGATACTATTGTTTTAATCATATGGACATATATCATTCAACATAAAAGAGAATTATATAATCCATAAGGTTTTCATCATCTTTTCTAGAATTTGTTTCTATTGGTATCCAATTATGAAAATTGAATTCAAGTAAGACAAAGAATATCGAATCATTATCTTATGAATACCTTATATATTAATACTCAAATTTAATGTATGCTTGCACATACGTAATATTTAAAATCCTATTTGCTAGACACATTCAGAGGACAAAATTTCTTATCCTTGGTTAAAATAAAAATCGTAAATCAAAAGCCTTCTATCATGGCCAATTTACTATTTATGAATAATTTAAAATTCAAAATGGATAGTAATTGTTATTGGGTATTTTATATATATGATAACATACAACTGGACGAGGAGACCCTGATACCACATATAAAAATTTAAATTAAAACTTATATAGAATTTAAGACTCTATGAAAATAAAATGCAGAAGTGTATTTTTATTGTGAATTTAATTTTCTTGGATAAAATAGTAGTCAAATGGATATCATAAGTATAGATCTTCTTCTTCTTCTTTTAAAGTGTGCGGTTCTTAATGAGACAAATTAATAATTAAATTAGGTTAGAAGTAGAGAAAGGATCTAATCAATATAAATAAAATTTTATCAGACCCTCCCATTACAGATTAGGAAAGGCATAGAGCTTTATTTTTAACCACTAAATATATTAATTCATAATTAGGTATTTATAAGTTTAAGTAATAGATCACTTTAACAAATTAGATTTTAGAAAATAAAAATTTCTTAGATCATTGTTTAGTTAGTTTTATAAAAAATAAAATACTTACAATTAATAATAACTCACATAAAAATTCTAACACAACCATCTCCATTTTTTTAAAAGATTCAGCCAATATAATGATAGTTCTAAATTGTTGCTAAGTAATTTAAAAATATAAACTATTGTCAAATTGTTCCATCTATTCAAACTTCAAATTTAATGTTTTCATATTTTAAAATGTTATGGAAAATTATTTGAAGAGTTTGAAAGTTTAATGAGATTATTTACTACAAGATTATAAGAATGTATGTAATTTGTCCTAGAAACTATTATCCCTTTCAGATTTAAATCATACGCAAGGCATTTTTTTTAACCCAGTTGAAATTTTATAGTTTGAATCACCACCACGATGTTGCCTATACCGTAGCCACCCCACAGTATGAGAGGGACCCCCGAGGGGGGGGTGGGGGTGGGGAAAGGCTAAAAGGGAAAAGTTAGCGATTGCATGGAGGCCAATTTTGTCCTCATTAATAGGAGTGCAAACGAGTTAAGCTGAGTCAAATATCTATATGTTTAAGCTCGAGCTCGGTTACATTAAACGAGCTCGAGTTTGAGTTCGAGGTCGAGCTCATCGAGCCTAAAAAAGTCGAGCTCGAGCTTGAACTCGATTCAAATATGAGATTAATCGAACTTATACGAGTTTAAACGAGCTTTATATTTCTTATTTTAAATTTTTAATCGAGCCTAAATATTCAAATTTGAACTTGAGTTTAAGTCATAATCGAGTTTAAACGAGCCTGAACGATCTTAAAAAAGCCTAAACAAGTCTAAACGAGCTTAAACGAGCATAAAACAGTTTAATATATTTATATTATATATAATATAAAAAATAAACGAGCCTAAATGAACTTAAACGAGTCTGTAACAATTTAATATATTTATATTATATAAAAATAAAAAATAAAAAAATATTTTATACTAAGCTCATATAAAAATAAAAAATAAAAAAATATTTTATACTAAGCTCATTTAGGCTCGCGAACAGCTCGAATTGAATAATAAAAAACTCGAGTTTGGCTCGAATAATAAACGAGCTCAGCTCGAATAATTCGATTCGTTAAAATTCGAACTTGAATCGAACTTTTACGAATCAATTCCGAGTTGCTCATAAATAGCTCAACTCGTTTGCACTTGGCATGAAATAACTTGCTTGCGCTGTGGCAGATATGAGCGGAACGAGCCCTAAGATGAAGAAGGCAAGACAGATTTATCACAAAGCTTTCAGACTCTGGAATAATGAGATCTTGTTTGTTTAAGTGCCCAATCTACCCAATATATTTGCTAGATGACTACACAAATGCTTTTCAGACGTTCAAATGATGATTCCATTGGAAATTGTTTGAAGTACTGTGTTGATCATATCACTCGTTTTATGCAAAACTGTTTGCCTCGTGTCTTGCTTTGATGGAAGAAAATTGATGGAAAAAACGAAGGAGAAAATTATGGGTAATTTTTTTCATTGTTTGAAAATTTTGTTTAAGAAGCTGAAGGTAATGAAAATTTATGTTAATTCTCTAAAATCTTCCATTTTAAAAAAATAATTTTATGTTTTTTCACATGAGGAATTAAGGGTTAGAATTCCATATCGAAAAGCATAACAATATTATATGTGTATGAAGTACATGGTAGAAATTAAGGTAGTATCAAATTTTTTAGGACTTTCGTTTGAAGTGGAATATATAATATAAGGGTAAGATTCATCTTAAATGAAAGACCTGATGCACAAATATAATACACTCGCAGAAATGCTTCTTCACTTTTTTAGGTAAGAAGAAATTCACACTTTGAGGGAGAAATGGGAAAGTAACTCATTGTTTTCTCATACACCGATATATGATTTTGTCAAAACAGTTATACCGTATCGTTTTCTTGACCGACGGTCTGCCACTTTGACATTTTCAAAATTGACATCTTCAAAAATTTTTCAATATATATGCAAAAGTACAGATATATTCCCTCGCTTAAGTATAAATAAACTGCCGCCACACACATTTTAACATCAGAATGAATATTAACTTCTCTAAAATTTATTTGTAATTTTTTAAAGTTCAATGGTAATTTGACAATAATTTTCTTAGTAAAATTTGTGTCAATAATATTCCTAAACATGGTAAACATTATTAAAATTAGATAGACAGTAGAGAAAGTACTGTGTATAATGGTGTGCAAAAATCATCACTTCATGCAAAATGTACGATTTGTATTCCATAAATTAATAAAAAAATTACACTTTATGTAGTTTTGCTAATTTTTACCTAACCGACTTATATTTTTAAGTGTTGTAATTTATTCACTTATTTTTTTTACTATTAATACTATTTTCCTTCCAATTTTAATGAAAAATTTCATAATAAATGAGTTAAGTAAAGTCGAACGAGATCGAATGTGCATAAAATGTAATTTTTTATATTTATATAAATTAATATCAAGAATTTTTAAAAAATTAAAATATATTAGCCATGTCTTCTTATTTACTAATACTAATATTATCAAGTTAATGGATTGTAACATTTGATGTAATATTTAATTTTTTTTATTTTATTTTAATTAATTTTTTTAATATTGAAAATTTGAAATATTTAACTAAAACCAAGTGTGTTATTTAAAATATTTTATAAAAAATTGTGAATAAATAGAATAATTAACTATACATTTTGTCGCCTGATTATTTTTCTCAAATTCATACTATACAAAGATTCAGGAGGATGTGTGTGTGCGTGTGTTTTATCTAGTGAGGATTTTGATTCAAAATAAATTTAAAGGATTTTTACAATGATTTTCTCGTAAAGATAAAAATATATGGTAAATATATAGATGGTAACTTATGAAAATATGCTTATGTATAAACAAATAGATCTTTTTTTTAGAATTTATAGAATTCTGATGTAATTATTCCTGAACTCCTTAATTTATTAGGTTGGTACAAATTATTATGGGAATTGAAGTAGTGTAAAGTTAGAGTTAATTTCTGACTCAGTAAAATAAGTAAATTAAAAGAACGGTTAGGATTAGATTAGATGGAATTAACGGGGAAAAAAATGAAGGGTTGAGATGGGATCTGGGATGAGCCCACGAGAGCATAGGGTATCCTAACAAAACCCTTTCGTTTCCTTCATTTTTTCTTTTTTCTTTTTTTTATCTTCCTTATTCTTTCGTTTTCCTCTGCCGGCCCCCTGCGCTTGTTACGTTCGGCCACCGCTTGCCTCAGAGGCGCTGGCGCTAGCGCCGCGGGGAGCTTCTCCGGCCAGTGGCCTCCGGTCGACAACAGAGGAGCCGCGCGAACGCATCCCTCCAAGCGCAAGCAAGGAGCGACTGTTTTCTTCCCTTCTTCGGCGTCCGGTGACGATCCTCCGCCGGCCGGGCTCCGGAAACTCCCTTGTGTTGAGCTAGGCTGTTCTAGAACGCAAGATTCTAATTTTATGCCTCGATTAAGAATGGATCAGAAAAATACCCATGTTACTCAACTTACGGTTTCTATCTTAAAAAATTTATGAATTTCTGATCTGAGATGTTAAATAGAACTACTAGGATATAGAATGAGAATATTCTTAAATTAGGATAGTTGAGAAAACATATACTTACAGTTCATCCTCATAACTAATTGCTAGGAAGAAGAGAGGGAAAATAAATGCAGACATTCTGTTTTTTTTTTTTTTTTGGTGTGAGTAAATTGGTACCCACAGGTGAGTGCAAATATTAATTTCATTAATTTCTTTCATGATTCTTATTACTTATATTTTTGGGATACTTAGGTATTTAATCTGTTGTGCTCTTCCAAGGTTACGGATGACTAGTTTTCTATTTAGAACGAAATATAGAATAATAAAATAGAGTTGGTTGTTGATTGCTGTCAATTGAGTTGCTCTGAAAGATTTATTGCATTTTTATGTACAAGAATTGTGGTTTAATTTATTTCTTGCGGTTATATCACAGAGGCATAATCTAATTGTTGTTATCGAGCTATAGTAAATTCTAATTTAACACACACACACACATATATATATCTATATGGGAATTGATATGCGTGTATCATTGCTTAATAGATTCTTGAAGAGCTACATCATGAAGGTCTAATCAGGTTATTGATGTGAATTATAGCATAATTTAATTATATATGTATATTTTAAATAGATTGTATGTTTATGCTTTTCCAGATTCTTTTAAATACATTTATGAAATCCTAGTGTAATTGTGAATAAAGAATTGTAGATTTAATTATTTGTGGATATCGTTTTACGAAATATTTGACAGTATACTTGACCCCAAAAAAAAAAAAAAAGAAATATTTGACAGTATAGTTTCTGGTAGTCGCTAGTTGCTTCCCCGGTAGTGTTCTAATAGGTAAAGTCTGTGGGGCACTGCTGTAAAGGCATGGGTTGTTGTTGGATTGCTATATATTATAGTGGTATTATTGGAATATCTATATTGTTGATGTTGATAATTAACTGAGTAGGGCTGTAAATCTTATTGTTGGTACTGAATTGATATGTATTGATTGAATGAGTTTGATTGTGATGTGAATTAAATGATTGAAATGTGAATGTTCGATTTGAAATGAGATGGTGAGGGTGAATTTTGCGGTAATGTACTGAATGTGTGTTCATTTGTGAGGGTAGGAAGGATAAGGATGACATTTGTAAAAAGTACAGGGTAAACTTACGAGTTATAAGGAGATTTAGCTTATTTTCTTGATTTGTATTTTTGGTATTAATGCAATGTGATGAATGATAATCTTTTGTGAAGAATTATGAAATATTTGTGAATTTTAGTGAGTAATGTTCGTGAATTATTTATATTGCTAAAGTCATTTTACTTACCAGTAAATGACTGGTTTGAGACCTATTTTCTTACACAATTACCCTATAATTAGTTTTAGGAAGATATGTACTCAACTTATAATATTCATCCTTTTTTTTTTCTTTTTGTAATAACATTACTAGTGTAATCTGAATAGACAAATTAGACTGCTTTTCTGGAAATCCTAGCATCCTGGATAAAGAGTTGACAATTAGGGAGATGGTGTCAAAATGAAATAGGTTTGGATTATCAGTGCGTATTAAATTTAGTTAGTTTAGTGTTCATTGCATAGTTTGTATAAAGTTAAAGTAATAGGTTTGCATTTCCCTCCAGTGTCTTTAGTTAGACTAGACTCTGTCTATCTATTCTAAAATTTTGCTGCACAATGGCAAGTACTAGTGAAATTATGTTAGTTGCGTTCGTTGCGTCAGAGTCATTGTAGTCAGTCAGTCAATCTGTGAAGCTTATCCAACTAGTTAATGGTTCATACTAGTTATGATAGAGTGGTTCATGATGCGGACTAATTCAATAATGGGTTGACGTATATTACTTCTAGGTTGCGTTTGATTCGTGAAATATTTTTAATATTTTCGTGAATATTTTAAGGAAATATTTCATTATAATGTTTAGTTTAAAATTTGAAAAAAAAAAAGTCTGGGAATGTCACATTTTCGAAAATCTTTTTAACCCAACATTCTCTCAAAATATTTTCATAGAGAGAGGTGGATATCTTAAATTCTCATATAATGGGAATGTGAGATTAAAATATTGTTAAGAAAATTTATAGTGAATCAAATATAAGAATATTATATTCTTATTAATTAAATTATCAGGAATTACATTTTCGGAAACATGCGCTTTTTTAAGAATGTAAGATCTCATCAACTAAGCGGTGGCTTAATTTTTTTATCAAATTAGGATAATCAATTTTAATTTTTTATTTGGTTAAATTATTGTTATTATTTTTATATTAATTTTAATTTTAAATTAAATAAAATTATATTAATTTCAAATCAATTAGATTGGCACATCTTATTTGGTTGCTAAGGGAAAAATGGAAGATAAAAAGTTGAACACAGTTTAGACATGGGCCACAAGTATTTTGTTTTCTCCATATGTGGAGAGAAAGTAAAGGAGAAAAGAAAGGAAAAAAATTTAGAGTCTATTTGGTTTATAATTTTAAAAATAGCTTTTAGTTTTTGAAAACAGAAGAATAAAAGAATCTGTATACTTAAATATTTTTCTTTTTATTTTTGAAAATTATTTTCAAAACATGTGTTTTAAAAATAAAAAAATAAAAAAAAATTGAATTATTTTTTTGTTTTCAAAATATTTCATTAATAATATTATTGTAATTCAATACTATTTTTAAAATAATTTGTCAAACATTTTCTTTTTTTATTGTTTTTAAAAATTATTTTTCAAATCTATTTTATAAAATTGTTGTAAAAACACAAAATTGAAAACACAAACAAATAGAACCTTAGCTTCTCTTTTTCACCGTTCTTGACCTTCCAAGATTTCACATTGTAACAAAGATTTTATTATTATATCAATTTGTTAAATCTGCTTTTGCTCCATTTTTTTTTAAAGTAAATAAGAAAAAATAAATTTTCTTATATTTTCTTTCTTCTCAAATTTTTTAACCAAGCACAGTAAAAAAAATTCTTCTTTTTTATTTATTTTTCTTTTCTCATTTCTTTCTATTCATTCTCTTTATTCTCTAGTTGTATCGAAATGAAATCTGGTAAGAAGAAATTCATACTTTTGGAAGAAAGAAAGTAATACAAAAAAGTGGACAAATACGTATAAGTGGACTCATATGATTGTGGATCCCATTCTCCCGTATTTTTCTATTTTTTTTCCCTTCCTGGTGTGAGGTATTTCATTATTAGTTCTTACACCAAAAAAATTAATTAGAATTTCTTCATAAAATGAGGCTACTCGCGATTGTGGATCACATTGTCATTAGTTTTCATCTATGTATCTCAATATAATGACACCCTATTGTATCTATAAATATTACCTCTCTATGTATTCGTAGTTATGGGAATACGCATGAGTGGATCGAGGCAAGTGTCAATGGGGTGCAGGCCCTGACCACATCAACATTTTCAAAATTCTCTGACGGTATAACACTCAAGATTTTTGACTGAAAATAGATTTGTCTAATTCACTCAATGCTTGAGTAACCCCACACTTAAATGATTCCAATTAGATCAATCGCAATTGGGAGGCAAAAGTAGCGATTTACCATTTTTCTAGAATTTTTTTTTCATTTTATCATTGTTTTGAAACATTTTACCAAAATACGTATGCAGAAATATTTTACTAAAATATGCATGCAGCTGAAGGGCGCCACGTTGAATGGCGTTCATAGGAAGAAGAGGTGCCACACTACATGGCGCATTTGGAGCAAAATTCGCAGGCCGAAGTGCCAAGGTGAATGGCGTTCTTGCAGCTTAAAGGCGCCAAATGCAATGGCGCCCTCGCTGTTCTACTTCTTCCTTTCTTCCTTCTCTGCATGCTTCCTATCCTTCCTATCTTCCTTCTCTGCATGCTTCCCATCCTTTCTTCATTCGCTGCATACGCCTTCCCCTCCTTGATTCTTTGCATGTTTCTTGTTTTTCTTACTTCCCTGCATGCGCTTTCCCTTCCATGCTTTTCCCCTTCTTGCTTCTCTGCATGTTTTTTGCTTCCTTACATGTTTCTTGCTTCCCTGCCTATTTCTTGCTCCTCTGCATGTTTCTTGATCTTCTTGCTTCTCTGTATTTTGCTTGAGTTTCTTTTTAACTTCTTGATTCCTTATTTTTCTCTTATTTATTTAGCTTTTCGCCACGTCGATACATTTCTGCTTGTATTTAGCTTTTCGCCACTGTGCTAAGTTAGATTTATCTTAAATAAGATATATTTATATTTTAGGGTATTAATTTGGATTTGAGTTGTTAATTATATAAAGTTAAAAATTCAATTTTAAGAAATATTTTTGTTAAAAGAAGTTTATCATTTATTATTCATACTTTAAGTAGGAATTAGTTTCACACTTCATAAAAAGATTGTATGAATATTTTGAGTACAAATAAAAAATAATTCTTTAACAAGAAAGAGAGATGATACTTCTTTTATTTTTCTATTATTTTCACATATATTAAATAAAGTAAGTTAATTTATTTAAATTTCATAAATTATTCAATAATATTCTTTATTTACGAAGTTGAAGATGGTTGAAAATGAAAAGAAATGTAACGAAATAAATATATTTTCTTTTATTTTGTATTTATTTCAACAATATTCTTTTTACTTTATATTTATTTCAATAATATTTTTTTATTTTGTAACAAAATAAATATGAAATAACGAAGTTGAAGATGGTTGAAAATAAAAAGAAATGTGGTTATTTCATTACAATATTCTTTTTATTTTGTAATGAAATTAAAATTATAACATGAATTAATTCTTTTTTATTTCGTTACAATGTTAAAAATATTTTGTAACGAGCTGTGGAACATGAATTAATTCTTATCATTAGAAAAAAATAAACATAAATTCTTGAAAAAAATTTGTAATTAATTTATGTTAGTTAAGAATTTAAAATAATTAAAGTTATAAAAATAAAATATGAAAGGAGAGAATAAAATTCTAGGTAGAAAGATGCTATTGAGAAAAATTACATATATTTGATGCGTTATATGAGAATTCAATTGATTGTGTATTTATGAGAAGATTTGATAATTAAAATTGATGTAAGTACCCACGCAAAAAGATAAATATGTTGTAATAATTAAAACTATCCTAAATTTTGATGTTTGGCAATAAAGTTATAAGATAGATGTGCATAAATATACAATAAACATGAAAAAGAAAGCTAATGTTTACGTAAATGATGTCCAGTCTCACATTCAGGATCGGTAATGTGGTGGCCATATCTGCTAACCCTCTGTGCAGACTCAGGAGTCACATCTCTAGTGTCTGTGGCTCCTCTACCTCCAGCTCTAACTCTGCTTCTGTCTCTGTCTTTAGCTCTGGCTCTCGTTCTACCTCTACCTCTATCTCTATCTGTAAGTACTAAGTCATTTATAATCATGCTACCAAGTGCTGTTCCCTGATCCTGAGTATGTAGATCAAATCAGGACGATATGGCTGTGATGGACCAGCATCACCGGAAGGAAAGACATGGAATAAAGATGAAACTCCTGGTATATGTGGAAATGCTTAAAATGAGGATGGAACACCAGAAGTAAATTAGTACATTTGGTGCAGTAGGGTACATGTGAGATGAGACGGTCATATCTGGCATTATCATCATGGTGTCCTGAGCAGACGATGATGGAGTTTGGTGCACTTCTGAAGTGGATGAAACATCAGCCTGTGACGTAGGTCGTGGACCAGTGCGACGATGTCGACGAGTATGAAGCTGATCATGGTCACTCTCCGCAGGGTCAAGGATATGATAGGCATGAGGAGCTGATTCCACATGTGTGCCAATAATCACATGATCAACCTCGTGAATGGCATGAAGAATGGAGTTTGTCACTGATCTAAGAGCATTGAAGGTGAACTTAGACTGCCCCTCAGGTGTAGTAAAATTGTGTAGTGTGGATACCTCATCAATCTATACAAATTTTTAACATTAAAGTTAGTTACAATACTAATGCACAAGAAGATAATCAGACATAGATAACTAGCATGCAGTAATACTACAAGGTCTAGTGCTCCCCCAACTGGTGTAATAAATCGCCTAGTAACCCGTCTGTACCATGCCATATACTCGGATCATGGGCCTAGGACTAGTAGTGTGGTCAGCTTGCCGATAGCACACAATTCTCGCCGGATATCCCATCGTGCAATGTACGGCTGATGTCGGATGTGCCACTCCTCATCATGTTGATCGGATAAGTGAAGATAATGGACCTCCGTCACCTGTTTTGGTGGCTCAGGAATAGGTTAGCAAAGGCCAAACTGCCACAAAACCCTATCTGGCTGGTGCCACTTGACAATCTGAAAGTGTATGAGTGGCACCATTGCTGTCCAAATGTCACTCCTATCAAAACAATACTGAGGAAGTGACACAGTGACCACTTCAGTGTACGGAATCTAGGTGATCTAAAATTACACATTTATATTGTCAATTAATGTAACAAAAAAATGGATAATGGAATGAAATAAAAATATATATTATCCCCTTCATACATGATCGAGTCGAAGACGGTCCAGCACGTATATATAATAAGGTAGGTTGTGTACCAAATTATCCTAGAACATTTTTTAATAGTGCCACCTACCAAGTACAATAATTAAGTTAAACAACTTAGACGTCAACTCAATCACAAGTATAAATTAAAAAAAATTCTAACCTGCAGGCTAAGGGACAATCCCTACATCCCTCTTTAGTATATCTGAAACAATAATCGTGGGGGCAATAGTGGGAAATCTATCTCATGCCTAAAGTTGTAGTAGTAGGCAACACCCTTCTATTTCTCTATAATATAAAGCAGTGGTCTTACAGGGTTCTCTGTACAGATAGACTAAGCAGGCAGATCCCCAACTATACGTCCCAGTCTCTTGGAAGTTTTCAAGCAAAGATAAGTGCATGAGATGGACATACGTGTCGGAGTGGTCGGGAAATAACGTCCCACCAATGAGACGCAAAATGTAGGCACGAGTGAATCTCTATATTGTCACATCATCCGCATCATTTGGAAGATGAGTGAAATGCCTCTCCAACCAACTTATCCTTAATCGTCCCCTCTAATGACATTCTCGTCCACCGGTAACTGTAATCCCAGATATTCCTCTATCAGGCCTCCCCATCCCCACACAGTGGGCCCCATCACTGCTCGACTGTTAATGGGTAGGCCGAGTTGAAAAGTAACATCCTACAATGTAATAATGGTCTTCCCCTGCGGCATGTGAAAAGTATGTGTCTCCGACTTCCATCGCTCTACAAAAGCACTAATCAACTGATGATCTATTGAAATAAACTCGCACATCGCCAGGCCATAAAAATCTACCTGTTGTAACAAGGGGACAATCAACTTTGGTAGCTGCTAATGATGATTATGATGAGCCCGTCGAATCATCAGCACACGATCAGGCTGCAAAAAAAAATTATTACGACTGACAATATGAAAAAGTATAACCAAATTTAAGATCTAACTATTTTCATACATGACCTGCACAAATCGATTGGGATATGTGTGAGTCCTGAGCCGGCAGAAGTGAAGGATCCCATGGTTCAGAATCGACACGTCATGATATGGATGCCATCTGCCATTAATTAAATTGCATTAGATTGGAATATAAACACACACTAATATAGCATATGTGTGCAATTTATCTACAAAGATTCACATAGGAATTTATAATAAAACAAGATTGAATTAATTTGTTAATATTACTAGTCATGGGGTCACATATATATCTATAATAGTATACAATTTTACAACAATGAAACAAATCACATCATCTGAGCATTACACTTATGACATTGGTTAACATACTTCTTAATAGCGCATGTGAGGGGCGCTATATTGAATGGCGTTCTGTGCAGTAAAATTCCTTGAAGGGGCTATCTAAGTTGGCGCCATTGTTGCGTTTAGAATTTTGGAGAGCGCCAAAAGCAATGACGCCTCCTGCTCATCCCCTTCTTTATAAACCCCTCTTTGCAGCTCATCTCTTCGCACCGTTTCTCATTTTCCCACTCACAAATCTTCATCCTTTCTTCCTTCTTTGTATTCGATCTGGCAACATTTTCTTCTTTGCATTTCATTTCCCACTCACAAATCTTCATCCTTTCTTCCTTCTTTGCATTCTATCCGGCAACATTTTCTTCTTTGCATTTCATTACGTTAATGAAATGCAAAGAAGAAAATGTTACCGGATAGAAAATGTTACCGGATAGAATGCAGAGAAGGAAGAAAGGATGAAGATTTATGAATGGGAAAAATGAGAAACGGTACGAATACGAAGAGAATATCTCATCTACTGTTAATGAAATGCAAAGAAGAAAATATTACTGGATGGAATGCAGAGAAGGAAAAAAAGATGAATATTTGTGAGTGGGAAAATGAGAAACGATGTGAATACGAAGAGGTGCGAAGGGGGAGGTGCGAAGAGGAGTTTACAAAGAAGGGGATGAGCAGGAGGCGCCATTGCTTTTGGCACTCTCCAAAATTCTAAACGCAACAATGGCACCAACTTGGATGGTGATGGCGCCTCCAAACTTCGTAATTCAACAATGGTGCTAACTTGGATAGCCTCTTCAAGGAATTTTATTGTACAGGACGCCATTCAATATGACGCCCCCCACATGCGCTGTTAAGAAGTATGTTAACCTATATGATAAGTGTAATGCTCAGATGATGTGATTGTTTCATTGTTGTAAAATTGTATACCATTATAGATATATATGTGACCCCATGACTAGTAATGTTAACAAATTAATTCAATCTTGTTTTGCTATAAATTCCTGTGTGGATCTTTGTAGATAAATTGCACACGTATGCTATATTAGTGTGTGTTTATATTCCAGCCTAATGCAATTTAATTAATGGCAGATGGCATCCACATCCCGACGTGTCGATCATGAACCACAGGATCCTTCACTTCTGACGGCTCAGGACTCACACATATCCCAGTCGATTTGGGCAAGCCATGTATGGAAATAATTAGATCTTAAATTTGGTTATACTTTTTCATATTGTCAGTTGCAATAATTTTTTTTTGCAGCCTCACCGTGTGCTGATGATTCGACGGGCTCATCACTACCATTATCAGCAAGCACCAGAGTTGATTGTTCCCTTGTTACGACAGACAGGTTTTTACGGCCGGCGATGTGCGAGTTTGTTCCGATAGACCATTAGTTGATTAGTACTTTTGTAGAGCGGTGGAGGTCGGAGACACATACTTTTCACATGTCGCAGGAGGAGACTACTATTACATTGTAGGATGTTGCTTTTCAGCTCGGCCTACTCATTGACGATCGAGCAGTGACGGGGCCCACTGTGTGGGGATGGGGAGGCCTGATAGAGGAATATCTGGGATTGCAGTTACCGGTGGATGAGAATGTCATTAGAAAGAGCGATTGAGGATGAGTTGGTTGGAGAGGCATTTCACTCATCTTCCAGATGATGCGGATGATGTGACAGTACAGACATTCACCCGTGCCTACATTTTACGTCTCATTGGTGGGACATTATTTCCTGACCACTCCGGCACGTATGTCCACCTCATGCACTTATCTTTACTCGGAGATTTCCAGAAGGCTGGGACGTATAGTTGGGGATCTGCCTACTTGGCCTATCTATACAGAGAGTTCTGTGAGGCCACTGCTCCAGATTATAGGGAGATAGGAGGGTGTTGCCTACTACTACAACTTTGGGCATGGGATAGATTTCCTACTATTGTCCCCACGATTACTATTTCAGATATACTAGAGGGGGATGCAAGGATTGACCCCTTAACCCGTAGGTTAGAAAATTTTTTAATTTATACTTATGATTGAGTTGACATTTAAATTGTTTAATTTAATTATTCTACTTGGTAGGTGACACTATCAAAAGACGTTCCAGGATAGTCCGGTACATAGCCTGCCTTATTATATATGCGGCTGGACCATCTTCGACTCGATCATGTATGAAGGAAATAATGTATATTTTTATTTCATTCCATTATCGATTTTTTTGTTGCATTTAAATGATAATATAAATGTGTAATTTCAGATCACTTGGATCCCGTACACTGAAGTGGTTACCGCGTCACTTCTTCAGTATTGTTTTGACGGGAGTGACATTTGGATAGCAGTGGTGGCACTCATACACTTTCAGATTATCGGGTGGTGTCGAGTGGCACCAGCCAGATAGGGTTTTGCGGCAGTTTGGCCTTCGCCAGCCTATTCCTGAGTTACCAAAGCAGGTGGCGGAGGTTCACTGCCTTCACTTATCCGGTTGGCATGATGAGGAGTGGCACATTCGACATCAGCCGTACATTGCACGATGGGATATCCGGTGAGACTTGTGTGTTATGGGCGAGCTGATCACACTACTAGTCCTAGGCTCATGGTCCGAGTATATGGCATGGTACAGACGGATTACTAGGCGATTTATTACACCAGTTGGGGGAGCACTAGACCTTGTAGTATTACTGCATGCTAGTTATCTGTGTCTAATTATCTTCTTGTGCATTAGTATTGTAACTAACTTTTATATCAAAAATTTGTACAGATTGATGAGGTGTTCATATTGCACGATTTTACTACACCTAAAGGGCAGTCTAGGTTCACCTTTGATGCTTTTAGATTAGCGACGGACTCCATCCTTCATACCATTCACGAGGTTGATCATGTGATTATTGGCACACATGTGGAGCCAGCTCCCATGCCTATCATATCCTTAACCCTGCGGAAGGTGATCATGATCAGGCTTATACTCGTCAACGTTATCGCACTGGTCCATGACCTACGTCGCAAGTTGATGATCCATCCATTTCAGCAGTGCACCAAACTCCATCATTGTCTGCTCAGGACACCATGATGATGATGCCAGATATGACCGCGCTCATCTCACATGTACCCTACTACACCAGATGTTCCTTCATCCTTCACCATGTTCCCGGCTGCACTATATGCTCTCTCATCATCCCAGATGTACCAATTTACTTCTGGTGTTCCATCCTCGTTTCAGGCATTTCCACATATACTAGGAGTTTCATCTTCATTCCATGTCTTTCCTTCCGGTGATGCTGGTCCATCACAGCCATATCGTCCTGATTTGATCTACATACTCAGGATTAGGGAACAGTACTTGATGGCATGATTACAGATAACTCAGTACTTGCAGATAGAGGTAGAGCGAGAGGCAGAGGCAGAGCTGGAGCTGGAGGTAGAGGAGCCACAGATATCGGAGATGTGATTCTCAAGCTTGCACAGAGGGTTAGCAGATATGGCCGCCACATTACCAATCTTGAATGTGGGACTGGACATCATTTACATAGACATTAGTTTTCTTTTTCATGTTTATTGTATATTTATGCATATCTATCTTATAACTTTATTGTCAAACATCAAAATTTAGGATGGTTTTGATTATTACAACATATTTATTTTTTTACATGGGTACTTTCATCAATTTTAATTACCAAATCTTCTCACAAATATACAATCAATTGAATTATCATATAATGCATCAAATATATGCAAAATAGCATCTTTCAACCTAGAATTTTATTCTCCTTTTGTATTTTATTTTCATAACTTATTTTAAATTATTAACTAACATAAATTAATTACAAATTTTTTTTAAGAATTTGTGTTTATTTTTTTCTAATGATAAGAATTAATTCATGTTTCACAGCTCATTACAAAATATTTTTAACATTGTAACGAAATAAAAAAGAATTAATTCAGGTTATAATTTTGATTTCATTACAAAATGAAAAGAATATTGTAACGAAATAACCACATTTCTTTTTATTTTCAACCATCTTCAACTTCATTATTTCGTATTTATTTTGTTACAAAATAAAAAGAATATTATTGAAATAAATACAAAGTAAAAAGAATATTGTTGAAATAAATATAAAATAAAAGGAAATATATTTATTTCGTTATATTTCTTTTCATTTTCAACCATCTTCAACTTCGTAAATAAAGAATATTATTGAATAATTTATTAAATTTGTTCATGTGTAATAAAGTATTAAATAATTACTTGTATTTTTATCCTAATCCTAAAATAACACTTAATATCATTTATAAAATTTTTCTTTTATAAAAATATTATAAAGATGCTATAATAATAACAAAGGCGTGTGTCTAATATAATGAAATGGAATAAATAAGATAAAAGAAATAAGTAAAAAATTTATTTGGTAAGTGTTACAAAATAGAAGTATCAATTTTCTTAAAAAAAATTATTCTATTGAATTATAAAAGTTTTATTTTATAATAAATGCGGTGAAGAATTCTTAAATATTCAAGTTATAATACATTATCTTCAGATTCACCTAATAAATAAAAAATAATTGTAGACTGTGTTATTCATTTATTATTTTTTCAGGATTCACAAATTAATTTTTTTTTCATTCTTCAAGATATTAAAAATTGGAAAAACTAATATTAACTTTTTATCTATTGGTAAAACTAAGGACAAGTTTTACACTTGATTACACTTGATGCTTCTTATTTTCTTTTTTAAAATTCACTTCCAGTCTTAAAATATTTCTATAATTATGAAATATAATGATATTAAAATTTTAAATTATAATCTATTCTCTATCTTTGTAACTTATAAGTGGGAAAATATTTTCATATAATTTTATATGCAATTATGCTTTTTATTTGAAGAATAAAAATATTTTTTACGTGTTGTAATATTTGCACATAAAAATTTATGAAACTAATCATCTGGCCATACGAGGGATAATATTAGAGGAGATAATGTAGTTAAATCGTAACGGTAGAAGTGTATAATTATGAAAAATGATAAATATTAAATGTCATTCGATCAAAATTTGAGAGAAGTTTATATAAATTATGTAATTATTCTTTATTGATCCTATCTTTTAATTTAATAATATTAAATTATTTAATAAATATTTATTATTTTTATTAAATATATTATAGTCATTAATTATTTTTATTTAATTTCTATAATATATTAATGTATTAAATATCAAAGTGGAATAAAATATTTTTTTATGATATCAAATATAATTATAAAATGAGTAATTTATTTTATTTACATTCTCATTCTAGTTCCGATCTATTACATTATATCGTTCATCTCATTCACTTATACCTAAAAAAAGTGCAATTCAATGCTGCAATTCCTTATCATCAACTAATGTTTTGAGATGAGAAATATATTGATCCTAAACCATGTTTCATCGCAGTTACATTAATTATGCAAAAAAATATAATTACCTCTAGTGTTAGCACAAATATTTAATTAGCTTCATTTGATCATACATTTAATTTTATATTATAAAGCTGAGTTATAATTTAAATAATAATATTTTTCAAGTACTTCTTTAAAATTTATTAAATGCCTTATATGAAATTTTTTAATTAAGAACGACTATGTGAATTTAGAATGAGTTCTGCATGGTAACAATATTTAAAAAGGCCAATCAATTTCTGAATAAGAATAAAGAAAAAAATTGCAGCATGAGCTTAATGAATTTAAAATAATTAGTATAATAATTGATCATTTGATATTTATTTTGGAATAGTGGATGGTTAGGTTAAAAGATTAATATTCAATTATTTAATATTTATGGTCACAGCAACAAAATTGACATTTAAGAACTTAAATGGAAATAAAATAATGGAACATGACAAGGTTGGGGACCAATTTGCCGCTGTTTGCTAAATAATTTTTTTTTACCATTTTTACGAAATATTTTACCAAAATATGCATGGAAGTGGAGAGGCACCAGAGTGGATGGCGCTTCTGGCATTAAATAAAGAATAGAAAAATAAAAGAATAATAAATGATAAACTTCTTTTAACAAAAATATTTCTAAAAATTGAATTTTTAACTTTATATAATTAACAACTCAAATCCGAATTAATACCCTAAAATATAAATATATCTTATTTAAGATAAATCTAACTTAGCACAGTGGCGAAAAGCTAAATACAAGCAGAAATTTGTCAATGTGGTGAAAAGCTAAACAAATAAGAGAAACATAAGGAATCAAGAAGTTGAAAAGAAACTCAAGCAAAATACAGAGAAGTAAGAAGATCAAGAAACATGCCAAGGAGCAAGAAACATGTAGACAAGGAAGAAAAGCAAGAAACATGCAGGGAAGCAAGAAACATGTAGAGAAACAAAAAACATGTAGAGAAGCAAGAAGGGGAAAAGCACAGAGGGGAAGGCGCATGCAGAGAAGTAAGAAAAATAAGGAACATGTAGGGAAGCAAGAAACATGCAGAGAATCAAGGAGGGGAAGACGCATGCAACGAATGAAGAAAGGATGGGAAGCATGCAGAGAAGGAAGACAGGAAGAAGCAGAACAGCGAAGCGTCATTGCGTTTGGTGCCTTCAAGTTGCAAGGATGTCATTTGCCTTGGCACCTTTGGCCTGCGAATTTTGCTCTAAAGGCGCCATGTAGTGTGGCGCCTTTTCTTCCCATGAACGTCATTCAACGTGGCGCCCTTCAGCTGTGTGCGTATTTTGGTAAAATATTTCAAAATAACGATAAAATGAAAAAAAATTTCTAAAAAAATTGTAAATCGGTACTTTTGTCCCAATTAAGACCTAAAATAGACAGCTTATGAACATGATCAACATGGTAGGGAATCGATTCCGTTGAGCAGTTTCACAGGGATGTGATCAGTATCATCAGTTACAAGCAACTAGCCTCTGATACATAAGGGATGCCACCTGTCACATATATGGAAGACACGCGGTCGTACTTGAAGTAACTGCTCGTTCTCATACTTTACAAACCAATTTTTTAAACCTGTAGTAGGCACGGGTTATAAATTAGTTTCCGCATAAATTAAGATTTATTTATATAAATAAATTTTAAATAAGCTTTGTATTATATAAAAAATAGTTTAAAATTATTAGAATATAATATATTTATTTTATTATAATGTATTTAAATTTATAAATTATAATTTTTAAAATATATAGTACATTTTGACAAATAAAGTATAAAAAATAAATTAATTTTTATTATCAATCATAAATTTTTTACAATTTGAATTCTTAATTAAACAAAAATAGAAAGTAAACAAATAATATCTTTCAACTTATTTTACTCTTCTATTATTTGTGAATCATATTTGAAGAACAATTTTATTTAAAGTGGTTTTTCCCAATAAATGTAGGAAGATAACATATAATAATGATATATGTATACTTTTAATAAATTAATCTTCTATGAGAAAATTTTAAATGATAAAATATCACCATAATTCTAAATCAACTAAATCATATTTAATAGAATAAATACTCGTGCTTATAAAAGAATATTTGTTCTCATAAGGAACTAATGGAGAAATCAAGTTCAAATTCAATGAAATTTTTGATTTTTTCTATGTTCTTGTGTCACTATATAATATGATTATATATAAATTATTTATATTTAAATATGAGATTATTGTAATAAAAAGGATGTTAGTCTCAACTTAACTTATCTAGCAATTGATAAGGGTTCAAATCTCAATTTTTTTAGCTTAAAAAGCTTAACCATATCATTAGTCATGGACAAATTACAGATCATTGTCACAAGTCTTCTCCATTGAGGAAGGCACTTTACGAATAGGTCTCGCCCCACTCCTTGTAACTTTAAAAACTCATTTGACCCCTTCATAAGTTGTAATACTAACAATCTTACTAATTCAAATTATAGAAAGAACATTAGAATCTACTAAATAAAATTTAATATCTTTAACTATATAAAGAATAGTAGAATTTGGTAAATAAAATCTAATGTCTTCAACTAAAGCTAATATGTACTAAACAACATTCGCCACTAGCTTGCAGTCACTTTTGATCATGATCTTGGGAAAATGCATGTCCCACACTACTAGACAAGCTCTTAATATTTCACGAGCCTTCATTTCTTCTGGCAAATTGCAATGTAACTTCTTGGACCAAAAACTTTCCACTTGTGCTATCTCATTTTAACCTATGATTACAATGGCCTCCATGTCATTTTTCTATGCTACATCTACATTGAGTTTTAAACATTTTATGAGTGGTAGAATCCATTTTTCATTGAATTAAACTAGCAAAAAAGTTAGATGATTCTTTACGCAGTTTAATTCCATGCATAGATCATTCTTAACGAGTATTGCTAGAGCTTTTGAATTTAATACTTTGCCTTCAAACACTAAGTTATTGCGAGCCTTACACACTCTATATGTGATTAAGGATGAGCTTATTGCTACTTTAAATGCTGTTTCTGGTTGTACTTGAGCAGGGATCAAGCAGGCATCTATTTACAAAATAAAGTCTAAAAAACTAAAAAGGAATATTTTTTAAATAGATACCTAGAATCCTGAACCAAAGCAAACATGTGACTTCATATCTAGTCAAAACATGAAGTTCATTTTTGGGCTCGAGGTGGCATAACAAGCAAGTTACATCCTATAGTTGGGTAAAGGTTTGAATATGAACTCTTACGGGAATCATTCATTTGACAAATCTCCAATACATAACTTGTCACCTATAATGAATTGCAAAGCTCTAAAGTTTTTGCTATTGTTACGCATCTTGATTTGAATATCGTCTCTCATTGTGGGAATGATGCACAAAACTCATTGTAAATCCTAAATTCTCCAATATTCAATTTAATTCATATTTCCCCATGGCAAGAATTTTAAGTTAAATAATATGTTCAATATTTTCTTTAATAAAAATCTGTGCAACATTACTTCATTCCAAATTTTGGTCTTTGACCCCCAAAGATTTGATAAAGTTAAATTTATAAGCATATTTGCATTGGGTTTAATTGTTAACTTCGTTAGTATTAATTTTGATTCTTTGTTGAATAAAACAAGTTAATTTGTGCTAGTTCGGTGGGTTGTTAATCATGCTTCCTATTTTTTACTTCAAGTTTTTAGTGGCTTAATTTTAGGAGATCAGTTGTATTCTGTCGATTATAAATAGAATAGCCTTTATCCATTTATGTATTAAATTTGGTTTCAACATAATAAAAATATTTCTTCTTATTTTGATATTTATTGGTCTTATTGAAAAGATTGTTCTTATCCTTTTCTATAACCAACGTTGGTATCAAAGCTAAAGTTATGAATAGCTTGGTCTAGGTCTTAGTTCCTATCTTGGATAGGAAAAATTACAATCGGTGGAATGCCCAGATAAAGGTCTTCTTTGACTACCATGAGTTACTAGATATTGTGGAAAATGGTGTTGTTGACCTTAAAGAAAATGCAAGTGATGCATAGAGGACTTCTTATTGTGAGAACAAGAAAAAGGATAAAAAGGCTTTGTATCTTATTCTTCAAGGCATGAATGATGAGGTTTTTGAGAAGATAGCAGCAGCAACTACGTCTAAAGAAGCTTAGAATACTTTGATGACAACATACCAAGGTGTTGAAAAGGTTAGGAAGGTGAGACTCTAAACTTTGAGATGTCAATATGAAACTCTATAAATGAAGGTTTCTAAAACACTTGCAGCTTACATCAGCTAAGTGCTTGCTTTCTCAAATCAAATGAAAATATATAGAGAGGAATGCAAAAAGCAGGCCAAAGTCGAAAAGATTTTGTGGTAGCTCACACCTAAGTTTGACCATGTGGTGGTGGTGATTGAAGAAGCCCATGATTTTAGTGCAATGACAATTGAAGAATTATCTAGCAGTCTGCAAGCTTATGGGGAAGTATGAATTAGAAGCAAACTGAAAAGCTAATTGCACCAGCTCTTCAAGAATAGGTTGCTATTAGAAGCGAACAAAATAGTGAAACAAGAAGGAAAACTTTTATTATGCTGAAAACAAATTTGATACATAGATGGATAATGGCTATTCTATTTATAATCAATAGAATACAACTGATATCCTAAAATTGAGCCACTAAAAACTTGAAGCAAAAAAATAGGAAGTATGATTAGCAACCCACCAAACTAGCACAAATTAACTTATTCAATAGAAAATTAGAATTAATATTAACATCCTTTCTTTAATTCTGATTTAGAGAGATAGTGACTCCAAGAAAACCTTTGAACTTGACAAAAACATCATACTTTAATGGCTTAGTTAGAATGTTTGCAACTTGATTTTCAGACTTACAGTACTTTAACTCAATCTTTTGTTTTTCAACTAAATCTCATAGGAAGTGGGACTGTATGTCAATATGCATGCTTTTTCTATGTGCAATTGGATTTTTTGCCAGTTTAATTGCAAAATTATTATCAACAAAAATCTTCATGGGTCTTTCCTTTGAATAAATTAGAATAATGGCAAAGAAAAATTAGACTCAAGCCAATAACAAAATACAAAAGGCCGAGGATGTGGACATGGTCAAGGAAGGTATGATAAATCTCCTATTAAGTGTTATTCATGTCATAAACTTAGCCATTATTCAAGTGAATATAGAAATAAGCAACATGCTCAGCAAGTTTACTATGTATGAGAAGATAATGATGGAGATGGAGGCCATACTCTCTTGATGGTCACTGCAACAATTGAAACATCAAACTATCACACTTAGTTTCTTGATACCACGTATACCAGCCACATATGTGGTAAAAAGGAATTATTTGCTGCTATACCAATAATGGGAAAAGGATAAATTCTTATTAACTTGAAGAGTGAAGATCATCAGTATATTTCTAACGTCCTCTATATGCCAGGTATGAAGACTAATCTGTTAAGTGTAGGTCAACTTCTAGAAAAAGGGTATGCCATGAATCTTTATGATTGAAAACTCTCCATTTGTATAAAGACAATACATTTATTATTAAGGCACATATGACTAGACATCATATGTTCCAAGTTAATATTTCTAGTGGTGTCTATCATTATCTTAATGCAATTATGAAAGATGAATCTTGGTTGTGGCACTTGCGGTTTGGACATTTGAATTTTCATGGTTTGAAAATGCTTACTCAAAAAAATATGGTTAAAGACATGCTTATTATACATCATCCTAAACAACTATGTGAAGCTTGCACATTTGGGAAGCATCATAAAAAGTCTTTTACAACAAAATAGCAAAAATAATCATCCCAACCACTTGAGATTGTCCATTTCGATGTGTACAGCCTATGAACACCATATCAAATGGTAAAAACAGGTATTTCTTGACCTTTATTGATGATTTTATGTGAAAAATTTGGGTATACTTTTCACAAAGGAAGTATGAAGTCTTTAATTGTTTTAAGAAATTCAAAATGCATGCTGAAAAATAGAGTGGCAAGTTTATTAAAATCTTGTGTACTGATAATGAAGGTGAATATACCTCTGATGAATTTAACAAATATTATGAAGAATAGGGGATAGAGTATAAGGTCACCTATCTATACACTCCACAACGTAATGGAGTTGTTAAATGAAAAAATAGAACAATAATGGCCATAGCCAGAAGCTTGTTAAAAACTAAAGAAATGCTTAATTCCTTTTAGGGAGAAGTTATCTCATGCTCAGTTTACCTCTTAAATAGATCTCTAACTAAAAGTATTCAAAATCTCACCTTTGCGAAAGCTTGGAGTTATGTCAAGCTAAATGTAAAACACCTTAATGTGTTTTTGTGCTATAGCCTATGCTCATATTCTAACGAAGACAAGGGGAAAGCTAGATGATCAAGCTGAAAAGATAATTTTCTTTGGCTACAAGAACGGAAGGTATAAGCTGTTCAATCCTATGATAAAGAAAGTGATTATCAGGCGAGATGTCATTTTTGCTGAAGAAAAAGCTTGGAATTGGGACTTAAATAATCATAAAGACTCTTAGTTGCATGTAATTTATGTCCTTCTTGAAGAAGTAGAATTTCCAATCACAAAGGGGAAGACTTAAGTTTGACCCAAAGTCCTCTTTTGCCACAAGATCCAGTTGAATATGTAAGGCCGAGACAACAATATCAACCACCAATCCACTTGCAAGATTATGAGGTAATTTATGATGATGAAATTGATGATGATAGAGAATTGGTACACTTTGCCTTTTTGCAGATCTTGAACCAATAAAATTAGATAAGGCAATTCAAGACCTTAAATGGGTATGTACAATGAACGAGGATATTAATGTAATTGAAAGGAACAATATATGGGTACTTATTGATCTTCCATAAGGTCATAAAGCTATTGATGTCAAATGGGTTCTTAAAACAAAGATGAGACCAAATGATGAGTTGGAAACACATAAAGGTCGATTGGTGGCAAAAGGATTTGAGCAAAGACCTGGCTATGATTATTAAGAGGTGTTTTCACCAATTGCTCGAATGGAAACTATTAGGCTCATAATTGCCTTGGTTGCAAAGAATCAATGGAAGATTCATCAAATGGATGTGAAGTTAGCTTTTTTAAATGGACCACTTAAGGAAGAGGTGTTTATCAAATAACCTCTAGGATTCATCAAGCAATGAAGTGAAGATAAGGTGTACAAACTGAAAAAAGTTTTGTATGGTCTCAAGCAAGCACCAAAGCCTTGGAATAGGCGAATTGATTCTTTTTTTTTTCTTAAGACTAGTTTCAACAAATGCCCACTGAGCATTCTTTATATATGAAAGGTAATGATTCTGGTGGTATGATGTTAGTGTGTCTATATATTAATGTGAAGATTTTTATAGGTAATAATTAAAAAATGACTGAAGATTTTAACGACTCTACCTTTCAAGAGTTTGAAATGACAGATCATAGCCTAATGTCATATTTTCTTGGTATAGAAGTAAGTTATAGCAAAAATGAAATTTTTATATCTAAAAAAAATATGTTGCAGAAATTTTGAAGAAATTCCATATGCAAAATTGTAATCTTGTGATAACTCCTATAGAGGTTGGTACAAAATTGTCAAAGAATGGAGAAGGAATCCTTGTTGATTCAACCTATTTAGGCAAATTGTAGGGTTTTGGGATATTTCACATGTACAAGGCCTAATATCTTGTATGGTGTTAGCTTGATTAGTAGATTTTTGGAGCCTCTTCATCAATCTCATATGCTAATGGCTAAGAGAATCTTGAGGTATCTAAAGGGTACTTGTGATTATGGCTTATTTTAATCTTTATTAAGAGACTGCACTTTTGTAGGTTATTTTGATAGTAACTAGGGTGGAGACCTAGATGACTGGAAAAGTACTATTGGGTATTGTTTCAAATTTAGCAATATAACTTGTTCGTGGTCTTCAAAGAAACGGTCCATTATAGCACTCTCAATATGTGAAGCAGAATATGTAGTTACAACATCAAGTGCATGTCAAGCCATTTAGTTATGCAATTTGATGGGCCAAATTCATGTTTTAAAGGAAGGACCTGTGAAGGTTTTTGTTGATAATAATTCTACAATTAAACTGGTGCAAAATCCAATTGCACATGGAAGAAGCAAGCATATTGACATACAGTTCTACTTTCTACGAGATTTGGTTGAAAAATAAAAAATTGAGTTAAAATATTGTAAGTTTGAAAATCAAATTGCTAACATTTTAACTAAGATGTTAAAATATGATCCTTTTGTCAAGTCCAAAGGTGTGCTTGGAATCACTATCTCTCCAAATTAGAATTAAAGGAGGGATGTTAGTATTAATTCTGATTCTTTATTGAATAAGTCAAGTTAGTTTGTGCTAGTTCGGTAGGTTATTAATCGTTCTTTCTATTTTTTTACTTCAAGTTCTTAGTAGCTTAATTTTAAGATATCAATTGTATTCTATTGATTATAAATTCATGTATGTATCATATTTGTTTTTAGCATAATAAAAGTTTTCCTTCTTATTTAAATATTTATTGGTCTTATTAAAAATGTTGCTCTTGTCCTTCTTTGTAGCCAACATGCCTAACATTTTGATGATGTGAGAGCCATGACAATTAATCTATCATTTTAATTATCCACTATGTATTATATAATATGATGAAACATTATCTTACTCTTAGAGTAAGTTACTGTTTTCTCATCTTACTCCATAAGTAAGATAATATTTCTCATATAACATGTTTTGTACTTTAAGGATGGGACTCCAACCAATTTACTATGCCACGCCTAGAAACAGCTATTTTTTTAAAAATCTGTTTAGATCTTCATGCCTAAAAAATCGCATTATGGGCCCCATTTTTTGCCTAATCCATTCGCCACTAATCGGGTCCTATGTTGTGTGTGATGTGATGTACCCACTGGGCCTATTCCATGGACTCAATGCTGAAGGGTCCACCTTAAACATGTTGCATCCTGTTTTAGAAGGCATTAAGGGAGTATTTGATTTACAGAATATTTTTCACATTCCCATAACATTCCCGAAAATATTTTATGAGAATGTTACATTCTCATAATTAGTTTAATTTTTTAAAAAAATTTACCCAAGGATGTTTTGGAGCCTAATTTTTTTCTCAAATATTCCTATGGGAGAGGTGAGTATCTCATATTTCCATCCCATAGGAATGTTGATATTAAAGAAAAAAGATAATTTTACTCCCATTCTTTTATACCCTAATTTATAAATATATAAATAATATTTTTAATCATTAATATAAATAATATATTATCCCTTTATAAATATATATATAAATAATATTTTTATAAAAAATATTTATTACTAAAATAAATAAACCCTTAATTTTTTCTCTTATTTACATGAAGAAAATGGATGAAAAAAGAATATTTAAAGATAAAATATGTGATTATTATATTTTAATTATTTAAAAATTTAAAATTTTTATTTTCTTTTCAATTAAATTTAAAGGAGATTATCTCTCTTCTTTTTCTCTTATTTTCTTTTCAAATAAAATAAAAATATTTTATTAATAATAAAGAAATTACTTATTTATTTTATATAATTAATTATATGAAAATTTAAATTCAAATTCTTACAAATTTTAATATTTTATATATTAAATTATTTATTATATTTTAATCAAATATAATTTAAATTATTAATTTATTAAGTCTTTAAAAGTCTTTATTTATATATTTTTAATTAAATCTATAGTTTATTTTAATTTATAACAAAAAATTGATAAGGGTATTTTTTTAGAAAAGTAATAAGATTTTTAGGAATATAAAGTGTGAACTAAACATAAGAATATAAAATGTTTAAGAATGTGAAAAAATATTCTTGAGAATATTTGTATTGAACCAAATATATGAATCTTATATTCTCAGGAATCATATTCTCGGGAATGTACACTTTCCTAGGAATGTAAGATTTTGTGATTAAAATGCCTTGTAGGTCTTGTCTCTCCAAAAATTAGGCTACCATTTTTGTGTTGCATGGTCCTCACATGCGCGAGAATGCCATTAAGGCATTTGCCAAGCCATTTTTTTAGGAGAGAGATATTTATTTCTTCAAATCTCTTCAAGCCAAGGAGACCTTTTTTGCGAGGAATACAAAGTGCATCTTAGGAAATAGGTGAAAATACCAATTTTTATGCTCTCCAATATTCCATCAAATTTTTTTTTGATAGAGCATCCATAGAAAGATAAACCTCCTTAGGTCCCTTCATAGTTGACATAGTATAGTTGACATAGTGTATATAAGAATTGTTTGAATTACATATTTGATTAAAGTAGATCTACCTATTATGATAATGTACGTTGCTTCTATCCTCCCAATCATTGCTGCACCTTTTCCATGAAATAACAAAAGTTTTTCATTTTATGTCTTGTCAAGATTATAGGAATGCCTAAATATTTGACTTTATTATTAATCATAGGTAATTGCAAAAACTCTTGTATAGCTACCCTTTTTTGATGGAAAGTATTCGAAGAGAAAAATATTCCTAACATTTAAAAATTTACTTTCTACTCCAATCATTTCTCATACTAAGTAATACATTGTTTAAGACCTTGTACTTTGGTAATGTTAGCATGTTGCAAGATTACGACATCATTGGCAAACATTAAATTTGAAATTGATTTACTTCCCTTTGTGAGCCTAATATCATGGATGAGATTATTCCTTTCTGCATTAAATAGTAGTTTGGAAAATACTTCTAAAATTAGAATGAATAAATATAGAGATAATGGGTCTCCCTAACAAACACCTCTAATAGGTTTAAAACAACCAAAAGTGCTACCATTTAGAATTGAATTATTAACATACACTGGTAAATTCATTGAATGAATCTCTTATGAAAACCAGACAATTCTAAAACTCTAATCACGAATGGCCATTCAACCCTGTCAATGCTTTCTGCATGTCAAGTTTGATTTCCTGTGCTAGAAGTCCATTTTCTGAGATCCACTTACTCGACATAGGTGCTGACTAAGTTGGTGATATAATCTTCCTATGAACTTCTGACATTCTATTAGCCAAAATTTTAAAGATCACTTTCTAGATGAAATTACAAAAACTAATTAGATGGTAATCACCAAATTCCTTTGCATTATCTTTCTTTGGGATTAACACTATAACTATCGAATTCAACTGCTTTAGAAGGAATCCAAGAAAAAGGAAACATTACATTGCTACTATTGTTTCTAGACCTACCATTTCCTAACATGCTTTATAAAATAAACATGGCATTCCATCTGAACCTGGAACCTTCATAAGATTCATTTTCCAAATTACTACTCATATTTCTTCCTTCTTCGACACTACACACATATTTTCATTCTCTTCCTCTATAATGACTGGATGAATTAACTTGGATAAACCTTGTGAAAAATCTAGTTTTGATGATTTAAATAAATCCATAAAAAGATCAACAAAATAATTCCTTATTTCTTCCCTAAAATCAATCCATTCATTCTCTACAATCTTGATATGCTTAATATTATTGTGTCTCTTGCGAATAATGGTTGATACATGAAAAAAAAATTCTAGAATTAGTATTCCCATCCTAAAATCATAGCTCTTTGAACTTTTGTCACCATATACTTTCTTGTTGCTTGAGCTATTCATCATACTAAAAGTGAAAAAATTTATTAATACTTTAATATTTGAAGTGATTCTCCCACTTAGTGTCTCACCAAAAAGAGAAACAAATATAAGAGTATTATACATGTTACATAGTAAAAACTTAACAACGAAGCTATAACCATAAATATGGTCATACTAATCATATATATTTGTTTTTATAATGAATAATCTTAGGGGTAATAATACTAATACTAATAAAAGAAAAAAAATAGTATATGTTACTTGTCTAACACATAGTCACAAAGAAAATATTGAAAAAAAATTAAATACATACATTTTATTTTATTTTCAAATATTTTTATTAGCAAAAAAAATATTTAACTAATTAATTCAATTAAATGAAATTTTAACTTGTTTAAAATATTTTTATAATAAAAATATATATATTGTGTTATATTTATTCTATTTCTTAGTATTAACACTTAGATTTTAAATAATGGAATAAATTAAAAAAAATAGAAAAACATGCAATGAAGTAGATAAAAAAATATAAGCTCCTAATTAATCCATATTTAATATTTAATATAATGTCTAAAAAATTGATATCAAGAAAATTTGACAATAATAAAATAAATATAATTTTTATTTTTAAATATTTTTATTACAAAATAGAATATGTAGCTAATTAATTAAATTATTAATTTTTATATTAAAGTTATAATTTTTAAAATATTTAATAGTAAAGATAAATAAATTATGTTAAATTCCTATTATTTAATGATATTAATATTGGAGTTATAAATAACATAAGCGTTTATAAAGAAAAAGTAAAACTTGTAATATAGTAAATCAAAAGAAGAAAAATATTGTTTTAGCTGTAGAGTAATAATAATTAAGCATTATACAGTAAATATCTTTGATTAAATAAAATTGTTCACTTATTTATAGTATTTTTATGATAAAAAAATATATTGTTTTATGTTAATACTTTTCAATTATGTATGAGTTGTAAATAATAGAAGTAAATAGAAAAAAGTGAAAAATATGTCGGAGATAAAAGGAAAAGAAATATTTTATGATTTTTAAAATCATAAAATTTATAATTAATATATATTTAATTTGAAATATAGCAAGTGAAAATTGATATAAAAATATTTAAAAAATTTAAATAAATAAAATTGATTATAATTTTCATATATTATTATAATAAAAAGCATATGATATTATATTCATATTACTTAGTGAATTGGAACCTAAGCTTTAAATATCAAGAGTGAAAAAGGAGAAAAAAAGGGAAGGGAAACATACAATAGAGATTAAGAAAGAAAAATGATGCTCGGATTGTAAAGCTTAGACAAAGTTCTAATGGATGTATATTTAACTTAATATATAATAGTTGAAAATTAATATCAATATAATATTGATAAATTTTAAATAAATAAAACTAATTTTATTTTTAAATATTTTTAATAAAAATAGAATGTGTAAATAATTAATTTAATTAATAATTTTTATACATAAATCTTGTTTAATTATTTAAATTTAAAAAATACAATTAATTAATTTCTATATTAAGGTTATAACTTATTTAAAATATTTAAATAAGTTAAAAATAAAATATCAACACTATTCGATGGTGTTTGTGTTATAAACAATAGGAGCGCATATGAAAAAAAAGAAAAAAAATATAAATGAGCAAATAAAAATTAAAGTAGTAATATATAAGATGTAAAATAACAAGTAAAAATATATAATAAATTAATTTAATTAAATAATTTTTTTAATAATTTAAATTATTTTTATAATAAAAAATATAATATGTCATATTAGTAATACTTAATGAATTAAAAAAAAGAGAAAAGTATATTATGAAATAGATAAAAGAAGAAAAGTTGTAAAGAAATTGTAAAATTTGACTAAATCTTAATTAATGTGTATTTAATTTGACATATAGTACTTAAAAATTGATGTCAAAATAACATCAATAAAATTTTAATAAAGAAATAAATTTAATTTAAATATTCATATATTTTATCAAAAGTATAACATGCAATTAATAATTTTTGAATTAAAATTTTAACTCAATTAAGATATTTTAAAATAAATATATTATATTATATTTATATTGCTTATTGATTTTAATGTCTCACTTATGAATAATAAATGTAGACAAAAAAATAGAAAAGTATAAAATAGGAAAAATAAAAAGACAAGAAATAATGTGAAAATTATAAAATGATAAAAATTAAAAATAAAATATATAATAAATTAAATTAATTTCATTAAATAAAATTTTTAAATTTTTAAAATATTATTATAATAAAAAATTATGTTATGTTATATTTATATTATTCAATAATTTTGAGTTAAAAATAACAAGTAAATAGGAAAAAGATAATGTATAAAAACTATATAAAACAAAAAAGTAAAAAATGGATTGGTGGGAAAAACATTGAGAAAGTTGGCATCTTAGGCTTTTGATCCATAAAAATTTCATAACTTAATTCTTAGTCAAATAATTCTAAAATTTTTGAAAAAAATAAGTAAAATTCTGGTAGTAAAGGCACTGACTAACCTATAGCAGTTAGGCTGTAACTTTGTCTAGGAAAGCCTGGTTTCCAAACAATCAAAAGTAGATATATAAGGCTTTCTCATTTCATGCAATAGATTACAGTATACAAAAATATATGTTAATTTTTCTAGAAAGCAAGTGTTAGAAATGTGAATATGTGTGTAATTATGTATTAAGGAATGTGAATAAATATACTTGATTGGAGAAAAAATATTTATGGCCTAAAATAAAGGGCTCATTCGGCCTTAAGGAAATACGGCCAAATGCTCCACATTTTAGACTTCAAAATCTTACTCAAAATTGTTAAATACAAGACTTATATGTTAAGTGAAATTAGGAGCACCGTTATTTCTTATTAACTAATGCATGCAGTGCATATGACAAGTGATAAGCTCTAAAAAGATGAGACCCATGCATGTGTAGGAATTGCTAAGTATCTAATGAATGCAAGTAAAGTGCCAAGTGTTTCTAGACTAATGTATGCAATGTTAAGTTTCACAATAATAAGTATGCACTAAACAAGTGGAACAAGTGTCCTAGTATCTAGTGACATTTGTCATGCTAAAATTAGATTTTATAAAAATAATAATTCCAATTGAATTATATGAAAAAATAATATTAAATGTAGATAAAATAATTGAAAATTACTTGATGAATCCATTTTATGATGAATTTAGAATCTAAATCTTCTATAGGTCACAAGTTACTCACAATCGATCTCGATCATAGACTCTACTAAGGGTTTGCCACTCTTATCAACCCTAGATGAGTATTTGATTTAGGGAGATATTTTGATATTAATGGAGAGTGATTAGAATCAATGTTAGGGTTTAGAAGTAGCATTTATATTGTAATAATTAGTAGATTAATCTATTGTTAAAAAATACTCGTTACCACGTTATTGGGTTATATTGTTATTGGATCCAAACTACATAGTTACTTCAATATTAGGCAAAATTTCTTACATCTTATTTTATTATTAAATTAATAGGTCAACAATAGAAAATCTAATAATCTTCCCACTTAGACCATGTAATTTGATAATAATGGCTACTTTAATAAGATGTAAAAGAAAATTATGATATCTTTACACCTATCAATCTAAATTGAGATCATGAATATCTAATAATATAAAAATATAGTATCCAATAAGGATATCAATAAGATATATATTGTACACTTACACCTCACTGACTATTTACAGTATCTAATAGATATATATATAATAAAATTGTGCTTAATAAGATTTACATAATAAATTCTGATAACATATGTAGGTTAAAGCATCCATCTAAGATACTAAATAAGAATCATAATTCTCAATACAACATTGAGACAAGGTTTAAATGTCTTTATAAATATGCCATAATAAATAATGTACATAATATATGACAAAAAATGAATATTCCATTTGTATACATCTTGAGAAAACAATTTACATTGCAGTACTTCTATTAACCTAAAACATCAAAAGATTTAGCTAATCTTATACTAATTACATGATTATAAAATATTCCTACCACTAAACTTTTTAGTCAATGGATCCACAAGCATACGATTTGTGGAAATATGTTCAATACATATAATATGCTTGTATACTTTCTTTTGCACAAATTGGTACTTTATATCAAATGTTTCAAACACGAAAAACTTTTATTATTATGAGAGAGGTTCACAACAATAGTATTGTCACACTAGATGGTCAAGGGTCTAAAAATGCTTTCAATAATATCAAAACTAGCCATAAAATTTCTTAATCATATAGTAGCACAAATGGCTTCATAATACATGACATATTCCATTTTCATAGTGGAGGTTACTATTAAAGACTACTTAACACTTTTTCATAATACAATTCCTCCTACCATTATAAAGATTTATCCAGATATCAATTTGTGATCATTTATTTGAACAACCAGTAAAATATGAATCCAGGTAGCTTGTATTTGTGATATATCCCAATCTTTGGTAGTTCAACATAAAATCTTTTGTACCTTACAAATACTTTATGACTTTTTTTACAATAATTTAATGTTTTGACCAAGATTACTCAAGTATCTGTCTAGTACACTAATAGTATAAACTATATTAGGATGTGTACATACTTGAACATATATCAAGCTACCAACAACTGATGCATATAAGATATTTTTCATTATTTCTATTTCAACATTATTCTAAAAACATTAAGACTTAAAGAAAATTTTCTTTTTTAAAATGGGTATGAGCACTTGAAAGTATGTTAACATGTTGAATCTCTTTAATGCTTTTTTAATATATGTCTATTAAGATAAACCAAGCAAATCCTGGGATTTATCACAAAAACTTTCTATCCCTAAAATATAACAGGTATTTCTAAGATCCTTCATATAAAAAATGTTTGGATGACATTCATTTTATCTCAATTAGTAAGTTCATATCATTATTTGTAAGGAGAATATCATTCATATATAGTACTAAAATAATAAAATTGACCACACTTACCAATATATAACTATATTGATCCATTACATTCTTTTTGAACTCAAGAGAAATTACTACCTCATCAAATTTTAAGTACCACTATTTAGAAGTTTATCTTAAGCCATATATGCACTTTTTATATTAACACATAAGGTGCCTTTTCCTTTTCTCTTGAAAACCATCTAATTGGTTAATATGAATAATCTTTGTTAGATCATCATTTAAGAAGGCTATCTTTACACCCGTTTAATGTAACTTTAAATCAAAACAAGCCACCAAAGCCATGACAACTCGAAATAAGTCCTTGGTTGAAACTGGTGAAAAAGTTTTCTTGTAGTCTATACCTTTCTTCTGGGTTTAACATTTAGCTACCAATTTGGCCTTGTACCTCTTAACTTCACCTTTAGCATCCATCTTGGTCTTGAAGACCTATTTGCATTCGATTGAATTACAACTTACAAGAAGCTTTACTAGATCCCACACTTAATTCTTATGCGTTGAAGCTAACTTATCCTTCATAGCACTCATCCAATTAGAATGATTTGAACTAGATATAATTTAAGAAAAAGTTATAGAATTGGTATCATTATTGATATCATATTCATGCTCTTGTAGATATACAAGATGATCATTAGGAATTGCTAATTTGCAAACTCTATGAGATCTCCTTAAAAGAATTTTTTCATTTATTTCATTTGATTTTATATCTTCTACCATTGACCGTACTAAATCAGCTAGTGAAATAATAGAAGATGACTTTTCCAATATTAGTGCTAGCAGAACAATTATTCTATTTTCAGTGAAATCTATTATGGGTGGTATTTGGCTCCCACTATCTAACCCTTCTTCAAAGAAGATAGCTAATTTAATTATAATGGTCATATGAGTTGGATAGTAAAATTTGCTTCCCCTCGAGCCATTGCAATACCTAATGAAATATCTATTAATGGTCTTTGAATCAAATTTCCTTATGGATGGAATGTATGACTTTACTTTAATTTTGTAACCCTAAACTAAAAAATGCCTTAAATTAGTCTTCTTTCTTTACAACAATTCATAAGGGATCTTAGGCACTAATTTATTAGGAAATTAATTTAAAATGCATGCGACTATTCTCAACTTATCATCTTGTAAGAATTTTGGTAATAAAATATAGGTTAGCATACATCTTACTATGTCCATAAGAGTTTAATTTCTTCTCTTTATAATTCTATTTTACTCTGACATTCTAAGTATGGTGTAACTTACTTGAATTCCACACTTTTGTAGGTATCTCACAAAAGGTCTAGAGTTTTTTCCTATTTCATTATAACTACTATAATACTCACTATCTTTATTAGAATTAACACATTTTAACTGTTTCCCTAGTTTTAGGTCAACAGCTGCCTTGAATGATTTGAAAGCCTTTAGTGATTCTAACTTCTTACTAAGTATCTCTATCTAACCAAATTTAGAGTAATCATAGATGAATGTAATGAAATATTTGTAACCTTCTATTACATTAGGTGATAGGCCTACTTATATCAGTAGAGATCAGTTTTAAAACATTTTCTTTTCTACTTCTCTTCCTTTTTTTAAGTCTAGCTATAAGTTTACCTTTAATGTAATCCATATAGGTTCCAAAATCTAAAAAATCTAAATTAGGAAGTACTTCCTTCTTTACAAGTCTTTGAATTCTTTCTTTAAGAATGTACCTTAATCACCTATGCCACAATATTGAGGACCTTTTATCGACTTAACATTTTTTTTTGCCAATAATAGAGTTTATTGAGTTTACAAAATTAGGATCTAAATTAATTTCATATAAACCATCATACATAGAATTAGTATCCATAATAGAGGATTTATAAAATATTTCAACTTTTCCATTTTTGAAATAACAACAGTATCCAACATAATATGAAACAACAATAGAAATTAAATTCCTTCTCATGAATGGTACATAAATTATATTATTCAATAAACGCTTATGTCCAGTCTTTAACTTCAACTTCATTAATCTTATACGATCTATTTCAACTCCATCTCCATTTCTAAGTCTTAGAATTAGCTCTCATTTACTTGGCATCCTCATATTTGTTAGTGTCTAAAAATAATTAGTCATGTGAATAGTTGCATTAGTATCTAACTACTAAGAGTTTTGATGGCACATCAATAATGTTCAATTCAAAATAGACTAAAGCTAGATGGGTACATTTCTTTTTCATTTTAACCTATTTTTTATATTTAAAATAGTTCACTTTCTTATGCCCATACTTCTTACAGAACTTACAATTACCATTGAATTAGGCCTTATTGGGTTTAAAGCATTATTGTCCACTAGACTTATCTTTCTCACCCTTCTTCATTCCATAGTTGTAATAACCCTTACTATCTTTTTTATTAAACTTTCTACTATAATCTAAATGTGTGCCATATGAGGTATAATTGAGTATTTGAGCCTTTCATTTCTTCATGTCTTTCTCAGTCTATGTAATGATCGAAATGAGCTCGTTGATAGTCCATTTTGATTTCTAAGTATTATAAAACATTTTTGGAACATCAAATTAAAATTGAAAAGACTCCAATACGCGCCAACTTAAGTAACTTTTTCTTAAATTAACTTGTATGATTTTTTAGGTTGTTATAATAATTGGCCATTCTTAAAATATGCTCTTTCACCTTATTGACACCATCGCATACTAATTTCTTAAGTAATGAAAGATACCGTCCCTTCTTAACTTTATCAAATTTCTTATATTTCTTAGCTATAAAATCTAAGAACTCTTTCACCTTTATCATTTTAAGAATACTCTTTCTTATCATCTCATCTATTGTGTACTTCATTACTATCAAATACACTCTATTAGAGTAGTTCTACCTTTTATGATGATTTCTCTACTATAGACTCAATATTAATTTGAGGTTTTATTTCCCTAATCATTAAATTATGATTAGAAACAACAAGATACAACTTTAATGATTCAATGTAATCCTCGTGATTTATCTTGTTAAACGTCTTAACAGTATTTCATTACATAGGTAAAGGAGTTGAAATTTTTTTAAATATTAATGCATGTTTAACCTTAATTATGCTAAAAATTTTCCTTAATAAACTATGTAATTGGACTTAATGTCTTACAATAAAGCCAAATACCATGAGGCATTAAAAGGTCCTATAATATAATATAAAGACTAAATATCATATTTCTAAAATTTTAACACCGAAAAGCTGATAAAAATTTTAGAAACACAATAATTATTCCTATACTTATATTATCACTAACAAATCATATTAATAATTTTACTGATAAAGTATTAAAATATTATTAATATGATACTCTTTTTAGCCTAATTATCATTTTATTAAAATAAACAAAATTTTTTGTAATTAGGCCCACAATAGGTAGGCTTACAATTAAACAAAATTCTATCGCATAATATAAGCCTAAATAATTACCTAAAATTATATGCCTATACATGCATATGTATAGAAAAGTAATTAATGGAGCACATAGTACCCAAAAATTTTACAAAAAATATATATGGAGGCTTAAAATGTAAGAATGTTACAGTACAAATTTCAATCTAAAATAAAAGTAATTGTCTATTCAAATTAAATAGCTAAAAAACAAGTAAAATATTTTTAATTTTAGAAAAAAATTGAAAAAATGTCTAAAAAATTCAACTCAAAGTGTTGAGCTTGGAGCACTTTTCATCACCACTAGATGACACCAACGTAGTAGTGTGGGGCATATATGCACTAGCTTTATGCATAGGTGTCGCTAGTGTACTATTCAGCATCTTCCTAAGTTAGTCTAGTCTGAAATTAGGTTGGGCAACCCAATTTTAAGAACCATGCGATCCAAGACCTATTTTTGTATTTTCTAATATGTTTTTGAATGCAATTTTCATCATTATGCCATTTTAATGTATTTAATGCAAAAAATTTTCTGGAAAATGCATCCAAAAAATGGTTCTCATGATTAAGAAATTTTCTAGAATTGCAACCATGGCTTTAATGACTTTTCTTTTTACAAACCTTATATTTAAACACTTATAACTACTGAGATACATTTTCATTAAATTGTAATACACTAAAATGAAAATTATTTCAAATTGATTTGAAAAAATTTCAAAAAACCTAGGATTGTTAAAAGTGGCCAAAAAATTGCCAAAAAATTTTCACATGTTCAAATAGCAACTTATTGAAAATTTTATGGATAAACTGAAATTCTTCAAACATAGTCCAAATACACATTAGCAACTTTCATGATATCAATGCATCAAGAATTGGAAAAATTTTCAAAAAAAAAATGGTGCTAAGCTTTTTTTAAAAAATGAATTTGAAGTTTTGGATTTTTTTCGTAATTTTTTCTAGAAGTTTTCATACTTATTTTTTTAGAAATTGCATATATACATTTATCAAATTGCTAATAAAATTCATTCTCATAAAATATATTAATATTCAAGCATAATTTATAATATGTAAAATTATTAAAACATATAAAATTCATCCAAAAATATATAAAAATGCATGGATGAATTATATACAAAATTTCTCATATATACAACATAACGAATAAAAATTACATATATAGATATACAATAAAAAGTATAAGCATTATGAAATAATTTTAAGATTCATAACAAAGTTCCATCTAGAAAATATTCATCACAAAATATAAAATTAGTAAAAAATAAAATTTTATTCCTAATTTCACGTAATAATATATTCAATTCATATGATTTATTAACTTTAAAACCAATTGCTAAAATTAAATTTTATAAGAACAATAATTCTAATTGAATCATGTTAAATGATAATATTAAATGTAGATAAAATAATTAATAATTACCTGGTAAATCCATTTTATGATGAATGTAGAATCTAAATCTTTTGTAAGTCATAAGTTGCTTATGATCAATCTTGATCACAGACTCTAATAAAGGTTTGCTACTCTTATTAACCTTAGATGAGTATTTGATTTAAAGTGATACTCTAACACTGATAAAGAATGATTAGAACAAATCATAAGGTTTAGAAGTAGCAACCTTTATTTATATTGTAATAATTAGTTAGTCAACCCATTGCGAAGAGCTACCCATTACCATGTTATTAGGTTAGATTGCCACTAGGCCTAACCTACATAGTCACTTCAGTATTGGGCCAAACCTTTTATATATTATTTTATGATTGAATTAATAAGTCGTCAATAGAAAATTTAACATATCACACATGCACATATGTGTGAAACAAGTGTCTTGGAAGCTAAGTAATGCACGTATGCAAGACATGTGTTATAACAAATGGATGTACGCATGTTTCAATTAATGAGAATTATGTGTCATATATGCATATGCCTAAAAGGACAAGTGTCATGGCTAGAATTGCTAGGCAAGATAAGTGTTATATAAGTTTCCACTAGCTAATATTTTATTTAAAATATGATTATCATGGTACTACATAATTACTAATTTATGTTATTCAATTTACATTTATTTATATTATCATTGACATTTATATTGACATAATGATATTTTTAAAATTATATGAAAACTTAATATGGTAGTACTTTTGAATTTAGAGGGAATCATACTATATTGGATTTAGAAATAATCAACATTAAAACATTTATGCAAAAACTTAGACATTGATTTTTTTTTAATCGTTAAAAAAATGCTAATACGTCAATTTTTGACATAATTGATGTCAAAAGTTGTGGCTACTGGCTCCATTCTTTGAAACAGTGAAGTATATGACATTGATTTACTTTACTAATTGGTGTTTATTATTTTTCATCATATAGTTTAGAATTTTACTCTTACTCTTTTCTTATGTTTGTGTTTAGGTTAATGCTTTAAAGTAGTTTGGGTCTTGTGGAAGCACCCTATCTATAAGTTAAATGTCTCCTATTTAACAAATATTTGTACAAAAGTGTAAGAGATGTTAAAATTCTACATCGAATGCTTTTGTAAAGCAAGATGACTAATGCTTATAAAATCTATAAGAGCATTTAAACATGAGGAAAACAGATAAGTTTCCTTCAAAACATGAGAATTTGGAACAAGAATTTTGCTTCATTTTGTAAATTTAAATACATGGAGATTATGCTATTATAATGTATTAAGGGTCTAATGAAGGATTTTTTTCATGGACTATAGACAATTACTTAAGCGATGACACATCATGTCAAAGTAAGATATTGGTCATTTACAAAATCATCATCCAAAAAGCATTTCAAAGTCATCATAAGAAGATGTAAAACATGTATACATCAGTTTCAGTATTAATTGATGTTTAAAGGCATTTCAAAAGTCCCCATAGATAATGCATTTTCCATTTATATGATAACTGAGCATGCTTAAGGCGTTGGTTTTGAGTTAATAACTGACATCTATCTTTTATCTGTTGCCTATATATTTCATGTTCACTTAATAATTTAAAATATCTTGATGATGCCTTAATTTCTATTATTTAACTTTAGAATTTCTAAGGATAGGGAAAATAACATCTTTACCATTTCAACTAACACCTTTAAAGACATTATAGAATTTAATTTTTACTAGTTCATTTAATGTAATCTAAATATGTTAGATAAGATGATAGGAGAAATATTTTCCTTGTCCATAGGTAAACATTAGCATTGTAATAAAGGTAATTATATTGCCTAAATCCATAATTTACTAATATCTAATTTAATAGAAGTTAAATAGTGATTTTTGGATGATAGTTATGAAAATTGACACCTATGTTGGTAACGAAAGTGGAAGACTAAAGTCCTTTTTTACATAATATTTTTTTAAATTTACATTTATTGATGTATTAATATTAAAAATAAATAAAATAGCATAATAAATTTTGTTATATTGATGTATTCTTTCTTATATTTTTTTATTCACATTTAATATATTAATATTTGTTTTATTGTGAGAAAAATATGCAAAAAAATAAAACTTATTATGAATTCCTAATATATAATAAAATTACAAAATATTCATTATTAATTTCAAAACTCATGTTTTTTTCTTCAAGTTTTGATCTATCTCTTGGACTGTTTGTAAAATAGTCAATATATTTTTTATTAGTTGATGTAATTTTCTAAAATTCAATATAGTATTTAGATTATAATATAATATATAAGTAGAATCACTTACAAAATTGACATTAGTTGTATATAAATAACTAATGTCTAAAAATTTATAATGATGATATCTTAAATATAACTAACATTACATTACATTTATTATAATGATATTGCTTTAATATATGCAATGATTATTGTAACTAAAATTTGTGAAGTATATATGTCCATGTCTTTTGTCATGGAAAATTGACAAGAAAAGTATAAAAAAATATAAAAGCATTGGTAGGAGTATGAAATGCAAGGCTAAATTGTTGTGGCACCTTTTGTAGAATCAAGATTCTTCCAACACAAAACTCTATCTTACAAACACTAGTAGAATCATAAAGTGCAAGTTGTACTTCAACTCTAATGTGCAAATAAAGTACACCCATTAAATAGTCTTAGATTTTCATTCTCTATATTTCTTGATATTTTTTGGTGTAGATGTGTGATTTTATTTTTTTTAAGTTTATTTTAATATATTTAACTTAGGATAATTAATGTTGAGGTTATAATGTGACACTAAAATATTTTTAATTCTTTGTTAGCTCATGAACTTACATTTTAACTTTAAGCACAGAATATTTTATATATAAAAGATTCCCTTTATTAATGCATGAAAATATTTTAGCTTTGGATATGTACTTTAAAAATATTCTATTTCAGATGATTTGGGTTTGCATTATTGATGTATATAAATGTGTGAATATGTATATATTTTAGGTACATATATGAGAATATGTATAAATTGTAGAATATATGATTTAGTTAATGTTCTTGTATGTATCGTTCTTCGTAAATTGGTTAGTTATCAATTGAAGATGGATGCACGTTGATTTACTTAATGTTGAATATGAAAATAAGGTTAACAAATTCATCAAATTTGCTATCTATTAAAGGATGGAATTTAGTGGTAACCTCTAAAGGTGCCTTTGTGCTGATTATTGTTGTGTGAAAAAAAGGGACAATAGAACAAGTATAAGATCATCTATTTGTCCAAGATATTGACACTAAGTATATATGATGGATATGGCACAATGAAAGTAAACTTTGTAGCACATATACTAATTATGAAGATAAAGGTTTCAATAATCATTTAAAGGACATGTTTCATGATTTAAATGATAATTTTATTCAGCATTCCTAAGTCCTTGAAAGTTTATTGAGTGCTGTAAAAAAGCCATTATATCTCTATTGCACTAAATTCATATATTTATCTACTATATTGAGAATTTTCAACTTAAAAGTAGTGAATGGATGGAGTGACAAGAGCTTTATGGAATTATTACAATTATTGAAAAATGTGTTTCTCAAAGGCATTGAACTATCAACTTGAGCTTCTAAGGTGAAGAAAATAATGTGCCTAATCGGTATAAAATATAGAAAGATTCATGCCTATCCTATTGTTTGCATACTATATTGGAAAGACTACTAAAAATTGCATAAGGGTTCAAAATACAGGGCATCTCGTCACAAATTGAAGAAGTATGATGGCAACATCAAGGAAGAGGTTCTAGCTAAGGTGTTATGGTATCTTCCTATAATACTAAGGTATTTTTTTGTTAGAAGAAAATAATGTATCTTGATCACAAAAGATTTTTACCTCATTCCCATAACCATCGTAGGCTAAGAAAGGCTTTCAACAGTCTATCAAAGGAAGCAATAACTTTAAAGCTTCTATTGGGGGGAAGTTGATGCATGCATTGTAAAATAATTAAAATTAGATATTACTTGTTAATAAATTTTTTTGCAATATAAGGTAATAACCATGTCAAATTCCTAGTATTCTATTTAATATATTCTTTCATAATAATTTACTAACAAATAGAATGCAAATAAAATGTAAACAAAATTCATAAATAAAACAAAATAGAATATATCTAGAAGTGAAACAAAATAGGATGCAAAAATGTAAACAAGATGTAATTGATAGAAATAGAATGCAATGGGAAGTTTAATTTGAAATTTTGAATAAAACTTACTAACAAAAGTAGAATACAAAAATAACATAAAAAGATAGAAAATCAATGTAGCAAAACAAATGATCTAAGGATTTGAGAACTCTTATGCGGATTAATCATAAATCAAATGTACTTGACAATACTAATTAATTTTTCAACCTCTAATTATCGTAAACCCTTATAATAATTCATGGTTCTTTGTCAAATAACCTTGTAGAACTTGATTAATTAAGATTAGTAGAATTAAATAATCACTATAATCTATAAGTTAGATAAAATTGATTTAAAAAATAGAATTAAATTAAATTGAAAGATTAAAGTGAAAAAACCTCTGATTTAATCTTTCAAATCTCTATTCTTATGTGAAAGGTAGTGATTAATTAACATAGTTCATCATAGAAATAGATAAACATCAAAAGTTACAAAGGTTAAACATAAATTATACCAAGTTAGCATTACAATTCCAAGCAATTAGCACAAATAATAAGGGAAAGAGAAAAATTAATTAGAAAAATTTAACATTATGGCTTAAGATTTAATAATCTAAATAGAGATGAGCCTAAAATTCCTTGAATCAATTGGAAACCTATTCTTCCATGGTTAAAGAAGAAGAAATTTGTTGAGGAGAGAAAAGTTATCTATTGTTCGTGCAAAATTATTTAGAAGTGTCCTTGCCTTTGGAGGCACGATCCTATATTTAAATTGCTATCCCCTAAAACCTAATAAACTTGAATCATATGCCTTCTAGGGTTACAAAAACTAGAGCTTTCCTTATTTTAGAAGCCTAGAACCTAATTTACAAAAATAATATACTACAAGAGTTATTATAATAAAATCTCAAAGGTCTAAATACTAGCCAATATAAGACCACAAAAACTATGTAATTTCGTTAAACTCAAAATATGAAAGTTGTAGGACTAGGTCTTAGGAAGCTTTAGGCCATAATTTCTTCTTTATTAGACCTCTACACTCCAGGTATGCCTAAATATCAAAACTGGCTCATCTTGGATAGAAGTAAAGCTTCAACTACTTAGCTAAATTAGTCCCTTTAGATGCAAAGATTAAGCTTTAATCAAAATATAAAATTTGTAGAGATTTCTTTAAGCTTTCCAACGATATAAAGATTAGCTAAATTTAATATCCAAAACTCAAGATAAAGCTAAAAATCTAAAATAGTTTAAAAAATAAACATTAATTGGATAATTTTAAATCATTGTAAAACTAATCATAAATTTCATAACAAGGCCAATTCTATAAAGTTAAATATATGTAGTATACTAAAGGGAATAAAATAAGAGAAAATAATATAGAAAAGAATCTTGCACATTAAAGGTTTATAAAAGTGTGAAAATTATTAGTGTCATCTTTGACAAATCCAATGCTTCAGTAAACAGCAATACTCTGTGGAATAAGAGAGGTCTATATTTTTTTATCTTTCATGCTCAGAAACTTGGATGTCATGCATAAAATTAAAGTCATGTATGTGGAAAAAATGTATATGTTAGTATAGTTGGAATGCTCTTAAACATGTTGGGCAAGACAAAGGATGAATCAATGCTTGAGTAGACTTGAAAGAAATAGTCATACGAGAGAAACTAGTACTAAAAAAAAAGGTCAATATATTTATTTACCTATCGCTTTTCATACCTTGTTTAGGAAAGAGAAGATAAGTTTTTGAATGTTTTTGAATAGGGTTTAAGTGCCTTAGGACTATTCTTCCAATATTAAAAGTTTTGTTTCAATGAAAGATCTGAAATTTATCGGTTTAAAGTTGCATGATTATTAGATTTTAATGTAATAACTTTTACCAATTGCCATTCAAGGAATATTACCTAAATATGTGAGATGAGTTATTATGAGTCTTTATTTCTTCTTCAATACAATATATGACAAGGTCATTAACCTTGAGGATTTTGATGACTTGTAGAGGTTTGTTATATTCACATTATGCTAACTTAAGATGTATTTTTCATCCTTATTCTTTGATATCATGGTGCATTTGGTTATGGATTTGGTGATTGAGGAAAAATTATGTAGTTTGGTTTACTTAAGCTGAATCTATCTTATAGAACATTACATGAAGATCTTAAAAAGGTATATACACAACTAGAATAGGCCTAAAGGATGTATTATTAAGGGATACATTATTGAGGAGGTTATCAAATTTTTCACCTTATACTTGTTAAATGTGAATACTATTAAGCTTTTATGCCTTGCTATAAAGGAAGAATTTTAGGGAAAGGTACATTAAGAAATCAAGTAGAGAGTATAAACTATGAAAAGTGGGAATAGGCATAATTTTACATTCTATAACATTGTGAAGAGATTAAGCCTTATATGAATAAGCATATTACTCTCATAAAAATATTCCATCATCATAGTAAGAATGAGAAATACATATAATTTGAACATAATCACTCATTCATCAAGTAGTTCTATAAATAAGTAGGTAACATGATGAAGGTAACATCAGATGTTATTTTTGAGACTATAAGATGATTAGTATGTGAAGTCACTCTAATGAATCAAGTAATGCATGCCTCCAATGCCAAAGATAAAATCCCATCTATGTGATATTGTCATATTATAGGGTAATTAAAGATATATAGGAGCTCGACTACATCCAATTCAGGGAATGTACCTTTTGATGTAAAATAATAGAGAATAACAATAACATCTAAGTAGATGAGTTAGAATTCACATTGATGGATCTTAGTAAGTAAACTTATAAAGGAAAGCTATTCATGATGATATCCCAAGCAAAATAAGTTTTCTATATGTTAGGGTTGGTAAATAACAAGTCGTCTACAATTCTTTAAGGGAAGAGATAAATTATTGGTAATGAGAATGAAAAAGATGTAGCCACTATTATTGAAGACACAACTTTTGATGAAAAAATATGACTAAGGATCACAAACACCATATAATTAGGCCATGGTTGAATAATTTGATGTCATTTTTTTATTTTTAACCTTTATGGCATTATGGAGTTTTTTGTGTTATTTTATGTGTTGGGTTATTTTAGAGCATTTTAGGCTGAATATGTTTTAGCCCATTTTTGTTTGAATATATATAATGTTATTTTAAGTCATTTACAAGCTCTTTTATTAGGTTTAGGATAGAGTTTATTTTTAGGTTCATTTGGATCCATTCGAGTCCATTTTCCTTAAGGTTTTCTAGTAAGCTATATAAGAAGTCTTATTCCTTATAGAGACCATTTAGATTTAACACCTTGAGTGAATAGCTATAGCCTTTTCTTATGAGAGTATGATTCTCTCTTTAATTCTTGAATGAACCTTCAGACTTATCAAATGCAATCAACCTTTATGGACTTTATGTCATTTATAAAAAAATACACCTTTTGTAGTATACTTTTCATCATTATCACTCCCCTTTTCATTATTTTAGGGTATGGCATGAATATCCTTTTATTTTCATTTTAATTTGTTAAATTTTGGACAAAAACATAGTAAATATCCTCCTATAAGAAACTATTCCCTTGAGTACAATTTTGATTTACTAAAAAAATGTAGTAAAGGTCAAGTCTAAGTTATACTCAAGGGAATAGTAGTCAATTGGCAAAATAAAATGGAAAAGTAAGGGATTTTCAAAAGTAATTTTAAATAGGCAATTTAAAACATAACTAGATTTAAATTAACAAAAGATAGGAATTAAATCGAAAGGATTTCATGCTCCAATTCTCAAATTTTCATTAGTACTTAACAAATTTACTTATAATTTGACTACTTAATTTAAAAATATCCTTAAGTTAGTAGTAACCTTGCAAATTTTCAATGTAGATTAATCAGGACAAGTGACTTATCAATCTCCTATTACTAATTTAATTCAGAACAAGTAACTAAATCCAATTAATGATAATTTCAATCATTCAAAATCATATTAAGTCAAATAACAATTCTATAAGCTATAATTACTAAATTTTTTCTTTATTTTTTTTATAGATATCATAAATTTAATAAGCAAACATCAGGCATATATTTAATATTGATTTATGATCAATCATCCTAATTCCATAAGTGAGAATTAACAATAATCAATCATATAGCATCAGATCACCAAGAATAATCGATTAATAGGCCATTATCAACTAATTATTAAAGTAATTATAGTTAGTGAAGAATAGAAAAATAAGAGATAACTGAATTATAAATAAATTAAAGAAAAAATCCTTAAATCAAACTGACTTAAGAGTGTGTAAACCTTTGAATCTTAAAAGAAAATTAACAACTCATGGTGATTTTAGGAGGAAAAAAATTAGACAAAGAATGTTGTTGTCGAGAAAAAGTGAATGCTTTTGGAGGCTAAAACTTAGGTAAATTTGATTTCCTTATTTAAAAACTTAATAGAATAAGTAAATATATCTCTTAAGATTTCAAAGAATAAGGCCTTACATGAATTGGAATTCCATAGTCTCATTTACAAATTAAATTATTGAGAGTGCATATAGTAGTAAAATTTCATAATACAATTTCTAACCCAAGTTTGACTACTAAATAGTGTAGTTTCACAAATTCCAAATATAAAAGTTATTGGCTTAAGTCTTATCCAATTTTGGGTACTTATTTCATCTTAATTGGACTTTGAGAGCTTTAGATATATCTTGAAAACATGACTAAGTTAGTTAGGACAAAAATAGAGCTTTAATTTCACAACTAATTTTAACCCTCCAAAACATTCAAATTAGGCTTTGATCAAAACATGAAAGTTTTTAAGACTTCTTTAAGCTTTCCAAAAATATAAAGATTACTTAATTTAGACATCCAAAAATTAAGTTATAGCCAAAAATCTAAAATAATGTAAAAAATTAACATTAATTGAATAATTCAAAAATATTAAAAAATGATCACCCAATCTTATAGAAAGATCAACTCCATAAAATTAAGCATGTATAGCACAAAAAGAGGTATAAGATAAGAGAAAATAATATAAATAATATTTTAAATGTCAAACATTATAAAATATTTATAATGATATTGGATAAAATAACAGTATGAAAAACTAATGCAAATTAGTAATTTTATAGTAATGTGAATTTCTAGCCAATAAAACTTTTGAATGACATTCTAAACCAATGAATGATGCCCCTAATTATTATTATTTATCACCAAACAAGTCAAAATTTAATTGGAAATAACTAATGATGCATAAGGCCCTTTCTTACTTATCTAAAGGCCACCTAGTGAGAGCATTTTGGGAGTTTTATGCCCAAATCTCTTTAAAATGTGAAAAAGAGGAGAAGATGGGCAAAATGACCCTAAAAAGCTATTTTGACTCTCCTTTACCTTCGTAACTCATGGTTGTCCTCCAATAAAAAGCCTTACATCATCACCCTCTACATCATTTTCACCTAGAACTCATGGTTGCTTTCTCATTTTGCAAGTTTCTTCTTATCCTTTTCAAGATCACCTAAGAATATCCTTCTCCTCCTTCCACCATGGGACATTCACACCATAGGAGATATAAAATGATTCATGCATCTTCACATAAGAAATCCTTCTTTCTCAGTAATAAAAGATAAATCTTCAAGCCAAACATTCCTTTTCCATAAATAGATTCTATTTCAAGATGAGTAGTCTTCCTGCACATTTACCTTGATATCTTTTGATACACACACACACTAGATACCACATAGTTTATAAAAGTTTGGGTAACTGCCCTTTAACCAAGGAAAAACACCTTAAAAATCCTATTTATCTACTTATATGTTTGGTTAAAAAAAATGATGAATCAAACCTCTAAAATATAATTAATGGTTCAAGTGCCATATGGAAAATTAACAAGAATGAGTTTTTTTATGATTTAATTACATGCATGTAAAGGAATTAAGCATAGATTATGTTATGGTTTCAGATACTTAAGGATTTTTTTAGGGAAAAGCTTAGCAATTTTTCCTTGATAAACATGTGTTGCTTGATTGTTATAAATTTTGAATGGATGATTTTATTGTTGTAATGGAATATTACATGCATGGATCATGAATGACAAATTGTGGGAGAAAAATGGTCTATTAGGCTTTATGAATATTTCAACTTCCCTATGGATTTGGGGGGAAAGATGAAGCTTGTTTGGTGAAATTTTATGAATTGTTTCCTTTGGTTGCTTATGATTTTGGTGTGTGCTTATTTGTGGATAAGATCTTTTAATGTTCCTATGAATAACTTACAGAGAAATGTTTTTAGATGATGTTTGTTTCAACATGCTCAAAAAAAAAAGTGAAATGGTGTGATGCATATTTCGACCATTGAGAAAAGTATGATTTTGGTTTCTTATGCATGTATAGATGAAAGAAAATAGATAGATGAAAATGTTTATATTTTAACAATGAGAGGGATAGTTGGAAAAATATGAGTTTTTTTTTATTTTTGTAATATATATGCACGTGATAAAAGGTTAATGAAGTTATGATTTTTATTGTTTAAATATAAATAATATAAATGTATGAAGAAAATTTGTAGGATGACATATAAGAAAATATATAAGAAAGCATATGAGAAATATATGAATAAATGTATAAGAAATTACATAAAAAAATATAATTCATGTTTCAACTCGAGGGAAAAGAAAAGAGAAAATTATATTTTTATTATTTAGTAAGATCAAATAAGTGTAAAAAATAATATATATATATATATATATAATTTAGATAATGTAATTCCTTAAAAAATTATATATACATATATGTAACCAGAAGGTAAATTTTTAGCTTAAAAGAGATTTAAGTGAAGGGAAAATACAAATTTTAAATTAAACATGAAAAGATGAGAGGAAAACTTTGGGGTTTATAATGCATGTCACAGTTACCTTGCGAAAATACTCAGATGTATGATTTAATCCCTAAAAATAGTGAAATGAAAATTTGACAAGTTAAAAAGGGCATGGTTCAACCACTTAAGGAAAGAATAGTTAGATTATTTTTTAAACTATAAATTTTAGAACATTAACATTAGGTTGTGAAGAAAATTTTAATTAAATACTTTGAATTAAGTAAACAAAGTTCAAGAAAATTGGTATTTGTTCTATGAGCTATGTTTCAGTCATAGCAAAAGGGAATAAGAAGGAAATGTTAATTTTATGATAGTATATGAAGGATAAGATGTGAAATGTTTAACAAACAAACGATCATAGGAAAAAAAGAAATAGGGATAATTTAATAAAAACGATAATAAATGAGGGTATAAAGTTAAAGATATTGTAAGTCCAATTCCTTTATGGAAAATTTTAAATTGGAAGGCCTAATAAAAAGGAAAATAATAATAGTTTCTAAAATACAAAAAATGTTAGTAAGAAAAGGAAAACTCATTTTAGAATAAAATTATTCTTGTCATATAATAACACTTCCTAATGAGATAAATAGGATTAAGTTACTACATGTTACAATGTAACTTTCACATTGTTAATAATTGTAGGAGCTTCGATAGTCACTTTTAGATAATAAAGTGGTGACTTTTATAAAGTGGAATAATGGGCTAGGGCTTTATAAAATGTATTAGTAACTTTTGTATAATATAGTTATAACTTAAAGGCATAACCTCTATACTCTATAGTACAAACTCATATGCAATAAATGTTATGCATATGCATGTATATGTTTAATAACAATGCAAGTAATTGTTTGATTATAGTATTATATATGTATTAAGATTTAGTGATTTGTTATGCTTAAGTAATGAAGGCTTGAATTGTGGATGCATGCATAATGTTACTTGTGATGTGATAAATGAATATATTATAGTGTATGATATATGAAATGTTAAATATAGTACCCAATATGTGTTATGTGCACTACTACAAATTTGACATTTAATGTTGCCCTATTTACATCGATTAAAGTAAAAATTGATGTCTATAATAGTGTAGTAACATTTTTTAAAATAAGTATAACTTACTATATCAATTAGAATAATAAGCCAACATTATAAAGCTCTATTTTTTAAAAAGAGATGTAGGGTCTGGCATGAGAAAACTTAATACAATGGTTGTACAATAAACAAACAGCTAAAGAAATGTGAACAGTCAATTATTAACTATATTTACAAGCATTGGAGCTTTAGATGTCAGTTGTACTTGAAAATTAATGTTAACGCTTATTTATAACTAATTAATGTTTGTATTTACAATGTTGTTAGAAATTATAAGGATTATTTATATTTTAACAATCTACTAATTTAAAATGCATTTTGATATTCATAAGGTGAATACTTACAATGTTGGTTTATCAAATAATTAACATCTAAAAAATATGTTAATGGACACATCTTGAAAAAAATTCGTTTTTAAAACCTTAGTTATCTGTTAATAATCAATATAGGATTTTCTATAGTCATTATAAATTGCATCCTAAGTTTCTTTTTTTTTTCACTCTATTTTTTGTTTAGGTGTTCCTCAGTAATTTTTCTTTCACTTCACTTTTCATTTAAGTTTTCACTTTATTTTTTATTTAAGTGGCATATGAGGATAATAAATGATCAATACTATTCAATCATTAACTGCTAAGAAATAAGTCACTATTCTTAAGCTATAATCTTCTTTTGGTTATAATTTGTATCATGTTTTCATAATCTATGATAGATATGAGAGTAAGGGACTAAGGATAAAACATATTTGCGATGGACATAAAAGTAAAGGAATTAGAATAAATATGGTTGTGATGGACTAAAAGTGAATGACTGAGGATAAGATTTGGTTACCATGAACATGAAAGCAAAAGACTATTTCAAGGATGTTACAAAGACAATCATTATCACTTTTGTTCAAATTTATGAGATTAAAACTCCTGCCTTTATCAATTATGTTTTTGCCTTTTGCAGTGAAGACAATTACCATTGTGGTTATTGATACGTAAAATATTTACATATTTATTTTCCCTTGTATGATGCATTTTTGGATGTTATCTTGTTAAATTAAATAAATTTAGTTGCATTTTGTGAATGGATCTTGAATTTGAAATGAAATCAAATATTTTAGATAATGCTGTAATCCGACACTGTTTCAGGTTTTAGGCCATATCTGGAGTTCTGGATGTCCGATTGGGCTGTTCTTTATATGGATGGAAAGCTAAGAAGAAGCCCTAAAACTTTCATGTTTTAAGAAAAGCCCAGTTCGGGACCTAGGGATCTCAAATTCTGCTTGGAAGATGAAACAGTGATTCTGACGGAATCTAACATATGGCTACTAATCTAATCACAACTTGAGCTAGATATGTCCAAATTAGGAGTTCTTTATATGAAAATTGAATAGAAGATCCAGCCCTACAACTCCTATGTTGACATAAAGATGTAAATCATCCATTTCGGTGGTCAAAAGTTGCCAACAAAGTGAAACAACTTGTGCTGCGAAAATAAAAAATGTTGGCTGCGTGTGATTGGTAGCAACTTGTCAAATTGGATGGCTTGCAGCTGGTTTATTTACCTATAAATAGGTGGAAGTAGAGAGCATTCAGGATTGCAAGCATTGAATCATTCATTCATGCATCTTAGATAGTAGTTTAGTTCATGCAATTTTAAGTTCTTGTATGCCTCCTACATGGATGGTTCTACCTCCTAATGGATGGATAGTATTTTTATATTTTTATGCATTTGTAATTGTATCCTTATGTTCTCCTCCTACATGGACGGTTCTACCTCCTAATGGATGGATAATATTTTTATTTTCATGCATTTGTAATTATAATTTTGTGTTCTCCTCCTACATGGACGGTTCTACCTCCTAATGGATGGATAGCTTTTATATTTTCATGCATCTGTAATTATAATCTTGTGTTCATGAATGTGATGATGTTTTTATTCTATGTTTGTGTTTAATTTCATTATGTTCTAATTTTTTATCTTCCTAGGGTGATGACGTAACTTGATAATAATGGATTGAATTCTAATCTATTGAAACTAATTTCGTTTTTACTTCCTAGATTGAGTTTTAATTATTGCTCTTAATGCTTTCAATTGATTGGCCACCTTTTGAATGAACTCAATATGTGTGTTGAGACCGGAAGGAGATACATGTGTATAGAACCTATAATTAAAACCGTAAATTGCATATGAAATAGGAATATATTCATATGGTTTATGTAGTCTTAATGAGTTCCATAAATCCTAATGCATGATTAGTTGTTTTAATTCACATAGGAATATAGTGGATTAGCAATTAATTATAGAATTACTTGACCTTGGAAGAGGCTAGTAATTAATTTAGGGAAACTCGACTATCAATTAAGGAAGTTAAAATTGGATTAGTGTAGATAGGTGATTCAATCCGAAATTATTAAGTGAAGTCTGATCCCTAGGTCTTTTATTCATCTTCATCTTTACTCCAATTGCATCCATATTTATTTTAAGTATTTTCTGCATACATCTTTATTTAATTGCTTCAAATCCAACTTAACAATTTGCCAAATAGTGTTAGGATTATAAATTTTGGTACTTAGTGAAACAATCCTCGTGGGAACGATACTTACTTATCACTTTATTACTTGTTTACGATAGTGTGCACTTGCACTAATTGATAAACCATTTCACACGTAACAAGTTTTTGGCGCCGCTGCCGGGGATTGTTATCATTAATATCAATACCAAGTAATCTTAATCCTAATTTGGTTTTTATTTTACATTTTCTTCTTTCTTTGGTGTTTCTTTTCTCTTTTCAGGTTTGTTTTAGTGTATGACCAGATCAAAAGTTGCTGAGCCACTGCTATTTGATTTTGAGATCGAGAGAACTTGTCGAAGGAATCGAAAGATACAGAAGCAGTCAATTGTAGATCAAGGTGAAGCAATGGCAGATATGAGAGAAGAACAAGACACCAAAGCACTCCGTGACTATGCCACACCAACAGTCATGGATACCATTTCTGGAATTAGGAGACCACCTGTACCAGCCAACAACTTTGAGATCAAGCCAGCCATAATTCAAATGATGCAAGCAAACCAGTTTGGAGGTTCTCCAATAGAAGATCCAAATGCACATATAGCCAGCTTTCTGGAAATCTGTGATACATTCAAGCATAATGGCGTTTCTGATGATGCCATAAGGTTGCGACTCTTCCCTTTCTCACTTAGGGATAAGGCTAAAAGCTGGTTACACTCTTTACCAGTGGGGAGCATCACTACATGGAACATATTGGCACAAAAATTCCTAGCAAAATTCTTTCCTCCAGCTAAAACTGCAAAAATGAGGAATGAAATTGCTTCATTCACCCAACATGACATGGAAAGCCTTTATGAAGCATGGGAAAGATACAAGGAGCTGCTAAGAAGATGTCCTCATCATGGGCTACCAGATTGGCTACAGTTGCAGACTTTCTATAATGGATTGTCTAATGCTACCAGAACACTTGTAGATGCTGCAGCTGGTGGATCATTAATGGGAAAAAGCATCGAAGCTGCTATGGAACTGTTGGAAGAAATGGCAGCAAATGCTTACCAATGGCCTTCTGAACGCAACACTTCAAAGAAAGCACTTGGAGTCCATGAGCTAGACATTCTAACCACTTTGTCTTCTCAAGTCACCTCTTTATCCAAGCAAGTGAGTTCATTAACAGCTCAAGCAAATGCAATCAGAACTCCTGCAGATGCTTGTGATTTATGTGGAGGCCCTCACATGAGCACACAATGCCAAGAAGGAAATCCATTCATTCCTTCTCAACCTGAACAAGCCAACTATTTGGGGAATCAAAATCGTCAAAATGATCCTTTCTCAAACACATACAATCCAGGATGGAGAAACCACCCTAATCTAGGGTGGAGGAGTAATCAGAATATGTTCAAACCTCAAGGGAATTATCAACAGCAAATTCAGCAATCACCACCACAACCAAAGGCGAATTTAGAAGAAGCATTGGCTCAACTAACCATGAATACTTCCCAATTCATGGTCAGAACAGAAGCTGCACTTAAGAATCAAGAAGCAACCATGCAGAGTCAAGCAACTTCAATAAAAAATCTGGAGGTGCAAATGGGCCAAATTGCAAGTATGCTGAATTCCAGACAACCAGGCACTTTACCTAGTGACACTGAGAGAAATCCCAGAGAGCACGTAAAGGCTGTTTCATTAAGAAGTGGGAAGCAGTTGAATGAGCCAGAATCAAGGAAGAAAAATGAAGAAGCTCAGAAAGAAGATGAGGTGATTCCAGGAAGAATGACTTTTCCAGATAATCCTCCACCATATGTTCCACCAGTTCCATTTCCCCAAAGATTGGTGAAAGCTAAGCTAGACAAACAGTTTAGCAAGTTTCTGGAGGTGTTCAAGAAGTTGCATATCAACATCCCATTTGCTGAAGCTTTAGCCCAAATGCCCAGTTATGCAAAATTTATGAAGGAGATTTTATCAAAGAAACGCAAACTGGAGGATTTCGAAACAGTGGCCTTAACTGAAGAGTGCAGTGCAATTCTCCAAAAGAAACTACCGCCAAAGCTTAAAGATCCTGGGAGTTTCTGCATACCCTGTACCATTGGAGAGTGTGAATTTGAAAAAGCCTTATGTGACCTTGGTGCAAGTGTGAATTTGATGCCATTATCTGTTTACAAGAAGCTGGGATTGGGAGAAGTGAAACCAACTACCGTGTTATTGCAGCTAGCAGATCGTTCAATAAAGCATCCACGTGGAGTCCTTGAAGATGTGCTAGTAAAAGTTGATAAGTTCATCTTCCCAGCAGATTTCATAGTGCTTGACATGGAAGAAGATCAAGAAATTCCTGTCATTCTTGGGAGACCATTTCTTGCAACTGGACGAGCTCTAATTGATGTACAGAAGGGAAAGCTTACTTTGCAGATTCAAGATGAGCAAGTGTCCTTCAACATTTTTAAAGCCCTATCTTTTCCTGATGAAGGTGACACCTGTTTTAAGGTTGATTCAATAAGCAGCTGCACCAGAGAAGTAGTAGATGAAATTTGCTCTAATCAACCTTTAGCAGTCAGCATGATGGACACATCTCATACTACTGATCCCAAAATTCTAGAACAAGTCAGTTATCTCGAAGCCAATTCACCAATTTTCATAAAAAGGCCATTCGAAGATTTGGGAGAAAAACCACCTAAAGCCAGTTCCTTCAATTGAAAAGCCACCAAAATTAGAGCTGAAAACACTACCCACTCATTTAAAGTATGCTTTTCTAGAAGAAGATTCATCTTTGCCAGTTATCATCTCATCTGATTTAACTACTGAAGAAGAAGAAAGGTTGTTGAGGGTGTTAAGACAGCACAAGTCCGCACTAGGATGGTCAATTGCAGATATTAAGGGAATAAGCCCTTCAATCTGTATGCATAAAATACTGCTAGAAGAAGACGCCAAGCCCCGTGTGGAACATCAAAGAAGGCTCAATCCAAATATGAAGGAGGTAGTTCGTAAAGAAGTGCTCAAATGGTTAGATGCTGGCATTATCTACCCAATTTCTGACAGTCCATGGGTGAGCCCTGTACAAGTTGTACCAAAAAAAGGAGGCATGACAGTTGTTCCAAATGAAAATAATGAGCTGATCCCGCAGAGAACAGTGACCGGATGGAGAGTTTGTATTGACTATCGAAAGCTCAACAAAGCTACCAGAAAAGATCATTTCCCCTTGCCATTCCTAGATCAAATGCTAGATAAATTGGCGGGACAAGCTTATTACTGCTTCCTTGATGGATACACTGGTTACAACCAAATTTTGATTGCTCCTGAAGATCAAGAGAAAACAACTTTTACTTGCCCATATGGAACATTCGCCTTCAGAAAAATGCCCTTTGGATTATGCAATGCTCCTGCAACCTTTCCAACGGACAATGATGGCAATCTTTTCAGATATGGTGGAAAATTTTATTGAAGTATTCATGGATGATTTCTCAGTGTTTGGGGAATCTTTTGATCTCTGTCTAGCTAATCTGCAAAAGGTGCTACATCGCTGTGTGGAGACCAACCTTGTATTGAATTGGGAAAAATGCCACTTCATGGTGAAAGAAGGTATCGTGTTGGGACACAAAGTTTCAATTCAAGGGATTGAAGTTGATCGAGCAAAAATTGAAACTATTGAAAAATTATCTCCACCTGCAACAATCAAAGGCATCAGGAGTTTTCTGGGCCATGCTGGTTTTTACAGGCGATTCATTAAGGATTTCTCAAAGATCACAAAACCACTATGCAAACTGTTGGAGAAGGACATTTCATTTGTGTTCGATGAGAATTGCATGTCAGCATTCAAAACCTTGAAGAAAGCTTTGATCTCAGCACCAATCATTGTCGCTCCAGATTGGAATTTTTCGTTCGAAATAATGTGTGATGCAAGTGACTATGCAGTTGGAGCAGTCTTGGGCCAGAGAAAGAATAAGATTTTTCATGCAATCTATTATGCCAGCCGAACACTCAATGAAGCCCAAATAAATTATGCAACAACTGAAAAAGAGCTCCTTGCTGTGGTATTTGCCTTTGACAAGTTCAGAGCATACTTAATTGGCTCCAAAGTCATAGTCTGGACGGATCATTCAGCAATAAAATACTTGATAGAGAAGAAGGATGCAAAGCCTAGACTAATCAGATGGGTGCTTCTGTTACAAGAATTTGATTTGGAGATCAGAGATAAGAAAGGGACCGAGAACCTCATTGCAGATCACCTTTCTCGACTTGAACTTCCCAAACTTGAACCAGAATTGCCAATCCAAGAGTCCTTTCCAGATGAGCAGCTGTTTAATGTGAGATCATTATCAACTCCATGGTATGCTGACATTGTGAATTATTTAGCAAGTGGGATGATGCCATATAAGCTCTCTGGACAACAAAAGAAGAAATTCTTAGCCAATGTGAAGTATTACTTCTGGGAAGATCCATTTGTGTATAAACATTGCCCGGATAGAATCATAAGGAGATGTGTTCCAGAAGAAGAAATGACCAGTATCCTTTCCCATTGTCATTCATCCCCATATGGCGGTCATTTTGGAGCAAATCGAACTGCTGCTAAGGTTCTTCAGTCTGGATTCTATTGGCCTACCCTATTCAAAGACTCTCAAGCCTATGTAACCGCATGTGATAAATGTCAGAGAACAGGAAACATCTCTCAGAGACATGAAACCCCATTGACCAACATCCTGGAGGTAGAATTATTTGATGTATGGGGCATTGACTTTATGGGTCCTTTTCCATCTTCATTCGGCAATCAATTCATTCTAGTAGCTGTGGATTATGTCTCCAAATGGGTAGAAGCAGCAGCATCTCCTACAAATGATTCTGGAGTGGTTGTGAAATTCTTGAGAAAGAATATATTCACAAGGTTTGGAGTACCTAGAGCAATCATAAGTGATGGAGGCAAGCACTTCTGCAATCAACAACTTCAATCTGTGCTTACTAAATATGGAGTAACTCACAAGGTGGCAACTCCTTATCATCCACAGACCAGTGGGCAAGTGGAGATATCAAATAGAGAGTTGAAATGGATTCTTGAGAAGGCAGTGAACTCCAACAGGAAAGATTGGGCAAAGAAGCTAGATGATGCATTATGGGCTTACAGAACAGCATTCAAAACCCCAATTGGTACATCTCCTTACCAATTGGTATATGGCAAAGCATGTCATCTTCCGGTCGAATTGGAGCACAGAGCATACTGGGCAGTTAAGGCATTAAATTTTGATTTGAAGACAGCTGGTGAAAAAAGGCTAATGCAACTCAATGAACTTGAAGAATTTCGCCAACATGCTTATGAAAATGCTAAGCTCTACAAGGAGAAGACAAAAATGTGGCATGATAAAAGAATTATAAGGAAGGAGTTCACACCAGGGCAGAAAGTACTTCTCTATAACTCAAGGTTAAAACTCTTTCCAGGAAAGTTAAGATCAAGGTGGTCAGGGCCTTTTACTGTGGTTCAAGTTTGGCCGTATGGAACTGTGGAGATTCAAGATGGTGACAGGAAATTCAAAGTGAATGGGCAAAGATTGAAGGAATACAATAATAGTACATTGAACATCATCAAGACTGTCATCACGATCGAGGAGCCAGCTGGTAAGTATTAAAAAAAAAAAAAAAAGCAATAGGTTAGAACTTTGTCTAGCTAAAGACGTTAAAGAAGGGCGGCTGCTTGGGAGGCAACCCAAGATTTCTTTCTCTTCTCATTTCTTTTCTTATTTAAGCACACATCGCACAGCATTTTTCACTCACAATTTCAGCTTTCATCATTTTCATCATGGAGGAATGCCTTGTAAAGCTTAAGAGCAGATTCCCTACTCTTCCCAAAGATGTGCTCAGGAAAATCTACAACTGTCGACTTGAAAGAATGAGGGCATTTAAGCGTTTGGGTCTTCCCGAGGACATACGCTGGATTATTGAAGCTAAGGTACAGTTTAGCAGGTGAGTTTAATGAATCATTTGTTAGACGTCTGCCAGGTATGGGAAGAAGTTCTTACTCTAAAAAAAGAAGAGCTAAAAGAATGAGAGTCTGTCATAAGTGTGCAAGGTGGAACTGTAATAGGCTCTGTAGGAGTAAAGGAATGATTTCAGTAAATCGAGAGGACAAAATCCGATTCATAAAGGATGGACTGAGTAAAGAGTCACTGGATAATATTATTCAGACTCTTGAGACGCATCCTAGCGGAGATGTTCATGTTGTCCTTCTTGATTTAATGAACTTATTCCATACAGAAAAGGAGCGCTACAGTCTTGGGGATCTGACTGTAAAAGACCCTGTTTGCCAGTTTATAAGAAAATTGGATGGGAAGCAAATCCTCGGCTCATAGAAGCCGTTTAAGCCGTTACTGAACGAAAAATCAGAGGAAGATGTGAGCCACAATCACAACTACTGTACATATGTTTGTCTGCTTTATGTTTCCTTTATCTTTTTATCTTTACAGCTGCTTTTTAACTTTTCGTACATTTATCTTCTTTTTAAGTTTACCTTTTCAGCATCTTTTTGACTTTCTTTACATTCCGTATTTTACTTTGTTCAGGCCATTATTACACTTGTCAGTTTTGTACAGTATTTTTCTGATATTATCTGATTTACGTGATCTCTTTGTTTCTGCTTTTGTATTATAAGAATGCATTTCAGCAATCACACCTTGCAAAATGTCTGAGAGCGAGAGTAAAGAGGAGGAAGAGGTCGAAAAACCATCAAAATGTGGACTTAAATCTATCTGTGTTTTTGGTGAATCTTTTGCTGGAAAGAATGTAGAATTTCTGCTAGCAGCAACTGAACTTGGTCATGCATTAGCTGCTAGAAAGATTGCCTGTGTGTATGGAGGAGGGCTTCATAGCTTAAAAGGAAGTGCAGGAATTTCTGCCAACACTGGAGGAAGCAAAATACTGAGTATCCTTGTGAATGGTTTAGATGATAAGAAATATGCCATCGGTAAAACAGTAAAGGTTTCAAACTTGCCTCAACGTATAGGATGCATGCTTTACACTGCTCAAGCCTTTATTGCTTTACCTGGTGGTTTAGAAACATTAGATGGAATTTCCAGCATTGCATATTGGATTAACTTGAACTTTCATCAGAAGCCAGTAGGTTTATTGAATGTTAATGGTTTTTATGATATTTTGCTGTCTTTTTTAGATCAAGCTGTGGAACAGGGATTCATACCCCAAGCGACTCGTCGTGCCATAATGTCTGCCTCAACTGCTGATCAGCTGATTGACCAATTGCAAAGCTATACACCTAAACCAGATCCATCAGTGAAAAAGAAAGATTGGCAATCTCCAACCAGCAGTCAGAAGCATGAGCCCGACACCACTCTCCGGTTGTAACTTTCTTTACTCTTGGTTTTACTCCCAAAATTTCTTTTATGTGTGCGTTGTTTATGCATTTCCTTTTAATAAGTCCTTTTTGCTACTCTGTTGAAGACATTGGGGACAATGTCTACATTAAGTGTGGGGGGGATTACAACAAAAAAAAAAAATTGTTTTTATTTTCGTAGGTTTTTTTGGTAGTAGAACCATGAGATTCATTATAAAAAAAAGGGGAGATGGCCGAGTAAAGAGCTTTTTACTCTTGATACGCATCAAAAAAAAATTTATTAAAAAAAAATATATATATATATATATATATTTTCCTGCTTATTAGGTTCTTTTCAATAATTTTAAAAGATTTCATAGCATGATTGAACAACTTTCTTACTTCCTAGGATTGATAGATTTTGCAATGGATTTTGAGTTGGATTGAGTTGGAAACCTCTAACCGTGAGATTTTGAGCCTATTTGTTGAATCAATATTATATTTCTTGCGTGTGATATTCACCTGTTAAGTTGTCACTCTAGAACTTGCATGAAATCTGGTTGAGATTACAATTTACATGCATACTCAGATATGATAAAGGCATTTTTTTTTCCTCAGTTTGAACTAAATAGCCAACCCTGCAGTTTTACCATTGATAAACCCCTTTGAGCCTGATTAACCGTTTCTTTACTTTAACCTATTAATATGTCATTTAATGAAATATCAATTGTCTTTACTTAACCCTAGGGATTAGTAGAGCATTTGAATTTTTGAAAAATGGGTTTTTGACAAAGTGTGGGGGAATATGTATTATTAACTTCAAAGTTGCAAGGGTTTTTATTCAAAAAAAAAAGAAAAAAGAAAAAAAAAGAGAAAAACTAAATAAAAAAAAAGAAAAAAAGAAAAAGAGAGAAATTGATGAGAATCGTGGGCTGCTATGTTAAGATAAAATTATTTAGAGATTACCCATGTTTTAATTGCTCTATTAATTTCTCTCCTTACTTCAGCCTTTCATATCCCTGTTTTATCTTTCCTTTACCTTGGCCTCATTACAACCCTTAATAAGACCTTTTGATTTGAAGTGTGCATGTAAATCAGGTAGTGGAGATTGAGAATTTATGCAAGCCTATGGTAGTGCAATCTTTAATAGGATGAATTTGAGTGAAACACTTGCCAATAAACATTTGAGAGAGGAAGAGTTCCAGTGATTATATCAATCTGATTCAATCCTTCTCAAATGAAGTTGCAATTTCTTTTTGATTTTATATGTCAAGATTTGTTGATTCATGAATGCTATGATATCTTTGTACTTTAATTATCTTTCTTATGTTTTTCTAACTATCTCATGGGTAGATTAGTACTAACATTAGCATTAGTATTAGTTTTCTTTTATTTTGTGTTTGTCCGAGGACGTCCAACAGCTAAGTGTGGGGGAATTTGATACGTAAAATATTTACATATTTATTTTCCCTTGTATGATGCATTTTTGGATGTTATCTTGTTAAATTAAATAAATTTAGTTGCATTTTGTGAATGGATCTTGAATTTGAAATGAAATCAAATATTTTAGATAATGCTGTAATCCGACACTGTTTCAGGTTTTAGGCCATATCTGGAGTTCTGGATGTCCGATTGGGCTGTTCTTTATATGGATGGAAAGCTAAGAAGAAGCCCTAAAACTTTCATGTTTTAAGAAAAGCCCAGTTCGGGACCTAAGGATCTCAAATTCTGCTTGGAAGATGAAACAGTGATTCTGACGGAATCTAACATATGGCTACTAATCTAATCACAACTTGAGCTAGATATGTCCAAATTAGGAGTTCTTTATATGCAAATTGAATAGAAGATCCAGCCCTACAACTCCTATGTTGACATAAAGATGTAAATCAGCCATTTCGGTGGTCAAAAGTTGCCAATAAAGTGAAACAACTTGTGCTGCGAAAATAAAAAATGTTGGCTGCGTGTGATTGGTAGCAACTTGTCAAATTGGATGGCTTGCAGCTAGTTTATTTACCTATAAATAGGTGGAAGTAGAGAGCATTCAGGATTGCAAGCATTGAATCATTCATTCATGCATCTTAGATAGTAGTTTAGTTCATGCAATTTTAAGTTCTTGTATGCCTCCTACATGGATGGTTCTACCTCCTAATGGATGGATAGTATTTTATATTTTTATGCATTTGTAATTGTATCCTTATGTTCTCCTCCTACATGGACGGTTCTACCTCCTAATGGATGGATAATATTTTTATTTTCATGCATTTGTAATTATAATTTTGTGTTCTCCTCCTACATGGACGGTTCTACCTCCTAATGGATGGATAGCTTTTATATTTTCATGCATCTGTAATTATAATCTTGTGTTCATGAATGTGATGATGTTTTTATTCTATGTTTGTGTTTAATTTCATTATGTTCTAATTTTTTATCTTCCTAGGGTGATGACGTAACTTGATAATAATGGATTGAATTCTAATCTATTGAAACTAATTTCGTTTTTACTTCCTAGATTGAGTTTTAATTATTGCTCTTAATGCTTTCAATTGATTGGCCACCTTTTGAATGAACTCAATATGTGTGTTGAGACCGGAAGGAGATACATGTGTATAGAACCTATAATTAAAACCGTAAATTGCATATGAAATAGGAATATATTCATATGGTTTATGTAGTCTTAATGAGTTCCATAAATCCTAATGCATGATTAGTTGTTTTAATTCACATAGGAATATAGTGGATTAGCAATTAATTATAGAATTACTTGACCTTGGAAGAGGCTAGTAATTAATTTAGGGAAACTCGACTATCAATTAAGGAAGTTAAAATTGGATTAGTGTAGATAGGTGATTCAATCCGAAATTATTAAGTGAAGTCTGATCCCTAGGTCTTTTATTCATCTTCATCTTTACTCCAATTGCATCCATATTTATTTTAAGTATTTTCTGCATACATCTTTATTTAATTGCTTCAAATCCAACTTAACAATTTGCCAAATAGTGTTAGGATTATAAATTTTGGTACTTAGTGAAACAATCCTCGTGGGAACGATACTTACTTATCACTTTATTACTTGTTTACGATAGTGTGCACTTGCACTAATTGATAAACCATTTCACACGTAACAGTTATAAACATAATATCTCCTTAAGTGTTAATGATAAAATACTTATTTTTCAAGATAATAAAGTGCAACATAGATGGATATGTTAATAATCTGGTGTAATTTTTGTGTAAGTTGTTTTTAGAAAAATGTCAAGATGTAGATGTTGTATTTTTTTAAAAAAAAAAAGCTAAAAAAACATTAATTTTTCATTATAATTGATATTTATAATAAATATTTACTGACTAGTAATAAATACTAAGCTTTATAAAAAACTTATGAGATTGGTTTTTGTTTAATAATTGACATATATTGATTTTCATTTTGTTTATAAATTTCTCCTTCACTCTATCTTTTGTTTACATGGTATGAAAGGACAACAATCCTATTCATGCTACACATTTGGTAAAGTTTCAAATTTTATGTTTATAAGCATCCTATTAAACTATAATTATCCTTTGCCTTTAAATACTTTAACTCACAGAAGATACCCATGATTTGTTGTTATTGTCATGATCATAAAATTCAAAACTCTTTTAGATGTGTAATATTGATGGGTGTGTTATCCTCATATTTCATTTGATACTATAAGGAATGCATGGCTAATGTTTGTATAATCTTTTGGAGCACTTCAATATATAGAAAACTAACGAGATCCTTCTTTAACCCACAAGAATTTGTAAAATAACTTTTTACAGTGATTATGTTATAAATTATATTAATTTTAATTTGGGATTACATAGTGATTATGGTATAAACTATATTAATGATTTAGTATAATTTTTGTGTAGTTCATTATTAGAAAAATGATAAAATGTAGTTGTATAAAAAAATTAACTTAAACAACATCAATTATTTATTAAAATTTAATGTGTTTTTGAAATACATGTTAGTTTAAAAAAATTGACATATAGATGTATGCCAATGGCTATATAGTCATTTCAATCATCGTGATGGTTTATCAATAGTTTACATGATATTTAACACCTTGCTTTTGGCTCATAAATAAGACTTTCCCTAGTATTTGAGGTGCAAATTTTCGTATTCAGCTTCATTAGAACTATTTAAAAAGTCCTTAGAACTTTTAAGTATTTCTTATAAAGACTTGTACCCATATGTTAATAATAAACATAGGAATTTTGCAAAGCATTTGAAAGGATTTTTGATAAGAATCCTTTTAAATGCTTGCTAAATCCTTATGCTTATTGTTAAAAGTGTAAGTACAAATCCATGAAAGGACTTTTTATTAATTTTAGTATTTCTTTAATAATCTAGGCGATGTTGAATACTATGATCTACACCTTTTATTTCAGAAGCCATCTCCACTTATGGATTTCAAAACCCATCAATCTACACCTTTCATGTCAAGAAGCCTATTTAGGAATATCGAGAAAATGCAAAGATAGGTTACAAAGTAATGATAAATTATTGTGAGAAGAAGTAATATGTTTATTCATGCATTAGTGGACATGAGTTCAATTCATGATTGGTGATATTGTTTTTTTTAACTATAATTTATTATCAATTTGCAACAAGCTATATTCTCTAACTTAGAAGTCCCTAAATGATGTAAAGGAATTAAAAGAATGGATGCCTATTTTTTTTCCTTTCATTTAAAGTTTATTATTTTTATAATTTTTCATCTATTTGATTGTTCAATCTATTATTTCTTGTATATATTTAATTTTAAGAAAAATGTTGTAATGCAAAAAATAATTTTAATGCTACCGACTTATAAAATGATAATGTTTTTTCTTGAAACATGATAGAAAAATAAAATACTTTATTTTATGACGTCAATTTTTATTTGGTAATTGATGTTTAATATTATGAAGTTGAATGATGTCATTTTATTATGCACATCAATTTTTTCTTATCAATTAACATGTAAATTTAAAATAATTCATTATCCAGGGGATAAGATAAAAATAAAAAGAGTGAAATTATAGTACCATTTAGAAAATTTCATCACAAAACTCTACTAATCCTAAAATGATTCTTTCTTTAACAAGTATGCTTGCCTTCCAATTTTAAGATAATTCTTTTTAGTTTTATATTTTTACTCACTAATTATTTTGCAAATTAGAGCTCTATTAGCCTATGGTTAAATATGTGATGTTTAGAATTCATTAGAAAAGTGCAAAATATAAATGTAAGAATTTGTTTTACATTTTATATTTATTCTTATAACTTAGTTTCTAATTTTATAATTAGTTATATTTGGTTACATTTTACTTTGATATGACTTTTGCAAGTTTGTATAGATAAGAAACTTAACTTCATTAATCTTTTTTGTCATTTGGTATAATATCATATATAAAATTTTAATAAATATTTCTTATTACATTTACAGGTATTGGATGTACTTTTCAAAGAAAAGGTAACCTTATATATTATGTAACAAGTACACATAACAAAGCATCTTTCTCTAATTAAGGTAACGGTTCATTGTTTTCAAACTTTTTTTTGTACTTAAAATTGTTGAAATCAGGATAGAGATATTGATCTGGTTAGGGTATAGGAAATATAAGAAATAAGGGGGACAAAAGGATGATAGAAGGTTAGGGTTTATTAAAGTTTAAGGTAGGGAGAATAACATACCACATCAATTGTTTATAATAACTAACTTATTTTGTAATAAAAATTCTTTATATTGTATTCATATGAAGAAATGATGATGGTTGGAAACCAATGTTATTTTACTTTTCTACATTGGTTAAAAAATTGACATAGAATTATCTAATATACAACGACCCCTATATAACTTGATGTTAAATTTATTAAATAACCCACATTAAAAGGAATTTCCATAGTAATTGTAAAATATGATATATGAAATGTTTTAGTTGAATTATAGTATATTATATGCTTTATAAGTACTAACACTTAAAATGTAAAGTGATATAAAATTATGAAATACGGAATTAGCCATATGAGACATGAAACAAAAATCACATGAGATGGTTTGATTATTACTTCCATAGGAAGCATGAGCACTATATAAATTTAGGATGGGCAAATAAGGTTGATCCAAAGGAATAAGGTTATAGTTGAGATGGATAGGGTTGAAATTGTCTAAACAAGGAAGAGAATAATATTTATAAGGTGTTTCACAAGTGCCTTATAGATACGTGTTATGTTTTCTTTAAAGTATAACTATGTTTACTTTAGGTTCTATACATTTGATTGAATAATGATTATATGCCTTATGTATATGATGTGTGAAAATATGAAACTCATGAATGATATACAAGATATTGCCTATAATATTTTTCTTATTTTATACCTCTTAGTGTGTTACATATGATTAATTTAATGAAATTAGTCTTGATATGTGATTAGGTAATAATTTTTCAATATTTTTAAATTATTTAATTAATGTTATATTTTTATAGTATTTAAAGTTTTCAACTATAACTTGAGTTTTATATATCCAAATTGTGTAATCTTTACATTGTTAGAAAATAAGGAGAGTTTTAAAACTTTTATATTTTGGCTAAAACCCAGTTTGGATGTTTAAAAGATAAAAAAATAGTCAAGAAGTTGAACCTTTATTTTTGTCTTAGTTGAGTTTTTATTTTTAAACTATAATTGGAGCTACAAGAGTCCAATTATGGTGAAACCAATGCCCAAAGTTAGATAAAACTCGACCCAACAACTTTTAGTTTGGAGTTCAGTGAAACTGTGTTATTTTGGTGGCTAAACTTGAGCTGCAATTTGATTTATGAATTTTTATTGCAATTAACATTGTTAGTAATTTAATTTATAAATTAGGCTATAGGCTTCTAAATTGGATAAGGCCTCATTCTTTGTAACTCTAAGAAACATATCTACTTGGTCCATTAGATTTTATAGCTAAGGGAATTGGATTTAAAAGGTTTTGTGCCTCTAAAGGTATTCACTTTCTAAATAGCAAAAAAATTATTCTCTTGTTTTCTCTTGTAACTACTATGAGTAGCTAATTCTTTTTGTCGATTTAGGGAATAAGTCTCCAATATTGATTTAGATTTTGAGACTTTGATTATTAATTCTATTTACTCTTGATTCATCTATCTCTCACTTCTTTATTCTAATCTTGTTTTATGATTATTTTGGGTGATTAGTTAATTAGGCTTGTTAGTTAATTACTTTTTATAATCTATAGCTATATAATTGATTACAATAAATTTTTGTATGTATATTAGTTGTTTTTAGTTATAATCAATAGCAATTAGGTGTTTAATTTTTGTATGTAAAATTATAATCACTAAGGAAAATTAAAGGATAAATTGGCTATTTCTTGCATATAAGATTATTGATTTAGTCTTGACTATTCGTAAATTGATTACTTTCACTAGTTAACTAAGGGTTGGCATCAATCTTAAGTTAATTATTATGAGGTAATTAATTTATAATATTAATTTGGGATTACTGTTGGGCATCTAAGTAATCTATAACTAAGTAGAATTAAGAGTAATCTTATTGACATCAATAATAAATCAATTGAGATTTTTATATTTTGTTTGATTTTATTTTAGTCTTGCTTTCATTGCGCTTTTGAATATGCCTTTAAAACCTCTTATTTTTATATTTTGTTTTAATAAATTGGCTTCTATTCTCTTAGGTATGACTTGAACTTGCCTTTTGCTACATTTTTAAGCAAGTTTAATTTTTAATTTTAGCATGAAATGATATACATCAAAATTTTAGCCCTATTACCAAGGATTAATTAGAAAACTTGTAGATAGTTTTATTTATTTTAATTTTTTTTGTTTAGTTTTTGGTGTTTTCTAAGTTTTTTGGTGATACTAATTAACGAAATCTTCAATGGAATTTGGGAATGAAACTTGATGGTTTAAGGTTTTTTAGCATTCTAACCAAGATGCCTACTTTTCTAGGTGCAATTGTATTTTTTGACTAAAAAATATCATTTTGTTATGAATAATAATAATTAAATATGGATGTCTATAGGTTAAATGTTATATTTTTATTATAAACAATTATTAGATTTCAATTTCTTTATGAGTTATTATTATGAAATTATAACATTTGACCTATCTGTCTTGTGAATATAAGTTGTATGAATCATTCTATGTATAGTTAAATAAAATATACTCCTCCTTTTATAATTCTCTTTCATCTCTTTCATATACTTCTTTAGTTATCTCTTTAGTAACAAGCATTTTTTTAACACATTATCAGCATGATTCTCTTTTTAGATTGAGTTTTTGGATTTGTAAGAGAAGTATTGTCATTCAATTTTGATCAAATTTACAAAGTTGTAAGCATGACTTATCTCTTTATCAAATTTAGATATGATCAAGTAATGATCTGTATTATGTTGTGTAGGTTATTTATTTAAAGATCCTTTTTTATTTTTCTTTACAATTATGCACATTAAGTTTGATGCATAAAATAAAAAAACTTAGATGCAATTACTTTTGTTATTTATGACTATTATTATTTATGTACAAAATCATTGAATTACATATAAAATTATTTCTTTATTGATAAATTATTGCTTTACATCATAATGAATAATTCTTTCATCTCCATTTTATAATATTAATTTTGTTACTCTCTAATTTTGTTTTACTAATTCAAGTATTCAAATTATTTGAAAGGAAAGTGAACCTATCAATGAATTTTGTTTGTTTAATTATTATTGCACACTATTTACTTTTGATTTAGTGATATTTTGAAATGATATTTACACATCTAATTTAATGGCTTATGTATGTATGAATTGCTTCTGTTTTAATTGATATGTCTTTTAATTCAATCAACGTTTATATTGTAGCTACTAATACTCAATATTATACGAAAAATTATCTATTATAAATATTGAATGCTTAAATTCTTTTAAATGTAATGAATTTTAAAAAATATGATTTAATAAAGGAATAAAGTGTTAATTCAAAATGGTATAAAAATACCTAAGAAGATTATTATTTATGTCTACTATAACTGCATTAGGTGGGCTTATTATGCCAATGGTAACTTTATTGGATTTATATGCCTATTTTCTTTTATACTTCTATATTAGTAATATGCAACTTTATAATAATAAATCTATGATTGAATCATTTTTATTCATATTTTTATATTTTATCTTTGATTGAATGCTTTACCACTATTATAATTAGTAAAAGGTTAATATATTTAGGAATAAAGTGACATTTCTAGAATTTAATACAAATTTGGGTTCTTTATTCTTTCTTGTCTATCTACTTAAAATTAGATATGAACCTAGTAAATCTTTTATGTTAATCTATATTTTGAGTGTTTATTTAGAAAACCTATATTGTAGATCTAAAATGTTAAAGAAAAAGTACACAAATTTACAATTAGGAATTGTACTTATTATTGGCTTTTGATTTGGTTTGAACAATTTTATTTTATTAAATAATTTGTCATTTGCCTTATATTTTTACATGTTGTGTAACTTGGTATTTATTTTGAGTATGTTGAAGTCATCATATATATATATGAAGCTTGAAATTCTTCCTTTTATTAGTAAATTTCAAAGAGCAAGAATAAATACAGGGGTTCAAACATTTTACTTTTATATTGAAAGAATTACACCTTCCACTAAGTTGCAGTTAGATTATAAAGGTAATGATTTTCTTTCATCACCATTTTTATGTTAAATAAAACTTATATTGATAATGATAAAGCTTGTAAATGAAGTAAATTTCATTTAGTATTAATTTTCTTTTCTCTATCAATTACACAATCTAATTTTTCTTTCTTTCTTTCTTTTACCATCATGTAAATGCTTCATCAAGCATTCTCTTAACTAAATAAATAGCTAGTTTTTTTATAAAAAATAATAAAATTCATCTTGCTAGTTTTATTGTATTCTTTAAAGTGAATGCATTATTAATATAAGGAGGTTAAGATGTGGACGAGGTCATGGTTATAATTGTATATGTGGAAAAAGGCTAAATTAATTTATGCAATTATGATGATTATAAAAATAGTACAAATAACCAGAAGATTAGTTTTCTTTATTAAAAGTTAAAGAATATAATAAGAAAGATCTATGATGTTAAGGGTTATTGGAAATTCTTAAAGTCTATTTCATTAAAGTTGTACAAAATGTCTTATTTACATACCTGTTGTACATTTTAAACATCTTGTGGAGCTTTACTATGCCTTACTTTAAAGAAAAATAAAATCAAGCTAATTTTGTTAATGAGAATAATGTTCCTAATCATAATCATTATGATATAGCACATTTTAATATGTCAAATTGTACATCTTAAAGAAAGAATTGATATTTGATTGATAATGACAATGGCCAATTTCATTTTTCATTGAATTAATATTTAATATTTATTTCTTATGAGTAGTGTAACAATGCACACCATTCCTAATAATACAAAATTGATTGATATGCATTTTTTTCAATTAAATCTAAAAAATATTTAGTTGATTGATATGCATTATTGTCAATTAAGTCTCAAAGATATTTACTAAATTTTAGAGGTATATGATGAAATAGATACATCATAAAGATAATAAGATATTGAATATCTTTATATATAATTATAGTCTTAAGTGAGAAAAATATATTGAAAAATTTTACTATTATTTTCTTTTTATATATATTATACATATACAAGGCTGATTGAAAGAATAGTGAACTAGCAGTTCATTAACTAAAATGCTTTCATTATTTCGCATGATGGGTAAGCCATTCTAAATCAATAATGATGCATGTAGTAAATGAAAATTCACAAGATTATCTATTGAAGAACTAGAAGATTCTTTGATAAAATTTTATGTGCTACTTGTTCTTAAGACAATTATAAGGCTATTATCAGTTAAAATTAGGATTGAATTCTTGGTATTTTTGGAATGGATATAAAGTAACATATATTGATCTATTTATCCACTGTGTAGATATGTGGACTATATGGATATTTTATTATTTTAGTTAATTCTTTAATAAAATAGTCACATAATTTACTATCAATCCAAAACTTAGTGTTTGTGAGATTTCTTTTTCAAATAATTTGACATTGAGTGTAACTTTTTAATTATGCAATTAAGACAATGTGTCTTAATAGTAGGTGTGAGAATTGGTCAGTTTGGGTCGGTTAACAAACCCAATTCCAACCGACTGCCACTAATCATTTGTAATCAAATCTTATCTGCACCCGACTGCTTTGAATTCCTAATCCGACCAAAACTAATCAAATCGGATTGTAGCAGTTCTAAGCAGGTTCGGGCGGTTTAAAAAGTAACCTCGATCTTGTATATTTTTGCCATGGCAGAAAGTAATTTTTGCTTCCTTATTCCATCAGCTGAGGCCAAACTTAAGCTAAAAAACACTACCAAAACCTATTCATAACTCACATTGATTCTACATACATTTTACCTCACATTCATGTCAATAAAAATAATATTTAGGATAATTTAATAGCATAAAAATTACACAAAATCAATCAATTAATTTCATTGAAGGGCTAATACAAAGGAGAACCTTTGAAGAATTTTCAATTATTAGTTTAAGTCACTCAAAACAACTACTAACTTGGCCATTACACTTAAGTATTGAACTTAAAACCAATTCTGCTATGTACCACCTCCAATAGGCCATTCTTTCTGTACAAGTGGCTAGTGTGCTAATATGTACCATAATTTTCTAATTAGGGCAGCAACACTTCAAAAACAAAGTGCTAGCCTCAAGCACTAATATTCACAAAAGTCTAAGGTACAATCTATTAAAAAATTAAAGCTGCTGGTGCCTCAAGTCATCAATAAAAGAAGGCACCTTTGGTTTCATGAAACCTGCATAATTTGAAAAAAATGAGTAAGATAAGGAAAAATAATTTAACTTGTGCAAGCATCTATGAAGATAACTTTAGAGACCAATGGGATGATGCTCGCTGAGGTGCAATCATCAAAGGTGCATCTGTTTGTAGAAGGGATAGTTCTGTGGTATTATGATTTAAAACCAATGTGCCAATACCTTATCTAACACATTAATAAGTGCACATGGATCCCTTTTAGAATGATTTTCACCATTTGAAGAAGAGATTGTGATTATCTTAGTTTTTTTTAAACTAATAATTTTAATTTTAATAAAGAAAATTATATATTTGTTTTAGCTATTTTTGGATTTTAAGGTTAAATGGTCAGTAACATCAAAATACAAACAAAGTAGTTGAACATTGGTTAATGTTGTCAGTGGTTATCAGTCATGCGTACAGTATAAGTTAATATGTTTGAAGAGAGTTATTGTAAGTTAAGCATAAAATCAACAATAGACACTTGTGTTCTATGTGTTAAAGTGCAAAGCATGGATTTATTTAAGGCATGATTTAAAGCAGTTCTAAGCGGTTATTTGAGAAAAATTGCTTAATTTTAAGCACGAATTTAGTATAAGTACAAGAGACTCTTAGCCATGCAACTCAATCAGACATGTATTCGGTGACTATTTAGTTTTATCTGGCTAACCAACTTAATAACCTGTGGTTCCTTTGTTTGCAATCTCTATCTCTTCTATATACTACTAAGAAAGAAGAGTTTTTTGGGTAGTTTAAATCTTTTTTTTTCAGACAGATGCTAGCACTTGAATAAAATCTTCCTACCAGTTTATAATAATTAATATGTAAAAACCTATTTATTACTATGTTTTGTATGATGAAATTGGCTTCTCAACAGATTTTTTTTAATAACATTGTGCTTTAATTTTTTTAATGAAAATTTCCTGAGTACATCTAATATTACTTTTTAAAATTTCATTTTTGCACTATACAGAAGGAAAATCTAGAATTCTATTGCTACCTATTACAAATGCACCACTATTATCATTAAATGATCTATCTTACATTCATATTGCCACATATGATAGGTCTATATATCTAGCATAAAAATCTCAATTACTAAACAAAATAAAAATTAAACTTGAAATATCTTGCATGTGTCACATTAAACAAACTAAACAAATCATAAACTGGAAATACCTTGCAAACTTCTAGTCCACAGCCATAGGCTGTGGTTCTTGCTTGTTTCAAGGCTACTGTTGTTGCTGCCACATTTAAGAGAAGCTGCCACTTCTATAACATCAATGGGAAACAACTAGTAATTGTAAAAATATGGAGGAAACATACTAAAAGTCAGTATTGGTAAATATATTGAAAGTTTAATTATTAATTACCCTTCTCTATATCTTCATATGAATTATCAACAAACTCAAAGTCTTGAAGTTAGAATTTAGAGGGTTTTAACCAGTTTTGAGCATAAATAAGAGCTTGTGTTGTCTTTAGGTCAAGGGAACTTGTAAACACATCAAGTACATGCCCACCTGTGCTAAATGCAAATTCTAAAGCAACTGTTGAGATAGGAACAGTCAAGACATCCCTTGCCATCTTAAAAAGCACTTCAAACCTTGATGCATTCAATTTCCACTAACCCAACACATCATAATGCTCACCTTTATCATCAATACATGACTCATGGAGATATGTTTCCAATTTATTCCTTGCCTCCATGGTGTCTTTCTTCTTCAAGTGTGATCTAAATGCAGTGGTTTTTGCTTTATGAGCATGACTTTGAATTGATGGCTCCTTTTGGCTTGAAGAATCATTTTCTAACACCCTTTTTTCATTGCCATTTGTAGTGGACTTTCCATATTCACTTGCATACCATTCATACATCTTACTCAAGGTTGCTTTAACCTTGATCACCATAATTTCAGCAAGTGTTTGTCCATAAACCTCCTCAAATGACCATGCAATGTAAGCCAATTTGAACCTTGGATCAAGTATATTTCCAATAAAGGTGATGGGATTCATGGAATCAATGAAACCCTAATATTTATCAAACTTCATTTTCATCTCAGTTGCTATAAAATACAACACAGAATCTGCATTCTCAGCTGAGGTCCATTTATTTAACTCACTTTGCATAACAGATATATGTGTGTAAAGAGAGTTAGAAGTTACATGTAATGAAGCAAACAAAGCTAAGGTGATATCATAAAAAATCTTTAAGAACTTGGTGAATGCCCTAACATTATCTTAATCACTATTATTTGGTGGATTCCTTCTCCTTTCAAAATCTCTAAAGTATAGCAAATAATCACTATCATCCTTTTCCAACCTATCAAATGCCTTTTAGAACTTTTTAGCTGATTCAAGCATTGTATAGATTGAGTTCCATCTAATGGGGACATCTAGGCACACCAAGGCATTGGAATCTATGTTTTCTGCTTTAACAGCCTCCCTAAATTTGGATAACTTAGAAGGAGATGATCTAACATACCAGATAGCATTCCTGATGGTAGTAATGGACTTATGATAATCTTTCAACCCCTCACTCACCATTAGGTTGAGAATATGTGCATAACACCGCATGTGCATCATATCCCTATTCAACACCAAACCATTCCAATTCCTAAGTTTCTTTTTCAAGTATGTTATAGCTGTTTCATTGGAACTAGCATTATCAATCGTAATAGTAAACACTTGCTTCAAACCTCATTCATCTAGTCAAGCTTCAATGGTTTTTCCAATTGTTTCTCCTTTGTGATTTGGAATTAAACAAAAGTTAAGAATCCATTTTTTATAGTTCCATTCATTATCAATAAAATGAGTAGTTAAAGATAAATAATTTAGATTTTGAATTGATGTCTAGCAATCTATGGTTAAACACACTCTTATATAATCAGTCTTTAACAAACCCTTAAGCTTATCTTTCTCTTCCATATAAATCTTATAACAATCACTTGCTATGGTCTTTCTAGTGGGCATATCTAACCTTGGACATAGCCTCTTACACATATACCTAAACCCAAACCCTTCAATAACCTTGAATGGTTGCTTATCACAAATCACAAAGAAAGCTATGCCCTTTCTACATTCCTTAGGGTCAAATGCATTTCATATAGATCTAGCCAATTGTTTACCACTAGACATATTTGCAAAGTCTAGTATTTTTTGTTTAGGATCAGTTTTAAGTGTGTGTGCATATTTTGGACACTTCTTTATGTGAGCTAATAGGTTTGATGTGCCATGTTCCTTAGTACTAACTAAAAACCTATGCTCATAATGAATACATTTTGTAGTAGGTTCATTTACCTTCTCTTCCAGCATTTTTACAAAGTGATCCCATGCCATAGGCCTTTTCCTTATTTGTATCTTGGCTACTTTGTTTGCATCTGGCTTTCTTGATGTAATCTTCCTTTTCTTGCCACTAGGGGTAAGGGGTTTTGCTTTGGAGTTTTTGGTGGATGAGGCAAGAGCCTTGCCTTTATCACTTGCCTCATCAAGACCTTTACCTTTATGAGTTGGACTAGTAGAAGCTTTGTTAGGCGAACTAAGATAGAGCTTTGCACTTGAAAAGGAAGATTGGATTGGATGTTGATAGGATGTTGGAACTAATGCCCCACCTACTAATAGAGGCTCGGGCTCCATTTGAAGGGAAGGAACCTATAAATTTGAGGAAAAGGGATACATACTATAAGTTTTAAACCTTTTTTATTTTGGACTTCTATTGAAATCAGTCATTAAATCCTCTACTTCTAGTTATAAGTTTATATCATTGAACTGATGGATCATGGGATTTGGGAAGCTGGAGAAGGGAAGGAAAGGTGGAAAGACAAATATAATACTATTTACGTCTCAAGGTATAACAATTAACTGAACAGGATGGTTTATAAGAAGAGTATATTTTCTGATCAATCATTTTCATTGTAATAACATTTAAAAGAGTATAAATTATACTAATATTCATAAATTATACAGAGCATAGCTACTACAGATTGAGAATCCATCTCAAATATCATTCTTCTACTTTTATCCCAAGTAACTTTCATATCTAGAAATAAAACCCAAAGCTCCACCTCAGATATCACTCATCTACTCTTATTTTCTTATTTTGTTCATTTTGACTCATCTCTTAGAATGGTTTAGTTTTCTTGCAAACAAAACTAGATTTTGCATTCTAACCTATTATGACTAGACTAATTGAAAAGGTTTAGTTGGTTTATGATTTATTTTATTATAAGTCTCAAATGGATTATAGTTGTGTACAGATGCATTAGGCCAAATGGGTGTACAAGTTAGGCTGAGTGGTTGTACGCCATTTAGCCATTTTAAGTATAATATTTGCTCCTTCTTTTCCACATTATTTAAAGCATTTCATTTGGGAACATAAAAAACTCTATCTTCTAAACTTCTTATAATTTGTTATTTTATATTAAGGTTTAGACTTCCATGGCCTACTATTAAAAATTCATAATAATTGTGAAAAACACACAAATTAATTTAAAAGTATTTAATCTATATTCTAGAATTTTCTTAATTGCATTATCATGTTAACGTCAATCAATCTATCTTGAAGCCCAAACATGAACATTGAAACTAATAGTTGAAAATATATAGTATTTTTTCCCTTCAGATGAGGAAAATATCATATAAAATATATAGTAAAAGGTTGGCTTAGAGCTAGGGAAAGATAAGGAAAATATCGTATAAAATAGTCAATGGAAAAATTAGTGCTATAGAATCTATAAAGAAACAAAAGAAAAAAAAAGGCAAACATTCCTTCCACAAAATAAGGTGAAGCAAACCAAACCAGCTAATTGTGAAATTCGAAGGAAAAAAATTTGGAAAAAGCTAAATAGAAACAGAGAAAAAGCAATATCTGACTTCAGATGCATCAAAACAGAGTAAAACCAAATTCTAGTTGAGATAACCTTAAAGGGGTGTAAATCTAGAATACAATGTTTATCTTCACATTTAGCTAACTTAATAATTAGTTTAGTTTTCTTTAATAACTGATTAACATAATGGTTCAACAAGACATTTAGTAATTTCTCATATTTTGTAAGTCAAGTTATCTTTGAGCTATTAGGTGATCTTCACAATTACATTTTTTAAGTTGTTGACAAAGGCCAGAAGAAGCTGAGTATACTAGTTTAACAGACTCTTAATTCTAAAGGAAAGAATTTTCCTTCTTGACCATAACTTGAGAGAACTTATTCGTAGGAATGGAAGCCTTTATGAGCACTTTTGACCTATAAGGTTCTTTAAAGGATGACTTTTGTAATACAAGAACACATTGGCCTTAGGAAAACAAAATATAACTGAAAACAAAATCTAACACCCAAAACAACCCTCTCTTTAGCATCTAACCGAAAACAAAATCTAACACCCAAAATAACCCATCCAAAGCTAATAAAAAACATAAACTAGTCAATTTAACTAGAACAATCATCTCAAGTGTTCATGAAAAATTTTTTTATAGAAGTTATGTGGCTTACCCCAATCAAGGATTCTTAACTACAAATCGTCAAATCCTTCACACCCGGTGGTGTAGAATCCATTGTGTTTGCTAATAAATAGATGAATTTAGAGAATCCATTGGTAGGGCACGGTGACGAACGATTAGACTTAAGGCTTGAGAGTCGCTCTGCTGCTATTTGTTGCTAGGGCACAGGTCAATTGGGGAAAGTAAGTCTTTGGAAACTGCGAATGGCTGAAGTTGTTTTTGTGGCTTTTCTAAGCCAAATGACATCGTTTTCTTCATGCATTAGTCGAGCCTGATCATAACCAGGCAGAGAATAGGTGATTCGAATCTAATCGCTATCTTCTTCTTTGGGTTTTTTGCCATTCAGATCCACCTGAGTATTTACTCTCACCTGTACCTGCTCGCCAATTTTCGGATCGGGTGGGTTGGATCGTCTCGGGTCGGATATTTTTTCCCACGCCTACTTAATAGTGCTAGTTTATTTATATGCAAAATATTCATTGATTATTATATATCAATTAGAATAATTGTTGAATAACTTAAAATGTGTTCATATATGAAATGATTCAGTTATAATATTTCTAATATACTAAATTATTATTTACATCTTTATTTAAAAAAGCAAAAATCTCTATACTATCTCAAAGGACATGCTACTTTATATGTTGCAAAACTTATGTGCATCAAAGTGACAAGTTATAGTTCCTTTTCATAATTAGCTCTACCAAAAAGTTAAAATGTTTTTTATGTAGAATTTTTTTATTTTGCATTATATTTTTATTCAACTACAATGTGCTTAAATTATTTTGAAAAGTGGTAGAAAATATAAATTCATTTATATTCCTAAATCAAGGGTAGAAAATATGTAGCTATAGAAATAATATAATATTCAATCATTTTGATTCTCACACAAAGCAATATGAATTAGAAGTTTATAAGATGATATATTTATAAGGTATAGCAAAATTGCTAAATATATTACAAACTAAATGAGAATAAATAAATATTATATATGTGCTATAAATGCTCCTATTTAGATTAATGTTCAAGTTAGACAATTTATTTATCAATAGTAATTGAGTCTAGTATATGCTTGATGCATAATAGAACTATTAGTTCTAAATACAAATATTCTTAAAATGAAAGATGAGCAAATAAATGTTCTTTTAGATGATTTAAATACTTTTTAAGAGATTTGAAATATAATTAATAACAAACTTCTAGAAGAAATTAAGATTTGAGACTAATGATAACTTCTAAAAGAAGTTTAGGTACTTAAAATTTATAAAAAAAAAAAAGAGATCTCAATTGATTATATCTCTGATAAGAAAGATGGAACAAAAAAAGAAATAGTTGTTGTCAACATGTACTCATATATAAAATATAGCCCTTAAAATTATGAAAAAAATAGTAGTTAGTGAGGATTTTAAATTTATAGAATGATGATGTATGATTATTGGTTGAAAGAAGAGAAAAGATGCAATTTGGATAAAAATGAAAAGTTTAAATTTACTTGCAAAGTGAAGAAACACCCAAAAGGTGTTAAGCCAATGAAATATCCTAAAGGTGTGAAGTTAAATGTATAATTATACTAAGGTAATAAGAAAGTTGAAGTTACATAAGGGTTTTCATAATAATTGTCATTGGTTATGAGATTTTTATTTTTATGTGGTGGATATAATTTTCTAAAAATGTATTAAACCTTAATATGCATCTAATGAATTTAATATATCTTATTTCACTTATGATAATTAACATTGATATTATATGAAAATTTTGAAAAAATTTCACATGCTTGAAGATGAAATTTGATATTTTGATAAATATATTCAATTAAATTACAAAGTCTTTCAGATGGATTAAAGCAATCTAGATAAATGTATTACAATCATCTTAATGAATATCTTTTGAAAGAAGTGTATAAAAATCCCTTGTATTTTTATCAAGAAATCTAAATGCAATTTCACTATAATTGCTATATATGTTAGTGACATGAATATTATTAGAGCCTATAAAGAGCTTCCAAAAGTAGTAGAATATTTGAAAATGAGAGTTTAAGATAAAGGATTTTAAAAAATTAAGTTTTTATCTTGGCCTGTAGATCAATCATTTAAATGATGAATTTTTTTATCAATTAAAATGAAAAGATTCTAAATATTTTTATATGGATAAATCACATCCATTAAGTGTAGTGATTGTTCAATTACTTGGTACTAATAAGGATCTATTTCAAATTTGAAAGAGTAATGAAAAATTTTTTGGTCCTTAAGTATCATATCTTATGCAATTGATATGTTAATGTATCTTGCTTATTACATATATCTTGATACAACTTTTTAGCAAGATATAATTCTTTTTTAACTAAAAGATATTACAATGAAATTAAACATACATTTTGTTATTTTTGCAAATCAATGATATAAGATTATTTTATTTCATAACTATTTAGTTATACAAATATAACATGTTTGATCTACTAAAAGTTTGATCTCATATTACTATTTTTGATAACACATCTATTTCATATTTCTTGTTAAGTCAAATTACAATTGTAGTTTCTCTAACATGAATGTAACAAATGAAAAATCAATCCTTTGAATTTCAAGGAAGAAATTTCAATAAAAAGTAATGCTATGTGTAAAAGTTAAATTAGATGATGATTGATGTGCACACCGCAATGCATCAAAATCAAAATTAATTAAACTGATTGCAAAAATAATAATGCAATATAGTGGTCCAACTAGGTCATATCCCTAGTATCCATTCATTCTATCTCTTCTAAATGTGTTTCTAATGATATTTACATAATTGTTGAATTATTTATGCAGCAAAAATAGAAGAAACAGATGTACATAGAATGTAAATGTAGAAAATATAATGTTGTAATAGAAATAGAATTAGAAATAGTGCTATATGCTGTATGTATGAAGAATTATGCAAATAGAGTGCAAAATTGGAGAGATTTTGAATTTAAAATAGGAAGATATTAATAGAAAAAGATCAATAATGGAATCAATAAAACAGTAGCAACGAGAATAAGAATACCAATGAACAAAGACAATTGATCCAAAGAATTCAAGGTTTCTTCAGAGGATTAATCATATATCACTATAAATTGGATTTTGCAATTGATTATTTAGCCTTAAATTATTCAAAATCCCTATAATAATTCATGAATTCTAAGCTAGATAATCATTTGGGATTTGATTGATTAAGATTAGCTAAGTTAGATAATCGCTATAACTCCTAAGTTAGATCAAAACCAATTTGAAGATAGAATTTAACCAAATTAAATGAATTAATTCAGAATCTTAAACCATCTATTCATCCTTTTTTTTTCTCATGAAAAATTTTGATTAATCAACTAAAATTTACTACCAATTTAGATTTAAAAGACAACTTACAAAATTGAATAAAAGATTATATCAAATCAACATTTAAATTAAGTAGATCATGTAAATCAGAGGAGATAGATGAGGAAAAAGGAAAATGAATTGTAGTTACCACTATACAAATTAAGATCTCATAATCCCGAAGAAGAAGAGTTTTAAATTTCCTTGATTCAACTCAAAGAATTAGCCTTCCGTCAGAGAGAAAAAAATCCCAAGAAAATAGAAAACTCTCAAGTTGTCTAACTCTTCCCTATTCTGATTCTGCCTTCTATTTATTTATAACTATAAAAGCACAATTAGGACTGGACCTGAAACATAAACTTATAGCCTAATATCTTAGGAAGCTAGCCAAAAATTTTAGCCCAATTAGATATTCCTAGCTCAAGTTTTTGCTAAAATACTACAGATAGTTCAATCTAGTTCAAGTTGAAGTAATGAGCCATCAATCTATCTTCTTTAGCTTTCAAAATGACGTAATTTCTTAAAAAGGGCTTCATGAATGATTATATATGGATTTAAAGGAGTAATTGGACTTGGCCTTATATCAATTAGACACTTGGAGCTCGAGATATGAATTAATCATTGCAAATGGGTTGGGTCTGGGCTTAGATAGCAACTCTACTTCAACTTTAAGCTAATCTTTGACCTCCAAGATGGCAAACATGGGTTCTCCGATTAATATGAACATTGTAGCTCTTTTCTAATGGTGTATAGATTATCCAAATTTGATATTTGAAGCTCAAGTTATGATCAAAATATTGAAACAGTATAAAAAATTTAGCATTAAGCTTGAAATTCAATTAAGCCTAAATTAATGCAATTAGTTTCAAATTAATGTAAAATTGATCCAACTAAGTATCATCACCTCCTAAGGGACCTAAATATAAGGGAAAATATTAATAGAATATTGTTCACATCAATAATACATCAAATAAGATGGAACAAATTATATCTTGTTTGAGCTTTTTCTCATATTCAAAAAAGGATTGTGGTCATATTTGATCATGATAGCATATTTATGCAAATTTTCCTTAATGGAATTATTAGTAAAGGCATTGACTTAAAGATCTTTAGTGATGTTCTTAACAAAGGAAGTTAAGTTCATGTTGCACTCTTTTTTCCTTAACCATGGTTTTTTCTCATTAGGTTTTCCTAGCAATATTTTTAATAAGACATAATATTCTTTGAAAGAATAATATACTATTTTTCCTTTACTGGACTTTTTTTCCCAATGGGTTTTTTCTCAATGAAGGTTTAACAATGCATATTCTTTAAAAGATGGACATCCAAGGGGGAGTATTATAGATAATGATAAATTAAATATTATATTTCCATTATAATAAATTATTAGATTTCAATTTTTTTATGAGTTATTATTATGAAGTTGTAATATTTGGCCTATTTGCCTTATAAATGGGTTATGTCAATCATTCTACGTATAGTTGAATAAAATACACTTCTTCTCTCATAATTCTCCTTTATCTTTTTCATACATTTCTTTTGTTATCTTTTTTTATAACATGTTTGCTATTTTTTTAATTTTTCTTTATTTTTTTGGCATTTGTAATAATTTACAAATTTTTGTAATTTATATTTTTGCTTAGTTTTAGTTCTTTTTAATGCATGACTAAGTCCTTTCATGATGTCATATTAAGTTATGATCTTAAAATTGAGAGCAATTTTTATGAATTGAGAAGAACTCATAAATTAAAATTTGAAAACATGGCTAGCAATAACAATAACAGGACTTTGAAAGAACATGCCACCCTTAATAATACTTACTAACTTTTATGTATTTAGTATAATAACCTTGATGCTTGTTTTGAGTTGAAATCTAGTTTAATCCATTTACTGCTAACTTTTCAAGACATACATGGGAAGATTCTCACAAACACTTAAAGGAATTCTATGTAGTATGTAGTAGCATAAAGCCTTAAGGCATATTAAAAAAGAAGATTAAACTAAGTCTCTTTCCTTTCTTTTGAGCTAACTTAGCTAAGGATTGACTTTAATACCTTCCTTTTGTTTCCATCATTACATGGTGTGACAAGAAGAAGCTTTTCTTAAAGAAACATTTCCCTACCTCTAAAGCAACAAATATTAGGAAAGAGATCTGTCACATTCAACATTAGATATGAGTAATGCTAAAGATTTAAGAGGTTATATGCTCGTTATCCTCACCATTAAATATTTCATTAGCTTCTAATTCAATGCTTTTATGAAAAACTTTTACTAATCGGTAAAAGTATGACTGATGTTGTTAGTGGCAATACATTGGTTGATAAAACCTTTGGTGTTGCTTAGGATTTGATTTCTAATATGGTTGTTAATTCTTAACAATTTGGTAGTAGGTGTGATTCTACAATTAAAAAAGTAAATGAAGTTGGCACATTCAATGTTGAAAGGCATCTAGCATATTTAACTTCCTTGGTGATGAGAAAAATATTTAATATATTATTTTTGTTAACCTTAAGGTTATATATGATGAGTTTTGATGATGACAAATAGGTGTTGCAATAGCATTGTATGTTTTATACTAAAGTGATATATTGTATAAGTTTTAATAGACATACTATGTTATGATTGATGCATATATATGATATGTTGATTATACTTGTTCTTGGATATGCATGATGACAAATGAGTATTATAATAGCATTGCATGTCTTTGTACCAAAATGCTATAAAACCTTTAATAGACTTACTAGAATGTGATTGTAATAGCAATGCTTAATTATATGCTAAAAGAGCTATATTGTAGATAATCATTACTAAGCATATGATTAATCAAGATATATGAAAGGATGATTATGAATGTTTGTGTATTAATTTATTTTATATAAATCATGCATATCAATATCTTGATATATGAGATTAGACTAATTATATGATTTATAAAGTTTATGACTATTATATAGGAAAGTCCAAAAGGAAGAAGAGTGAGCATTGAAGTGAAGCAATCAAAGATCTTGCCATGCTCAACTTAAAAGTGAACAAGAAAGAAATATAGGAAAGAAGATATGATCTAAGCATTGAAGGCTGAAAGATCAAAGTTTTGAAAGTTTGGAAGTATCATGAAAAGCCTAAAAACTTCATTAGTATAGTATCTTACTTTAGGCTTAGAGTTTCTTGTAAAATAGAGTATTTCAAGATATAAAACTAAAATATATTTTTATAATATTATCTTGATCAAAATGTTTTAAAAAGGTAGCCCATAATCACATTTTATAATATTCTCTTAATCATATCTCATAAAATACTCATGATTTGATTGTCAAACCTTTTCCATATGAAAATAGAATCAAAGAGCTTTCTATGGACATATCATTTGCTTAAAATAATCAATATATAAAAGAGTTATGATTCTCTCAAAATGAGTCTAGAAATCAATTTTTTGCATTTCAATCATTTCTAACATGTGCTTATTTTTTTGATCATATCTTGAAAAATACAAATGATATGAGCATGAAATTATTTTTTTTGTGAAATAGACTTAAATAGCTTTCCATAGATAGGTCATTTGCTTAAAATGACTAAGATATGAAAAGTTATGAATTACACAATTTGAGTCTCAAAATTAAATTTTTACAGATTCATTATTTCTAACCTTTTCTCATTGTTTTAAATATATCTCACAAGTTAAATTAGATATGAACTTGAAACTAGTTCCATTTGAAAGTAGACTCAAATAGCTTTTCAACAATAGGTCATTTGCTTAAAACAGATTTAAAATAAAGAAGTTATGACCTTTTAAAATTGAGTTTATATTTTTATCTAGGTAAATCAATTCTGGACATCTAGAGAGCACCCTAGGTATGCTAAATCTATTCACTAATCAATTCCTGCTATTTTGATGCATGAATAATGGCTAGTGATGGCTAGTTTTCATTCCTAACAATCTTAATTGGCTATATTACTCTACAGGCTTCCTATATAAGCTAAGAAACATCAAATACATTCAAGAGAAAGCTTGAACCTTAACATTAAACATCATTTTACGTCCTCTTTTATAAAATCATAATTTGAGCTCTAATTTGTGAAATTCTTCTATTCTAATTGCTTCATTTATTTCATCCACTCTTTAAGAGAGTATAGTTGAGTTAACTTTCATCTTGTACCATTTTAAAATTGTAAAGGATAAGGTATGTTTTAGAAAATCATAGAAAGGGTGAGGTATCCTTTGTAAAAGGAAAATTTGCTCAAGGAAGAGCAATAGAATTGTAAGGCTTTTTCAAGTGCCAATTGAAACTTGAAGGAATCATGGATATATACCTTGGTGAGGATATCCAAAAGAGAAACCATTTCAAATATGTGTTTAATCTCTCTACCTTATCTTTTTATTTCTTTGCATTATACTTTGTTTTTCCTGCTGTATATACTCTATTTTACTGCTATCTTTTATTGCTATTTGTGTTGTAATGCTTATGTTATAGCTTGGATATTTGAATGATTAAAAGAGAAATTCATCTCTATTCTGTTATTACTATTTGTTGAGATATAGTGTTATATGCTCTGTTCTTGATGCTATTAATTATTGGATACATTATGCATCAATATTGACCTTGATCTTTAAATGATTGAATGGTTGAAAGAGAAATTCATTTATGTATTGGCTTCTCAATTCTTATTTATGCATAATTGAATAAGTTGTTTTGCACAAGTGTATTGAATTGTTATATCTTGAGTGTAAACATATTCATAAAGCTTTTTTGGAAGTGTTTAAATCAAAATCGTTTTTATGACTTCCCAAAATTAAAAGGTTTTAAAAGGGATTTCAAAAATAAGAAAATTTTACAAATACCCAATTCACCCCTCTTGGGTGTGAGTTGTCAAGGTTTACAATTTTCTCATATTTCATGTCTTTTAGAGAGTTACGCATACTTAATTTCACAGAACTAACCTTATTTTATAATTTAGGGTTAGTTTTGCAATATTCTAGATTTATTTAATTAATGTTAGATTTTGATGCTATTTCTATTTTTCTAACTATATATTAGGCTATAGATGTTAGATGAAGGTGATCTTTATACCATTGAAAAGCTTAAAGAAATATCTACAACTTTGATGTTTGGGTCAAAGCCCAATTCAAACTCTTTCAAGCCCTTATTGAGCTAAGAAACTGAAGCTTTATCTCTGTCCTAGTAAAACTAGCTTTGATTTTTGAGCCATAACTAGAAGTACAAAGGTCCAATTAACCTAAAATCAGTACCCAAATTCTCATAAAACCCATCTCTATAAGTCTTATGTTTATGGTTTGCCTAAATTACATTGTTTTAATAGTCTTATACTTGTTGGAAGTTAGACTTATGGAAATTCACTATAATAACTCCAGGAGTTAATTGATTTGTAGAAAATAGGTTTGGGCTTCTAAAAATTAAAAAAGTCCTATTCTTGTAATCCTAAAAGACATACAAGCTAGGTCTAATAGGGTTTTAGGTTAATTAAGTCAGATAAAAGAAGAGAACTCATAAGACTTTAGAGATTTTTACACATTTAGTAGATAGTTTCTTTTCTTCTTCTAGCTCTTGCGTTCTTTAGCCATGGAAGGCTAATTTTCAAAGTTAATTCAAGAAGTTTGAGACTTTTCTCTACTGGATTATGGGATTATGATTTGTAATGTTAATATTTTATAATTAATTTTCCTTTTTCCTTAATTACTTGTGTTGATTTCTTGAAATTACATATATTAGATATTGATTTAGTATAATTAGTATTCATCCTTGTGATTTTTGAATTTTTTCTATTTCAATATTGAATTATAGTTTGTAAATCATGGTTTTACATATAAGGGCAAATAGTTGAGGGATTAATTTGAAATTTTCTAATTTAATTTCTCAATTTAACTAAATTCTTTCTTTAAATCAATTTTGATCTAGCTTTGAGATTATAATGATTACTTAATTAGGCTAATATAAATTAATCAAATCATAGATGGTTATCTAGCATAAGATTGATGAATTATTGCAAGGATTTTGAGTAATTTAAGGTTAAAAAATTAATTAAAAAAATTAAATCTCAATTAATTCATAATAAATCTAAACAAGAGGATCTCAATTCCTTAATCAATTGTTCCATTACATTTATTTTCTTCTTTGGTGTTTTGTTCATGTGTTTTGTTTAGTATAGTTTAGTTTAATTATTTTGATTTTTAGTTAAAGCCCTCTAATACTTTATTTTATGTTCTGCATTCATATAGCATGCTTCATTTTACTTAATTTTGCACTGTATTCTATCAGCGCAGCATATTGTCTTCTACATTTTGTTTTACTTTTTTTTTTTCACTTTGTTTTTGCTTTTTATTGCATTAGTTTCTACATGCTGTTACTGTATTCAACTAGTAAAGCATAGTGAAAGATAATATCAAGGGATCACTAGAAATATAACTTGGTTGTGCCACTATCCTGCATTATTTTGTAGCAAACTAGTTTTAATCTAATTTTGGTGATTATGATGTGCTTATCAAAATTTTAGCGCTATTTCTGGGGATCCTCTTGGATTCATCTTTCCTTATATATTACAAGCTATATAATACACAATTGTTTAAGAAATCAAATCATCAATTATATTTATTAGTGTGTTACTTGCATTTTACGATAGCTACGATTTTTTTGCATATGTTTGCATTTTTTTGTGTTATTTGATTTTTTTCATGTTCTTCCACTGTAATTCATCTTATTTTATCATATTTTACTTCATTCCACATTAAACAGAGGTTTTCAGCCTAGGGAAATATGTTTTACATAGTTTTGCGCTTTAACCTCATTGGAATCATATTGGGTCTCACTAGCTTTGATTAAGTTGAAATTTTTTTTGGAGCTACTTTTGATTTTTCTCATAAAAAATCATAGGCTATTAGCATGTGAGGTGCCTCATTTTTTAGTCAAATTCTACCATTTAGACCACTTTTTTAATTTTTAAAAAAAAATTTATTACATTTTTGGTTCTACATGATTATAGTAAACTTTTTGTGATGGTCTCATAATTGTTAAAAATATTTAAATAAGTTAATTAGATGTGTTTAAGGTGATTTTTCATATTGCATTTATGTTTTGGTGTTCTTATACTTTTGTCTAGTATAACTTAGTGTAATGTGGTATAGTAGTAGTGCATAACAAGGAGGAGTGCTGCTGAATTACTTGAGTTTGATTTTGAAATAGATAAGACATTCCATTTTCTTTGTAGTAATAAAAATAAAAATAGTTATAGTTTTTCTATCCCCTATTCTGACCTTTTAGATAACTTAGAAGCCATGGCTAATAATAATAAAACTTTAAAGAAATTGGCTATCCCTAATGTTACATATCAACCATTAGGCATCTAATATCCTAAATTAGATATTGACTTTGAATTAAAATCTAGCTTAATATACTTGCTTCTAAGATTTCATAGTTTTGCAGGTGAGGATCCTTATAAGCATTTAAAAGAATTCCATGTGATTTGCTTTATCATGAAGCCTCAAGGAACTTCTAAAGATCACATTAAGTTGAGGGCCTTTCCTTTTTCATTAGTTAATACTGGTAAAGATTGGCTTTATTACCTGCAACTTGGATTAGTCACCTATCAGAATAACATGAAGTAGCTCTTCCTTGAAAAAATTTTCCCTGCTTCCAAAGTTGCTGTGATAAGAAAAGAAGTTTATGGTATTAGAGAATTGGATGGTGAGACACTATATGGATATTGGGAGAGATTTAAGAAGCTTTGTGTTAGCTATTCATACCACCAAATCAATGAGTAGTTTCTAATCCAATACTTTTATGAAGGCCTTTTTGCAATGGATAAGAGCATGATAGATTCAACAAGTGATGGTGCATTAGTAGACAAGACTCCTATGGCAGCTAAAGATTAATTGCAAACATAGTAAATAACTCCTAATAATTTAGCACAAGAATTATGGCTACAACAAGAGGCGTGAATGAGATAAATTTCCCTAGTTTAAACTAACAAAGACAGGAAAACATAATAGATGAACTCACTTCTTTGGTTAGGCAAATGGCAATGGGATAGCATCAATAATTCCAAGCTATTCTTCTAGCAAAACTTTATGGAATTTGCTTATGTCCTACTCATCTAACTGATTGTTGTCCTACATTATGAGATGATGAGTATCCTTTTCCTCTAGCATATGCAATAACTATTTATCCTACTAGACCATAATACCAGTAGCATCCTACTTAATATCTTTACCAGTAGCAATAGTGAAACTAGAACTAGCAGCATAATCAATATCCTTGATGGAAAGATAACTAAAAGTTTAGATATAACAATAATTCAACCTAGAATTAGTATCCTCCTTTTACCTATTATTGAATGCAGCCTAATCCTGCTCATAAACAAAAAATGAATTCATTCTCCTTTTAGCCAACATTGAAGAATTAGCCAAGCAAATGGTTGCCAACAACTTGTAATTCTAGTAGAGAATAAAGGCCACCATAATGAATTTACAAATTCAAATTGGCTAATTATCTTCCACTATTAGTGAGCTTAAGGCACAAAAACCATCTTCAAGTAATGCAAAAAACAAAGAAATTGTGAATGCCTTTATGCTGAGAAGTGGCAGAGAAATTGATATGCCTTCATCGTTATAGCTAGAGACAACTAAACCAATAAGCTATACACTAGTAGTTAATGAACTAGTGAGAAATCAAGAAGAAATAAATAATAAACTAGAAAATAGATATAAGAAACAACCAGAAAAAGAAGCAATATATGATGATAGTATGGCAAATCCTTTCCTTACATCCTTACTTCCCACTAATTTTTCTATCCTCCTTCCTTTTCTAAACAAAAGAAGAGCTTTTCAACATATGAAAAATAAATTTTTAATTCCCTTAGCAAAGTAAAACTTAACATACCTTTGTTAGATTCAATAAAACAAATTTCAAGGTATGCTAACTTTCTAAAACATTTATGCATTAATAAAAGAAAACTAAGGGATGATAAGAAAGTTAGTGTGAGGGCAAATGTGTGCACAATTATTCAAAGAAAATTACTAACAAAATGCAAAGATCCAAGCATATTTATCATTCCATGCATCATAGGTAAAACCAGAATTAAACATGCTATGGTTAACTTAGGAGCATCAATCAATGTTATGCCTCTTTCTATTTTTAATACTTTGAATTTAGGAGTTTTGAAAGCAATAAAGGTGGTTATTTAATTAGCAAATAGATCAAATATTTATCTCTTAGGTGTTGTTGAGGACATTCTAATATAGGTTGATTGATTAATTTTTCTAGTAAATTTCTACATTTTGAAGATAAAAAAAATGAGGATTTTAACATTCTTCCACCAATCATTCTTGGTCAGCCTTTTCTTAAGACAACAAAAAGTATGATTAATGCTTAAGATGAAACATTAACCATGGAGTTTGATGGTGCTATAGCTAAGTTTGATATTTCTAAAAATGTACATGACAATTTAGTATCATTTCTTAGTATTTTGGAGCCTTTAGTGCATGATTTTTTCATTTTGTTATTGTTATTTTCATTATTTTTTATTCTAACATTTGTGTTTCTAATTTTATTATTTTTGACTTTGTTATTTCCCATTCAGATTTTGCTAGTTTAAAGCTTGTTAATTCTGATTTCCATGTTAATAATATTCGTGATGATGATTCTTACTGAATTCCTTGAACTTTTTTATTTTATAGATTGTGTAGATGACCATGAATGTATCTGTTCTTCTTGATCATTTTAATTCTTTTATTAATCATATTGAATTTGTTATCTAAGATGATTTTGAACATTCGAGTAAGAGTGACTCAAGAATAGCACTTAAAGAATTTCTGATGAATGATCCTAATTTTTAAAGTACCTCTTTAATGATAGATGAATTAATAGTTAGCATATTGGAAGTAAAGAAAGTACTCAATCTTTATATAGATCTTGATTAAAGACATTCAAGTCATGGTCAAGCCAAAGACACTAAAAAAATGCATTTCTTAAGAGGTAACTTAAGCTATTGTAGATTTGCTTTCTTTTACTTTTTTTTTTTATTATCTATGTCCTTTATCCTTCTTGATATTGCTTTTGATGATGTTAACATGTTTTATATTGAGGATAATGTAAAATTTAAGTGTCAAAGGGAGACTTTTAGGGTTTATTTTGAGTTTTGTATTTTCATGCTTTTAAAAGACTTAAAAAATTAAAAAAATATTTTTCACTTTTTTTCACTTATTTTTTAGTCCTTTTTAAGTTATTTTAATTGCTTTCCATTGATGGAGATTTTGCATTTCATGAGTAGGATTCAATTAAAGTTAAATAAAATTCATAATATGATTGAATGAATGATTTTACTTTTTAAAATTGTTGGATGTAATGATGGATTTTGAATTGTTATATTAAACTTCATAGCATGACTTACCTTGTGAGATTTTAAGTCTTATGCTAAAAATTTATGCTATTATCTTTCTTTCTTGTATGATGTTCTTCTATGATTTGTTTCTCTAATACTTGTTTTGATTTTTTTAAGATTGCATTTTATACATGCATGTACAAAAATGATAAAGGCATTTTTTCATTGTTTAAGCTAGTGCCATAAAACTATTACATCTATTTTAATTATTAATAAATTAAAAATTATTTTATGAGAAAGAATAGCTAAAGCAATTTGTAAATTCAAATGAATTAAGAACCTTATGTGTGAGATATGAAATAAAATAGAATTAATAAAATAAAAAATATGGAAATATGATTTGAGTGAAATTTTGATGGGAAAAATTTATTAGAATCATAAGGTATAAAGTTATATACTAATATAAGTGAATATGTGAGTATAAAAGAGATTTAGGAGCAATTTTTCAAAAATGTCACTAAGGCTAAATTTTCCTTATATTAGCCCTACACCCACATCTCCCTCTCATTTCTCCACTTCTCTTAACCTTCTCTACACAACCTCCATACCATTTTATCAATTAAGTAAAAAAAGCCTTAAATTATGTTGATTTCTTCATCCAATCAAGGTGAGAGCATTGCTTTCATAAAAAATCTCTTCTATTTCTTCTTAGTTGATGAAAAATTTAGGATTCATTTTATTTTTTTAGGTACTCTAAGCCTTAACTTTAGATGGATAATCTAGCACCCTCTTCCATACAAGGTAAGTAGATAATCTAGCTAAATTTATGAATTTTATGGTTATATGATAGTATTGATGAAATATAGATTATTTAGTAATTTTTCTTGAATCTAGTTTATTTTAATGTGGTGGAAGTAATAAATGATATAGAGAGGTGATATGATATGTTAGATAAGTATATTGATGATTATATTAAAGTTTGATGTGTAATATATATGTTTACGGGGAATTTAAAGTCAGATGAACAATGAATTTTTCATAGAAAACTAATCTTTCATGTGTATATATGTGTTTAGGGGGTATTTAAAGTTAGATGAGTAGTGAATTTTTCACATTAAACTGATCTTTTCATAGGTGAATTAATTGGTTAATCGATTCCGAGGATCTAAAGACAAAACTAGGATGTGTGAATTAATTGGTCACTCAATTTTAAGGCTCCAAAGGCAAAACTAGGCTTCAAAATCGAGTGACCATTCAATTCTAGGGGTCCAAAGGATAGGTGAATCAATTAGTCAATTGATTCACCAAGCTTAGAATTTTATATTAATTTTTGAAGAGGCATAACTCTTTTGTATTTTGTCCATTTTAAAGCTAATTGAGTCTACTTTCAAATGAAATTAGTTTCAAATTAAAATCTTACATATGTTTTGAGATATCGTTAAAATAGTGGATAGAGGTAAAAAAATTCAGGATTTCAAAAAATAAACTTTTTATGTCTATCTTCAAAAAGAAATAACTCTTTCAAAACCTAGAAGTTTTGGACAAGTGATCTATCTATAAAAAGCTAATTGAGTTTATTTTTATATGAAATAAGTTTTATGAATAATACATCATTGAATTTTAAGTAATTCATAAAAGATCACCTAAAGGTCAAAAATAAGGTGACCATGTAGTAACCCATACCCCATTTGTTTTATATTTTCATGACCTATAATGGCCTAATATGAGTATTTGATCTCTAAGAATTAAAGATAGGATTATTTATGATAAGTATAAGATAAGTATATGACTTGGGCAAGCATACAATGAGAAGTAGAGTCTATATGATATAACATGTGTTGTAATGAACTTATTGCATTACTCATGGGATAAGATGTATTGAGACATGTTTTATGAACTAATTATTATGATATGTGTGAATGATTGTAACCATACAAGAGGCCACAATGATGTTGATAAGTAATAGAATGTACATTGAAATTGAATTGTGAATCTATTGGATAGACATTTAGCTTTAATGCTTAAAATTGCATTATGAATTATGCCATGAGTAGTAATAAAAATGAGAAATGTGGAAGGGGCGATATTGTAAATATTAGATGGAAAATTCTACATGACATATTTGTAGAAGGTATAAGACAGGCACTGGAGGGACAAGAATAAAAAGCTTGTAGGGAGTATAAGGTTGATCCGGGAGACAAAAGATGGATAATTGTATTTTATCTATTGTTTCTTGCTTAAGATAAGATATGACTTGATTATAGTTATCTTTGAATATTTTTACATGAGATATTGAAAATGAAATGATTATGTATTAATTTCATTATTATTGGCTCTTGGTTTCTAATATGCTTAAATGTGATATAAATGGTTAAAAGAGATAGTCAAATGGATAAGCTAATATGAAATGTTATTATTCATATAAATTATTCATTCATTGAGCCCTAAATTCACTCCTCCATAATTTTTTTTTCCAGATTCTTAGGTTGAGCCTTTACTTCCACATTCTCAAAGTTAGATTCTATTGAAGTTCACTAATAGTAGTGTAGTGACACAGATTCTTATACATAGAATGTTTTAGACAAATTTTTGTTTGTTAAAAATTGAGAGACAGTGACATAATTATATTAAATTTAACAATTGTGATATAGTGACAAATAATAAAGCCGCCTAGATCCAATCTAATATATTTTTAATTTTTTACAAGCACATTTAAGTTTTCAGGTCACACTTAATTTATTTGATGTTATGCATATTTATTTATTTTAAGAATGAAGTTTCGATATATCAATTATGTCAATGCACTTCTAATTTAAATTGTTAAATTTTATTTATTTACTATATAAATAAATAAAATTTGATAGTTTGATATATCGTAGTTATTAACTCATTTTAGATTTCGTCCTTGAATGTATACCATTAATTTAACCGAGGCGGCCGGCAGCTTTATCGACACTTTTTTTATTTTAAATTTTGGCCTTACTTTATTCGATGTTAATTTAGCCTTAAATTTCATTTATTTTGATAAAAAATATTTTTCATAAAAATATAGTTATAAAATATTAAAATAGTAAAAAATAATTTAAATGTAAGAAATTTGATTAAAAAAATAAATTTTTTTATTTTAAAAAAAAAGTTATTTTCTTTTACTATCATACCTTCAAATATTATATTATCTTAATTATAAATTATAAAAGTATACATTCGTTTTCATCTATAGATAAGAAATAATTTTTTTTTATGAAAAACATTTAAATAATAATAATAATAAACGCAGCCTTATAGCAATTTCATGTATAGTTAATAGGTAAGATGGTAACACTGACATATATTTTTCTGGTGGGTGGCAAACTGCTTCGTGCAAAAGAGATTTTATCGACAATAATTTCATAATAAGCCTGTGCTGTGACATTGCCCCCTGAAAATCTCAATGCTGTCCTAAGTACATTGAATGAATTGAAGCTCAAGAAAGTTGCCCACTCATATAATCAGCAATCCAAGTGAAAAATTAGAAGTAAACTCATGTCGAAAATACGAAAACAAAGATGCTTTGTTAGTTTGTTAATTAACTAAAACTGTTAATTAAATAAAATTGTGTGACCATGCATGACTAAGCATTAAATAAAATTGCGTCACCGAAGACGATGGTTTCATGTTTGTCGGCAGGCATGGACATTATTTAGAGAAAGCACTTATACATTACGTACTTGTGCGTGTTTACAGTTAATCTGAGCTAAAACATAAAACTACATTCTGGAAAAAAAAAAAAAAGAGAATATAAATAAAAGCACACATAGATACGACCAAATACATAGATTAAAATTTGCAAGTTTAAAAACATCAAATTGGAGCAAAATTGCAGCAGTGATGTCTTCAAATGTTGACATCTCTAAGATTTGGAGCATTCTATTTCTTGAAGAAAATCACACGTCGAACAATCTTGTATTCTCGTAGTTCCCCAACATTGCTTCCTCAGTAGATGTGAGAAATATCTTGCAACACCGCCCGTGTCCTTCGCCGATAGGGATATCAACTTCACTCAAGGCAATTCTTTGCTGGATATCACTCAGGACCAATAGAATTTTGTCATTCTACATTATCTCATTATGGAGCCCAGAAGCTCTTTCCGCATCTTCCTCTTCAGGTCTACTCTGAATCGACTTCATTGACTTACCGCAACATCCTTTAGGTACTTTATCATCAATAGCAGCATCAGAATCGAATAGACCCCAATGCTGACCAATTTGCATTTGGATTGTTCCAAGACTAACTGGATCAGTTGCAGTAATACTAGACCGGCCAAAACTCTTAGATATCCTTGATAGTTTGTCCAAGAACCTGTTCAAATTATCACTGGACCCGTGTAGTCCAATGACCTGGATATCTTGATTATCTTCGAATATTTTCGTGATTTCCTTGCCTGGATCAGTACTACTATAGCTATTCCCGGCAGCACCCCCACCCTCATCGCCACCCCCGCCCCAATAATCCGCACTACCACGTCTGCCTCTGTCCACGATATCGGGACGTGCGGCTGGAAGCTGTCCTTCATCTCCACTAGAATAACCAGGACAAGAACAGGAACAGACACATGGAAAAAAGGAGGCGAGGATAAGCTGGATTCCCTTCGTAATTCCCTTCATAATGATAAGTACGCCGGCGTCCGAAAGACGATAGTGGAGATGGAGCTCATTGTTGATCACGGTAATTAAGTCCAAATGAACGGAATTTGGCCTTACATTTGTACTTAATTACAATGATGGCACAACCTGAACAGCCTCAATGCACGCCACGAAGGAATTTTTCTTTTAATATTTTGCGTTATTAATGTTTAATAATAAGACCGCGTTTTTCGATCGATGTGTTTTGATTTTATTTTTTTCATCTTTAACAACGTTTTTACTAATAATCTAACAAGTTTTTGGTTTTTAAAATTATTCTTCTATGTAACAAATAAAAATTTAAAAATAATAAAAATATTATTATAATTATAACAAATATTAACTACACATACTGTTTTATATTGTAATATTTGATTAGAAATCAAAATTGAAGTAGTGAAAAGTTAAATATTAATTTTCTTTATATATTATTAGATAAAATTCTAATAATATAATAAAAATAAATGTTATACAGATAAGAAATTATACATAAATAGTATAAATGATAATAATATGTAAAAAAATTATATTAATCTCTTCCACGTTATAATAAAACTACACAGTCCCTTCTAATTTTAAAACCAATTTAGATATTCATTGAAATATAAAAAGTGCTACACTTAAATTTAAATATGTGAGAAAAAATGATATATTGTTCAAATTTTTTTAATATGGGATACTCTAGGTATTTTATAATAAAAATGTACTGTTGTCAAGTTCAAAAATCTAAAATATGATTAATAAGAAAAAAAATTAAATTTTAATGTAAGTGTCATGAGTTTTTGGCCTAGCATACCCTTGATTAAAAAAATATTTGAATCTAATAATCATAATCCCATTGTTTAAAATATGCTTTAATTAAATTCAGATGGCCAAAAAAATTATGAGACTTACATTAAAAGCTAAATGACCAAAAAATTATGCAGCAGCCAAACTCCGTTCCAATTGTCAACCATTGATCTACAATTTGTGTGAATTATCAAACATGCTTTATTGGACGTTATACATCGGCTCACAACTATATCTACTGTACAAACTATTTCATTTCACATGATCTTTGTTTAATAACAATAAATTATTACTTTTGTCATAAAAATTTGAAAATCATAATAATTTTATCTCTTATTACACAAATAAAGAATTTCAAGCAAATATATAAAAATAAAAATTTATATTACAAAAAAATTTTACTCATAATAACATAATTATTTGTGTTTTGAATTAAGTTATGAGAATATTTTATTTATAACAAAGTGTTACCTCTATCACAATATAAATAGGAAAAGTTTACCAATGATGAATTACTATCGGTGTCATAACTAAGTTTACAAATAAAGTTATGATAAAATATATCATTCTCATGGCTAATATATGTACAAACTATTTCATTTCACATGATCTTTGTTTAATAGCAATAAATTATTACTTATGTCATGAAAATTTGAAAATTGTAATAATTTTATCTCTTATTACACAAATAAATAATTTCAAGCAAATATATAAAAATAAAAATTTATATCACTAGAAAACTTTACTCGTAATAACACAATTATTTGTGTTTCGAATTATGAGAATATTTTATTCATAACAAAGTGTCACCTCTATCACAATATAAATAGGAAAAGTTTACCAATGATGAATTACTACTGGTGTCATAACTAGGTTTACAAATAAGGTTATGATAAAATATATCATTCTCATGCCCAATATATGTACAAACCACCAAATTAAATGAGTTTCCTTTGTATATTTAGGAAGGATAAATCTATACTATCCATAAGCATAGGTTTGACAAACTTGTTGAGATACATAGGTTATATTCATATTGGTTAAACTAATAGACTAAGTCAGTGGTATTATATATATATGTCATACTATAAAAGTATATTATATTAAAAGAAACCAATCTGGAGGGAGAATGTCATGATCTTTACTTAGTCATGATTGGTATGGATTTGCTATTTGATTTTCACTAGCCTAATTGTATAAAGTTTTATCTATTTGCTATTTCACTGAATCAAATGCAATTACTATTGCATACACAAGAGTAAATAGCATAATGGAATAGTAAGATATGCTGTCCGAGGGGAGGATCACCCTTTTTTTACATTATAATTATTATCCACTTCTCTTCTCCTAAACCTCTATGGCCCTTCTAGGACGCTCATGAACTATCACTACCTTCAGCATCTAAAGCATGCTATGCTTGGTTGGACTCCTAGTGGTAGAGCACACAACACTTCTAGATTTGTATCCTAAAAAAAAAAGGCATTACATATACAAGAAGTAAGCCATAAGACTTAGTGAGTAAATAATTAAACAAGCAATTGTAAAGAAAATCAATATGATCTCAATAAGCAGTGATTTCTACCAATACTATCTTACTAAAATAGATATTTTGGGCAATTTTGAATATAACAAGAGTGAGAACTTTTTAATGGATCACACTTGATTAAGAATGTTAATATTGAGAGGCTATTCCATTCTAGTGTCCTCATGGAAACCATACTAGCAAGGTCTAAAGACTAGTAATTTAAGACCTACCTTCATATACATATCACAGACATAATCCACACTTAAGGTATCACATTATTTTGAAAAATACATAATCATTAAGAAGTATGCAACACTACAAGTTATGCTATTAATATCAATGAAATACATTCATCTATCTTATTATGCTTGGGTTAACCTTATAACCTTCCCTCTTTTTCATTCTTATTCATCTTACATCAATCTTATACTTTACCTACCTTTCTACTAGGATTCAATCTACTAGTAATCACATTACCCCTAACACACTTTCTTGATTCACTTTGGTTTATCCTTTACCTTTTTGTTTACATATTGTGTTACACCATAATCATTCTATTAATCACATTTACTACATTGTTTTCATCACACAATATGTTTTATAATTCAAGAATGTTTCCTTGTTGCATCATATCATAAGAGATGAGTATTTGTTATAACTATTGTGTCACACCATGTCCATATCACATGGTCAAAATGGTAGGTTTGTACATAAACATTGATATAATGATTTCATAATTTTTGAGTATAATGATTTCATAATTTTTAGGTACAACAAATATTACTTTAGTTTTTAAGTTTAAGAATTGCTAAGACACATTGCACTATTCCATAACATGGATTATTTTACTTCTTATTAATTAATAGTACACGAATTGTCATCAAACATTATTAGGATTCATCCTAATTAAGTAACACTAACTTTCACTAACTCATGACTGAAAAGGGAAAACAAGACATAAAGAGGAAGTTATTTGCTTTTGAATGGGCACCTTAGAGAGCTTATAAGATAACGGGCAGCCATTGCTAAGTAATGGCTGGCCTTTTCATTGAACTTTTGCAAGATCCAATCATGATATCTACTATTCACAAAAGGCTCAATCGCCTCCCAAGCCTATTACATTCCTATTTTAGTGTATCAAAACATGATTACTAGTTATAGGAACCTAAATAAACCTTTTTTCAATATTTAATCTCACCTATTTTGTCATTTATTCAAGATTTGAGGAAGATACTCACCTTTAAGATATTATTAATCATTTTTCCATTTCAATATGAAATTTAGTGATTGAGTTAGAAAATTTACTCATCTTAGCTTACAAAAAGTTGAAAGAACAATATGTTAGATTTTGGATTAACATACATAGATAAAAAAAAATTATCTAAAACTTACCAAGGATTCGTGCAAAAGAGCATAAATCAATGTTAGGATTGTACCTTTTGTGTACTCGCTTTCTTTCTGAACAAAACTTTGAGAGATCAAGATGAATGATAAATCTAATGCCGGTTGAAAGGTACAACGTTTCTATGGTACCTATACGGAGTGAGCAAAGACTTCTCACCCTCTACGAATCTACTAGGATACGTCTATCTCTCTAGGATTAGGATTGGTGCATTTTCTGAGTAATTTTAGGGTTTAATAGTAGTTAATGTATCTATTAAAAGTGCTTCCTTCAAGTTTCTTTTATAGAACTAAGGCATACCACATTCCTAGTCCTACTAGGATAATACTTCTAAAAATCCTAATTTCTCCTAACAACTATTACATTATCCTTATCATGGAGAGAGAGAGAGATAGGAATTATCCATTAATTATCTAATATTAGATAATAACATTATCTTATAATATAATTATCTAATATTAACATCGCATATAGTTATCTTATATTAGAAAATAATATTATCTTATAATATAATTATATAATATCTAATAACGTAATTATCTGATATTACTTTAATATTAAATAATATCACATAATATACCATATATTACATGAAAATATATTATTATTTTAATCATATTTATATGCACAAAAATAAGTTCAATTAATTGAATTTTAATCCAACTAAAGCTCAATTAATTATTATCTCATTTCTATTCCTTTTATGTGACCCTATAGGTTCTTACTATATTAGTAATAGCCCACTTGTAGACTATAGACAGTGAGCAATATCTAGCAATACATCACTGCTAGCCAAGTAGTAAAAATATCTGTGGCTTAATATTCACTTTAATGAGTAAACAATACTTTGCAACATAATCCCTTTTGTAACAATATCCAAATCGAACTAAAGGCATAGAATGTGTCATTCTCGTTGATGTTCAATTTATAATTTTTGATACCGAGTAGACTAACTTAAGCAAATGATCAATATCTCATATTGATCTATTTGAGCATAGTCATACATTTCTTAATCTCATTCAATCAATGGCCCAAGGATATCACTCTTACTATGTAATAGGAACAAAATTCTCATCTACATCACTTATATCCCTCTATATGATTCATAACACACCCAATCAACGTCCTACAATACATCCCAATTAAAGGTGATATAGGATGACATCAAAGTGTGTGACTCCTCATGCAGGGAACTATAGTGACTTCAAGTTAAAAGATTACGTGCATTGTGGTCTCATAAGAATAACTAATGACATATGACAATTCATGTAGTTTTCTCATTGCGGGTCAGTCCAATACATCTGTTCACTAACAATATATTCATGTATTGACTTGATATCATATATCCATAATTTATAATCATCAGTCACTATACATGCTAGTCTTAATATATTATTACTATCCCTTTTATAATAATATTTGACTAGGGATATTTTAGGAATAGTAAAATTATTTCAGAGATAATTATTATATTAAGTCATAAATTATGTAGATATATATATATATATATATATATATATATATATATATATGAAAATAAAATCTAATAATTAGATTAGCTAAAATAAAATATAATACATTGTGCATTATTGTAATCATTTTTATGATTGATTCCTATGACACACTCCAACAATCTCCCACTTGGACCAAATCCAATCATTCATGTATCTAATACCAAGTGATATAGTATGACCATTATGCTTTTTCTGTGCCAAAGGCTTTATCAGTGGGTCGGTGATATTATCATCAGTTGGTACTTTATATATCTTCATATCTCCTCTATTAATGATTTCACGAATGAGATAGAAGTGCCTAAGTATATGCTTGGATTGTTGGCGAGATCTAGGTTCCTTGACCCATGTAATGGCCCTATTGTTATCATAATAGAGGTCCATTGGGATTGTAATGCTAGGAACAACGCCAAGTTTAGTAATGAACTTTTTGATCCAAATAGTCTCTTTTAATGTATCAGAGGCAGCAATATACTCAGCATCTATAGTAGAGTCGGTCATTATTTCCTGCTTTGAACTCTTCTGGCACACAGCACCACTATTTAGGCTAAATACATAACCTGATTACGATCTAAATCCATCCTTATCGGATTGGACACTAGCATTCATGTAACCTTTTATAACAAGTTCTTCCTCTCCTCTATATATTAAGAATAAATCCTTAATCCTTTGCATGTATTTAAGGATATTCTTAACGGCATTCCATTAATGTTCACTTGGATTTGACTGTTACCTGCTCATTATACTTAAAGCATTCAAAACATCAGGACAAGTACATAGCATGACATACATGATAGATCCAATTGCTGATGCATATGATATCTTATTCATGAGGTCCTTCTCATCTTATCTCGAAAGACACTAAGCTTTGGACAAATTTATGCCATGCGATATAGGCAAAAATTCCCTTTTGGATTCTTGCATGTTAAACTATTTTAACACTTTATCTATGTATGTACTCTGACTTAGACTAAGCCATTTTCTTGATCTATCTCTATAGATCTTAATACTTAATATATAGGTAGCTTTACCTAAGTCTTTTATCCAGAAATAATTCCCTAACCAAGTCTTTACTTTCTGTAGTGTAGGGATATCATTTCCAATTAGTAGTATGTCATCCATATATAATACAAGAAAAATAATTGTGCTCTTATTAACCCTTTTGTAAACACACAATTCATCTTCATTTTTTATGAAACTAAATTCTTTGATTGTCTTATCAAAATAAAGATTCCAACTCTCTGAAACTTGCTTTAATCCATAAATGGATCGTTATAGCTTATATACCTTTCCAGCATTTTCAAGAGTGACAAAACCCTCGGGTTGTGTCATGTACACATCTTCGAGAAGCATTCCATTAAGAAAAGCAATTTTGACATCTATCTATTAGATTTTATAATCATAAAAAGCTGCAATAACAAGCAAAATTTGAATGGATTTGATCATGGCAACTAGAAATAGATCTTATCATAGTCTATACCATGAACTTGCTTATAACCTTTTTACGATTAATCACCCTTTAAAGGTTTGCACATTACCACCCATGTTAGTTTTCTTTTTAAAATTTTACTTGCACCCAATGGGTTTTACCCCTTCAGATGGATCAATCAAAGTCCATACTTGGTTAGCATACATGGAATCTATCTCAGATCTCATGGCCTCAAGCCACTTCTCAAAGTCTAGCCTTTTAATAGCTTCTTGGTAAGTTGTGGGCTCATCTTGATCCATGAGCAAAACATCACCATTTTAAGTCACAAGAAATCCATATCTCTCGAGCTTATGGTGTATCCTACCACACTTACATGAGCTTTGTGTTAATTGAGCTAGTTCCTGGGCTATAACATCTTGTGGTCTCTGTTCAGGCTCTATTACAGGTTTAGTGTTACTTTGTAAGTCTTATACTTCTTTGATTTCTACTTTCCTCCCATAGTTTTTCTTAGAGATAAATTCTCTTTCAAGAAAAATATTAGTTCGTGCAATAAATATTTTGCCTTCACTAGAATTATAGAAATAGTATCCCTTAGTTTCCTTGGGATACATTACAAAGTAACACTTATCTGATTTGAGTCTAAGCTTATCAGAGACTTGACATTTTACATAAGCCTCGCAACACCAAATCTTCATTAAAGACAAGCTAGGATATTTTCCAATCTATATCTTATATGGAATCTTTTGAACCATTTTAAAGGAAACACGGTTGAGCGTAAAAGCAGTTATCTCTAGAGAATACCCCTAAAAGAAAATTAGAAGATCTGTATGACTCATCATAGATCGTACTATGTTTAATAAGGTATGATTCCTCCTCTCTAAAACACCATTCCATTGTGGTGTTTCAAGTAAAGTAAGTTATGATACTATACTACACTCCTTTAGATAGTTATCAAATTATTAGCTTAAGTATTCTCCACCTTGATCTAATCAAAGTGTTTTAATATTTTTGCCAAGTTAGTTTTGCACTTCATTCTTGAATTCCTTGAACTTTTCAAAGGATTCTGATTTGTTTTTTAAAAGATACACATATCCATATCTATTGATTTCATTAGTAAATATAATGAAGTGCTAGAAACCTCCTCTAGTAGATAAACTAATAGGCCCACATACATCAATATGTATGAAACTTAATACATCATTAGCCCTTTCACTGTATCTAGTGAATGGAGTTTTAGTCATTTTACCTAATAAATAAGATTCACATACTTCATATGATTCAAAATCAAATGAGTACAATATTCCATCTTTATGGAGCTTGGCTATACATTTCTCATTTATATGGCCTAAAAGACAATGTCAAAGATAGGTTAATTTAAATCATTTGATTTAAATCGCTTGGTGTTTATATTATAGACAGACATTTTAAGATCAAGAATATAGAGTCCATTGAATATATGTGCACTGTCATAAAATATTTCATTTAAATAAACTGAATAACTTTTGTCCTTTATTAAAAATGAAAAACCTTTCTTATCCAAATAAGAAACAGAAATAATATTTCTACTAATAGCTTAGTGTTTATATAGCCTAAATGACAATGCCAAAGATAGGTTGGATTTAAATCATTTGATTTAAATTGTTTGGTGTTTATGTTATAGACAGGCATTTTAAGATCAAGAATATAGAGTTCATTGAACATATGTGCACTACAATAAAATATTTCATTTAAATAAATTGAATAACTTTTATCCTTTATTAAAAATGAAAAACCTTTCTTATCCAAACAAGAAACAGAAATAATATTTCTACTAATAGCAATCACAAAATAACAATCTTCTAGTTCAATCATTAAGCTAAAAAGTAGGGATAGATGATATGTTCCTACAGCTAAGGCAACAACTTTTGCTTTATTACCAACTCGTAGGTCTATTTCACCTTTAACCAAAGTTCTACTCTTTTGTAGTTCCTGCACATTGGTACAAATGTGAGAACCATACTCGGTATCTAATACCCAAGATGTAGAAATAGAAACATTTATTTCTATAACATAGATACTTGAAGCGAAGTCTCACTTCCCTTCTTCTTTTTCAGCTCTTCCATATAAACCTTGTAGTTTCTCTTCCAATGTCCTGTCTTACCATAATGGAAGCATTTTCCTTCCTTAACCACACCCCTTTTTAATTTCAGTGTAGAAGACTTAGACTTGGGCTTACTCTTAGATTTGGAATCTTTCTTATTATTGTCCTTACCCTTGCTTTTGCCTTTACCTTTATTCTTACCTTTTTGAACCATCATTATGGTTTTAGACTTAACTTTTTATAAATTTTGTTTAGTATTTCTTAACATGCTTAACAATTTTGGTAGTGATTTATTAATTTCATTCATGTTGTAATTCATAACAAATTGACCATAACTCTATGGCAATGATTACAGAATTAAGTCAATGGCTAACTCTTGGCCTAGTAGAGCACCCAATCTCTTAAGGTTCTCAACATACCAATCATTTTGAGTACATGAGGCTCAACAAGATTTTTTTTCTGTTAATTTGCATTGAAACAATGCTTTTATCACCTCAAATCTCTCATGTCGAGCTTGGCCTTCATAAAGCTTCTTTAGATGCTCAAGCATGTTATAAGCTTCTATGTTCTCATATTGCTTCTAAAGCTCAGAGTCCATGGTAGCCAACATGAGACAATTGATGTCTAATACGTCATCATGATGCTTCTTATAAGCATCCTTTTGAACTCAAGGGGCATTAGCTTCAAGTTCTTAAGGAACAAGTTCCTCTATGACATATATTTTTTGCTCATATTCGAGGACTATCTTCAAATTCCTGTACCAGTTCAGGAAGTTTGTCCCATTCAGTTTATCCTTCTCAAGGACTGATTATAGTAATAAGTTATTTGATATATTAGCCACTGGTTATCTACGATAGAAAATATGCAACGTAAATATTAAGTTTCAAATATTTAATAAGGTCTTTTATTAAATGTACCTCCCACTATTTTATTCAAATTAATAGCCCTCACTATTAATTTAGAAAGTCACATTTGTCTAGGTTTTCTAGTGGGCCAAGATCCATATTTCACTAAGCCTTAAGTTAACTTTAGCTAATCACTTAAAACTTAGTTATTAAGGTAGGTAACTCTTGCCAATTGTATCATATACAACTCTTAAATAGTTAGGTGAACAACACTTGTTCTAGTCCATCTTATGAACTAAAGCCTAACTCTATGCCTCTAGGTTTCAATCCTATTAAGATTTCTTAGTTAAGTCAGACCTAATGTTTGACATTTGCATATCACTATTATCCAATTGCGTTTCACCAAGATAAATAAGGTACTTTGCTTTAGTGAACCTACCTTATGTCGATCGAGGCCTTGACGAGTGCCAAGTATTAGAAGGCATCATTAATTATTACTGACTTAATATTTCAGATGAGGAATTTAAATTAATTATTATTAGATCTCACCATAATTAGCTTATTTATTCATGCATTATATCTAGCATATCTCATACATCATATAAAGTAAATGAATAAAATAAAATATTGTATATCATATATCAAGCAATAGATAAAACTATCACATAGTAAATACATGCTCATTAATACCATCACATAATAAAGAAATCAAAATGTCATATAGTATGGCCTTAAAATTCTATTCTCTAATGATATTATTAACAACTTCTTAACTTCTTTTTATCCTATAGCTCCTTAACTTCTCCTTGTTCCAAGCCAGGATTGCTCCATTATGATTATAATTTTATAACAGAAACCTCGAGTTACATTCGGGGGGAGTGAGATGAGAAGAGAATATACATAAAAAAATAGAGGAAAACACGACATGCAGGTTGTATTTAAAATCCATCCATAAAAACTACAAGGGCCATACTATGCAACACAATCATACATTATATGTAATAATTGCTTACAAACAAGATAAGCAAGATAATTGACATATATATATATATATATATATATATATATATATAATATATATATATATATATCATAACATAAATCATCAAAAATCTGGTTTTACAACAACATTTTTATGAACAAAAATAATTTTTGAATGCTACGCGGAGTTAGCACAGCGATCTCGCTAGCTGGTTAGTAAGTAGGGGTCAAGGGGCCGAAGCCCCTAGCAAGGGATGTAGGGGTGAAGCCCCCCTGGGTGAAAAATCGAATGCATTTGACATTCAGATTGTAATTTTTTTGTCAACAATTGACATATCCCTTTAGTCAAATAATTTGACAATATTTGACATTCAAATCATAGTTCCAAAATAAGATTTATGTCAAGGCACATTGGATAGATTTAATCACATTAAACCATATATGCATATATTTCATACATGAGTCTAGATTTATTTAAATGAATTTAAACAAATCTATATATGAAGATAGATTTAGAATTAATCACATTAATTCTATGCAGAATAGATTATATTCTTAAACACAGAGTATATCACATATACAATTAATCCAGAAGATATATATATCACATATATATAACAACAAGCTAGATCGATTCAATTTTACATCTTATTGAACTAGTACCATGAACGTCTTGCATATATCATATATTCATACGATCAAAATCAAAATACAAATCATATATATCTATGAAATCAAAACCAAACACGAGCATGCATATATCTCATATATATTTAGTTTAAATGGAAACTGATTTGATATTTATTTATTACATAAACATTCATCAAAACATGTAACTCTAATTTAAACTGAAATAGATTTAACATATATTTATCATATAAACATTAATAAAAAATGGTAAAACACGTAATCAGATTTATGGTTTTACAATCGGCTTTGATACCACTGTTAGATTTCCGGTCAACATACAAAGTGAAAATCAAAAATTTTTTATTTGAAACTCACCAAGGATCCATGCAAAAGAGTATAAATTAATGTTAGGATTTTACCGTTTGTGTACTTGTATTCTTTCTGAATAAAACTTTGAGAGACCGAGATAAATCCCAAATCTAATACCGACCGGAAGGTACAGCATCTCTATGATACCTACACAAAGTGAACAAAGACTTCTCACTCTCCACGAATATGCTAGAATATGTCTCTCACTCTCTCTCTCTCTCTCTCTCTCTCTCTCTAAGATTAGGATTGGTGCATTTTCTAAGTAATTTTAGGATTTAATGGCATCTAATGTATTTATTAAAAGTGCTATCTTCAAGTTTCTTTTATAGAATTAAGGCATACCACATTCCTAGTCCTACTAGGATAATGCTTCCAAAAATTCTAATTTCACTTAACAACTATCACTTTATCCTTATCATGCAGAGAGTGAGGAGAGATAGAACTTATCCATTAATTATCTAATATTAACATATTATATAGTTATCTTATATTAGAAAATAATATTATCTCATAATATAATTATTTAATATTATCTAATATCTAATAATGTAATTATCTGATATTACTTTAATATCAAATAATGTCATATATTATGTGAAAATATATTATTATTTTAATAATATTTATATGCACAAAAATAAGCATAATTAATTAAATTTTAGTCCAACTAAAGCTCAATTAATTATTATCTCATTTCTACTCTTTTTGTGTGACCCTATAGGTTTTTACTAAGTTAGTAATAGCCCACTTGTGGATCATAGATAGTGAGCAATATCTAGAAATACATTATTGCCACCCAAGTAGTAAAAATATCTGTGACTCAATATTCAATTTAATGAGTGAACAACACTTCGCAGTATAGTATTTTTTGTAACAATATCTAAATCGAATTAGAGGCATAGAATGTGTCATTCTCGTTGATGTTCAATTTATATTTCTTGATACCAAGTAGACTAACTTAAGCAAATGATCAATATCTCATATTGATCCATTTAAACATGGCCATGTATTTCTTAATCTCACTCAATCAAGGGGCCCAAGGATATCACTCCTATTATGTAATAAGAATAAAATTCCCATCTACATCACTCACATCCCTCTACATGATTCATGAAACACCCAATCAATGTCCTACAACATATCCCAGTTAAAGGTGATACAGGACGACATCAAAGTGTGTGACTCCTCATGTAAGGAACCGTAGTGACTTCAAGTCAAAGGACTATGTGCATTGTGGTCTCATGAGAATAACTAATGACATATGACAATCCATGTAGTTTTCTCATTGCAGGTCAGTCTAGTACATCTGTTCACTAACAATGTACTCATGTATTGACTTGATATCACAAATTCATAATTTATAATCATCAGTCACTATACATGTTAATTTTGATGTATTATTACTATCCCTTTCATAATAATACTTGACTAGGGGCATTTTAAAAATAATAAAACTATTCCAGGGATAATTATTATATTAAGTTATAAATTACGCAGATATATATATATGAAAATAAAATATAATAATTGTATTACCTGAAATAAAATATAATACATTATGCATTATTATAATCATCTTTATGATAGTTCCTAAGACATACACTAATACAACATCCACTATTTCTTTATCTGAATCCTTTAAGATTTCCAGATGGAATTGGGGACTAGGTCTCCATTTCCATTTAAGCTTAAATATGCTCCAATGGATGTTCAAAAAAGAAAAATACTTTGAAATTAATATAATTTAAGGTTTTACCTAGCCTAAGCAACAATTTTAACTTCATCTTCTTTCTAGCTTCATGGTTTCCTTATAATTCTAGGAGGTTAAGAGAGATGAGAAAGGAAAGAGGAGGAAAAGAGAAAGGTTTTAGAGGAAAGAATGACAAGTTTGGAAATAAAAAGGAGATAGGGGCAATTTTATCCTTTGCTCATAAAATTTTTTAACTTTCACTCCTTTACCTATTTATAATTATACTGCTATTGTCTATTATTTACCATCCTTGACGAGGAAAATTTTAATTCACTAAGGTGTAATGATTCTCCCTTCTTTAAAAAGAATTCATTCGAGAATTCCAAGGGAAGATATCTTAGTAGCTCTATTAAAGTGTAATAGGTAATGATATAACTTTAGAACAGCTTAACTACTTCCATTCCTACCTTATTAGATCAGATTATGTGATTCTTTATCAAGTCAATTCATGCTCTATTATTCTAATTTAATCCTTATAATGGGAAAAATTGGTTCTTGAGTTCAATTATTCCCAAAACTATTTCTAGTTTACTTTATAAACTAAGTTTATTAGAGTGGTAGACTTAAAATAACCTTGTTGCATGAATTATAAGTTGGAAACCAAAGATTTAGCAACAAAATTACCATATATATACAAGTTAAGTCACCTATATGATATCAAGTCCACATATATATTTCTATAGCAATGAAGAGGTTAGAGTTTATTAAGTTTTTAAGTTATTCACCCCTAAATATCTTCTAAACTCAATTTATTCGTCAAAATAGAATAAATTGGGAGGGTGAAATGATTATCCCTTCTTTAAAGAGGATTCATCCTTGAATTCTAGGGGTGGATATCTTAGTAGTTTTACTAAAGTGTAATAAGTGATGATATAACTTTAAAACACAATTAACTACTTTCACTCCTACCTTATTAAATCGGATTATATGATTCCTTATCAAATTGATTCATGCCTTTTTATTTTAATTTGATCCTCATAAGGGGCAAAAAATCAATTCTTATGTTTATTTATTCCTAACATTATTTCTACTTTACTTCATAAACTAAGTTGAGTAGACCAATAGACTTAAAATAACTTTGTTGCATGAATTACAAGTTAGGGACTAAAAGATTTAGTAGCAAAATTTCCATACATATACAAGTTGAGTCATGTATGTGATATCAAGTTTGTACTTGTATTTTCGTAGCAATGAAGAGGTTAAGGTTTATTAAATTTCTAAGTTAATCATCCCTAAATATCTTGTAAACCTAATTTATTTGTGAAAATAGGATAAACAAATAATTAAATAAACAAATAGATAGATAAGTGAGTAGATAAATGAATAATTAAATAAATAGATAATGACGTAAAGGGAAGGAAATATTAGTAATTTTGTAAAAATATTAAGCTTTAAAATGAAAAAAATGTTTACTTATTATGTTAGTTGTCAGTAACTATCCATAGCCATCATATTTATATATTTTTTAAATCAATGGCTTAAAATTCATCCTATCCATAGCCTATTTTTTCTCAATTTATATCAAAGTTTGCACCGCTACAAAATAATTGTTACAACCTACCTAGGCTATGACTAGCATAAAATTTGATTCTTGATTTTTACCAACCTATTCAAATCTTAAAATATGATATCATCACATAATTGCTAATATTTCAAAACATGTTTTATAATCATTACCAAAATATATACACTTAACCATCTATACAATTTAATATTCAAGATTTTTCTACAAGGTCCATCAAGTATTTCTATTTTCAAGCAACAAAATATCAATAGTTACTTTTCACAAATTATGCCTTAAAGAATTTACTTTTATGGTGCTGATGGAGGAAGAGCTTCTATAGGAGCATCCCAAAAAGTATTATGACTGTAGACAAGGTAATAAGGGAAATTATATATAAAACATGGATATGATGCTAAAGGATAGGGTTGTAATTGTCGTTGTCACTTATCTCATTCCATCACAACATTTTGAAAAAGGAGATTTTAATACTTGTAAAATAGAGAGACAGAGAACTAAAGATGATGCTCTAAAAAGGCCTTCATTAACTAGGTTAGTATGTGTTATAATATGGAAGTAGAAATTACAAAGTATTAAATAAGAATGGATGTTCAAGGAATTAACTCGAATGTCAAAAGATTTTCGTTTAAGCTTTGATATAGTACTGAAGATGTATAGTTTACTCTAGCTTTATATTATAAGCTCACGGCTCATTTATTTCATTCTTAAATTACTATTTTTTGTCTAATCTTTTTGACTTTATTAAGTTAATTGGTCATTATCAAGAGATTTTATTATATAAGTTTTTCCTCATTTTGTATACAGGCTTATGTGTGGCAGTAAGTTCTTTAGGTTAATCATCCTTGAATTTGATCACAACCGATCATATAATTGGACTCCTTTTATAACCATTAACCATGGTTTAATGTAAAACATCATCGATAGAAATAAAATCAAAATAAAGAACATACTTATCAGTTACGTCAAACAACAATGATGCTTTTGCATAGATAATAAAAAAAAAGCATAATCAATAACCAATTACTAGAAAATTGAATTCTTTGGCCTAGGAAACCTTTTTTCCTAATTACAATGATCATCTAAAAAATTGAAAAAATCGGTGTAAAATTTCAAAACCAATGATGCCTTTTTCTTGTGTCATGATGGCTAGAAAAGGAAAAAAAAAACTCTCTTTGGTTTAGAAGTGTGACTAAAGAAGCTATATACGATGCTAATAATAAAATCTTATAGATTTACGTCCGGGGTATGAGACCTATAAAATAAAGAAAAGATACTCTGGTATCTAAATTAGTAAGAGTAGAAGAAAAGTAAAAGTATTAGATTTATAGATAAAGTGATAAGGAATACTATAGATGTGTATAATGTTAAAAGGTACAATTATAATTATTATTGGGGGAATTCTATGTTACTCCAATGGGTTTAGAACCTATGAGAATGTGGCAAAATACAAGTCATCAGATGAATTTATTTATTTAATGATTTCAATCATTTAATGACTCATATTTTACCACATTCCCATGGGTTTCAAAATCATGGGAGTATAATAAAAAGTACCTTATTATTGTCATTACCCAAATTACATTTTGTATCTTGAAAAATAAATTTTTTCATAACATGATTTTTTTTTTTACAAATTGATAATTTTTTTATTATTCTATTTTGATCCAATTAAATATAATGAGGAGCATTTGATTCCTCTTACAAATAATATCCTATTTTGGTCCTTCTAACATATAAATAGAATTAAATATGTAGTTTTTCCAAATTAAATACAAAAGAAATCTTAATTTGCACACATCACGTTAATAGAGCTTTAAGTTAAAGCTTAGGATTCAAAGTTAGGGGTATGACTAAATAACAACTAAATTGGAATGTTTTCTCTCATTAAGATGAACTATGTGGCTTTCATGTTTTAGGAAGTGGGAGTGATTTCCACCAATTCTTCACCTTCCAATTGTTAGCTTAAAGCTGGTCTGTTTAGAGTTCCTTTTTGTCTACTAATGATTTTTTTTATATATAAATCTTATTTGTCAAGAAACTAATAACTATAACGGTTAGTAAATTCAATTAACTATCAACTGATAATTGATTGTATTAGTTGATTAGATTAACTGATTGTATTAGTTATTTGAATAAAAAATATTTAATAAAATTATTTATTTATGATTAATTGTTTAGACATAAAATGATCTATAAAGACATAAATATATTTTATGAGTTATTTAAATATTTTTTTATTTTAATTAAATTTTATATATTAGTTAATATAATATATTAAATTTTCTTATGAATAATATATTATATATTAGATATTTTTTAAAATTAAATTAATATAATTTTTATAATTATTAAATTTTTTTGAGAAGAATAAAATGAAAAATATAAAAATTTATTAGAGGTAATTTAATCATTTTTACTAATTAGCTAACTTGAAATACTAATTCTCCATCAACGTAAACGTTAATTCCCCATTAATGTTTTAGTCAAACGTTCACAGGGAATTGACATTTTGAATTTTAACATTTTAAAGGTAATCAATTGATCCAATTAATTAGTTGTCAAATACTAAAATCAACTGATTAAATCAATTAAATATCAAGTCAATGTGCTAATTTTGATCAAACTAATTAAAAGTTAATGAAAAAGTTAATTACCAAATACCTCCATAATTTAATCCAAGTTAACGATTTGAACTCAATTTGATCTATTTAGCAAATTAGATGGGCCAAACTAAAATTTATTTAACGGAGTCCAATTGAGGTGAACATGTATAACAGGGAGCGAACTTAAGTTTAGGCTTAATTTCTACGGGGAAAACATATTAGATATGGAGCACAACATGGAAGCTGGAATTAGATATTAAGTCTTAGCTACATTAATGAGAAGATATAACTACTTTTCATGAAGAAAAAGAACAACAAAAAATTAAAAAAAAAGAGGGGGAGGGGAAGAAATCATTTTGGTGGCATAACTACTTGCCATACAGAGGTAAAAGTTCGAATAAAAGTAAGGATAACAACTGCAGCTGCAGCAAAGGTAGCAAGAGCCATACAAGGAGTGTTGCAATAATTGCGTTTGAAACTGGCCTTCATGTTGTTCAGAGGACTTTCGTAGAAATCATTCAGGCGTTTGCAGAGACTATTGCATTCGCCAGTAAAACCTGAATGCGTGACATTCTTCCAGAGGCCATTAATCAAATTAGCAACAGCATTGCTATCACCCAACCAATTCAAGACTATTTTCTCCTGAACCAGAAGATCCACGTCTTGACTGCTGTTAATAAGGAAATCCATCACAGCAACATAGTCAGTAATGTAGGATGCATAAGGGTATTGGATTTGCTCTAAAGCTATCAAATTGCGAAACAGAATTTCCGTCCAATCATTCAAATGCAGCTGGGGGATCTTGAGCACTCGTCCTGAAAATTCCAGGTCCAGCAAGCAAGAGCTTTCTTTTACCCTGAACTTGACTCCTGCTGCGTTTAACTCAGATGCACTCGGAAGATGTTCCACTGGTTTATCTTCTCTTTTGCTTTGTCTTTCTAACTTTCTTAAGTGAAAAATTCTGAGCAAGTCTGTGAAGTGCCTTATCCTAACATCAGGATTAGCTTCTAATTGCTGTGTGTTGTAATATTTAAAGAAATCAAACGCAAGTTCAATTAATGAAGGGTATTGACGCCTAACACCTCGACCTGGGTCAAATACTAATTTGAATATGTCCTCAATAGCAAAGAATGGTAGCTGGTTTTCAAATAACAATAGATCTATTGTTACACGAGAGCCTAACCAAGGTGAGGACAGAATCTCATCATTGATTGAGCCTCTCTCATCATAATAATGTGTCAAAAATAGCTCAATTATGAAGCAAGCATCAACTAGGATCACCTTGCAAAGTTCCTGATTGGTAAGCTCCAAAGTCTCTGAGTAGCAGAAACGAACCTCCGGTTCAATATTTTGCACCCGATTGACCAGATCATCCAGTAATTTTGTCTTGAACGATTCTCTTTCGTTATCTTCGAAGCCTCTGCTTACTCGTTCAACAAATTTCTTGAAACTTACCGATTTGTGGCTTTCCATGTCTCGCAGATTCTGATTTAGGCAGTGGTGTAAAGGGCCGATTGAAACAACTAGTGGGGTATAGGCAAGGTCGTTCAGTCTGCGCAGACCGCCGTTTACCCTGCAGATATTACACTTCTTTTTCTTTGGAGAATCTTTCTCCTGGAGCAGGGCCTGAATTTCAAGCATTAAGTCAGGTTTCATCTTGTTCGTTATCTGCAAATTTTAGCAGTGGAGAGAGACGAATCAACAAAATGAATAAGAAAACAAAACCTAGTACCAGAAAAGCAAGAAATTTACGTTTTTGGTGGGTTTGTCTTTCCAGCACTGTAAGTGCCGACCGCGACACTTCGGAGGAAGATATAGGGTTGTGGTCCTTTGCCCGTGTTTTCATTTTTTTCTTCCCGGAAAATAAAAAATTTATTCAAATAAATTAATTTTACTCTAAAAATTAATAAACTCTAAGGGACTGTTTGGATCAAACTGGAAAAAGAGAATGAAATCAAGAAAGAAAATTAGGAAGAAAGAAAAGGAATAACTCTTGATTACCCAATCTATTTGTGTCAAATAAGAAAGGGAATCAAATATTTTAATTCACTTTATTAATAATTATTACACTAAAAAATAATTATTTTAGGGTTTAGGTTTATCTTATTGTTTTTATTTTATTTATTGATATTATAATTTTTATAATTATTTAATATTAATTATTAATATCTTATTAATATTATTTTTATTATTACTCTTATTATTTCAACTATTATTAATATCTTAATAATAATTAATATTATCATAATAATGTTAATAATTATTATTTATTTAATTATTATTTTATTAATATTATTAATAATTTAAAAATATTATAATTTTAAAAATAATAATTATTAAAGATATTATAATATTTAATAAAATTATTTATTTATTATTTATTTTATTTATGGTAATAATAATTATTATAAATAATAAATAATTATTATCTATTATTATTTATCATAATTATTATTATAATTATTATTTATTTGTTATTTATTATTATTTTATTAATATTATTAGTTATTAATATTAAAAATATTATAATATTATTAATATAATTAAATAATATTATAATATTTATTATATATTTAATATTTAATAATATTATTAAGAGAAAATAGGGAAAGGGAATGAGATTCCCTAAAAAATTAGGAGAATCACCATTTCCTTAAATGGAGTAATCCCATTAAGGGAAAAGGAAGAAAGAGAATGAATTTTTTCTAAATCAAACAAAAACAAAAAAAAGAAACTCTGCAATTTCCTTTCCCTTTCCTAAATACCCCTAACCAAACGGCCCCTAAGTCTATAACCATTATATGAATTAGATATTAACAATATTTATAAGATATTTTCTTTAGTTCGGCCTGATTAATAATTAGTCTAGGAAAGAATCGAATATTTATTTGAGCTTATTTTTATGCCCACATTCTACTATTTTTCAAGTTGAAAGAGTTAGGCCTGACGGGGCGTTCGGCCCATGATTAGTGAGTTATATTCTCACTATTATATAAATATGTGGATTATTTGACAAGAACATACCCTGTTTGATGTGCACCACATTGAACCAAGCGGCGTCCACATCCGCTTCCTCTTACTTCCCTGTAGTTCATGTACGTGTCACCCTATCATTTTTCCCCTTTCTTTATTTCCTTCCCTTATTTCCCATTCTTTTATTTTTTATTACTTTATTTGTTTTATTATTTTATTATCTATAATCAACTATATTTTATGGTAGTCAATGTTGAGTTTTGAATGGATAACAAGAGCAAAAAATAAGAGTAGCAGAAACGAGAATATTAAGATGGATGTGTGTTTATACAAGAAAGAATAAGATATAAAATAAATACATACAAGGGCATATTGGCGTGGCACCTATTAAGGAAAAGATGACAGAAAATTAGTTAAGATGATTTGGTCATGTACAAAAAAGGCCATTGGAGACATCTTATTATTGATAAAGCCTAACAGCGTCTTACGATCCATGTAACTAACCTCACTTAGTGGAATAAAGCTTTGTTATTATTGTTATTGTATTGTTTTATTATTTGCATGCTTGCCCCGTGCTAGTGATACGTGTTACAATCAAATTTTGTAACTTACATTTGTTTCTTTCCCCAAGCTCTTTCCTCTTTTTTTCATTATTTTATTCATTATTTACTTATTTTATCTATTTGTATGCCCCACATAGTGATACTATGTTACGATGAGACTCTTTTTTCTTTGCTTGATTATTTCTCTTTGGATTTCCTTGCTGCATCTCTGTTTCCCAACCTATGCGCATCCCTTGCAATAATTGCCAATTTCTACAATTCTTAGTCACTGATTTCTGTAATTATTCTTTTGCTTCTTCTTTTTTCAACAGTGCCCGTAATTTTTTTGTCCTTGTGCCATTATCATCCTTTGTTTTTCTAGCTTTTTGCTATCTCTCTCTCTCTATAAAAACTTAATTGGTTTCCTCCTTCTCGCCAAGAAAGATAAGTATATTTTTTAGATTTAATTATAATTTATTATTTATAGATATTATTATGTTGTTATTATATCTTTGTTATATATCTTTATATATTATATATAATATATATTAAATATTATTATTTATATATATTGTTAATGCTAATTATAATGTTGTTAATGTTAATGTCAGTGATGTTAATTTTCTTAAATGAATTAGTGAATAAATTTGGTTGTTCCTATTGATATAGTATTTCTACCACTGCAGAGCAATTGTGGCCTCGAAAGTTTACTTTTACGTGCTACAATTGTACTTTCCTGTAATTGAAAGAATGTATTTTTTTTCAAAATATTATTTTTTTTATGTCTATTTTAGTTACTTATACTTCTAGAGCTTACTCTGATGTTTGTATTTCATTTTTTGTTTCTCTTTACTCTGTATGGTTATGTTTCCTACTGTGAAGGAATTCAAGAGAAGCCTTCTTTCTGTGGCTCCTTAGGACATTGTTGCTTTCAAGTTATTCTTTGTCTTCTTTAGTAAGAATAGTGCTAAGGTGGGCATTATTTTCATTCTTTCTTTTTATTTGATTTTTATTGTAGCAATTTTCATTATTTTTACTTCTACATTCCCAAACTTTTGGTAATGATATTATATTCAATGAATGTTTTTGAATGTTGCTTCCTTAACACTCTTTTTTGTTTTTCTCAAATTTTCTTTCCCTTTCTTCTTTATTCTTTTTGGAATTTTAAATTTTTGTCTAAAGCCTGAAAGTATCCAATTTTCTTTTTGATCCTCCGAAAGTGAGCATTGAATAGCTTCACAATTTGTTGCCAAATTTATGTTGCCGACATGGCCTAATTTCTTTCCAATCTTGACTTTGTCCCTTTCTTCCATGGATGTCATCTTACTGTCACCAATTTACAACATCTACATTTCCTTCGACACCATCAAACTAGTATACTTTGCCATTATTCACTGCTGCATTGTGGTTCTTTCACACGTTATACTTTTATTATTTGTGAAGATTGATTCAACAATACAAGTTGGTGAAAATATGTTTTTATCGTAACAAATCCTTAATTTTAATTTGTGTCTATTTCTAAATTCAAAATCTTAACACACATATTTTCTATTTTTCAAAGCGTATGTGATACGTAAAATATTTATATATTTATTTTCCCTTATATGATGCATTTTTGGATGTTATCTTGTTAAATTAAATAAATTTAGTTGCATTTTGTGAATGGATCTTGAATTTGAAATGAAATCAAATATTTTAGATAATGCTGTAATCCGACACTGTTTCAGGTTTTAGGCCATATCTGGAGTTCTGGATGTCCGATTGGGCTGTTCTTTATATGGATGGAAAGCTAAGAAGAAGCCCTAAAACTTTCATGTTTTAAGAAAATCCCAGTTCGGGACCTAAGGATCTCAAATTCTGCTTGGAAGATGAAACAGTGATTCTGACGGAATCTGACATATGGCTACTAATCTAATCACAACTTGAGCTAGATATGTCCAAATTAGGAGTTCTTTATATGCAAATTGAATAGAAGATCCAGCCCTACAACTCCTATGTTGACATAAAGATGTAAATCAGCCATTTAGGTGGTCAAAAGTTTCCAACAAAGTGAAACAACTTGTGCTGCGAAAATCAAAAATGTTGGCTGCGTGTGATTGGTAGCAACTTGTCAAATTGGATGGCTTGCAGCTAGTTTATTTACCTATAAATAGGTGGAAGTAGAGAGCATTCAGGATTGCAAGCATTGAATCATTCATTCATGCATCTTAGATAGTAGTTTAGTTCATGCAATTTTAAGTTCTTGTATGCCTCCTACATGGATGGTTCTACCTCCTAATGGATGGATAGCTTTTATATTTTTATGCATTTGTAATTGTATCCTTATGTTCTCCTCCTACATGGACGGTTCTACCTCCTAATGGATGGATAATATTTTTATTTTCATGCATTTGTAATTATAATTTTGTGTTCTCCTCCTACATGGACGGTTCTACCTCCTAATGGATGGATAGCTTTTATATTTTCATGCATCTGTAATTATAATCTTGTGTTCATGAATGTGATGATGTTTTTATTCTATGTTTGTGTTTAATTTCATTATGTTCTAATTTTTTATCTTCCTAGGGTGATGACGTAACTTGATAATAATGGATTGAATTCTAATCTATTGAAACTAATTTCGTTTTTACTTCCTAGATTGAGTTTTAATTATTGCTCTTAATGCTTTCAATTGATTGGCCACCTTTTGAATGAACTCAATATATGTGTTGAGACCGGAAGGAGATACATGTGTATAGAACCTATAATTAAAACCGTAAATTGCATATGAAATAGGAATATATTCATATGGTTTATGTAGTCTTAATGAGTTCCATAAATCCTAATGCATGATTAGTTGTTTTAATTCACATAGGAATATAGTGGATTAGCAATTAATTATAGAATTACTTGACCTTGGAAGAGGCTAGTAATTAATTTAGGGAAACTCGACTATCAATTAAGGAAGTTAAAATTGGATTAGTGTAGATAGGTGATTCAATCCGAAATTATTAAGTGAAGTCTGATCCCTAGGTCTTTTATTCATCTTCATCTTTACTCCAATTGCATCCATATTTATTTTAAGTATTTTCTGCATACATCTTTATTTAATTGCTTCAAATCCAACTTAACAATTTGCCAAATAGTGTTAGGATTATAAATTTTGGTACTTAGTGAAACAATCCTCGTGTGAACGATACTTACTTATCACTTTATTACTTGTTTACGATAGTGTGCACTTGCGCTAATTGATAAACCATTTCACACGTAACAAGTTTTTGGCGCCGTTGCCGGGGATTGTTATCATTAATATCAATACCAAGTAATCTTAATCCTAATTTGGTTTTTATTTTACATTTTCTTCTTTCTTTGGTGTTTCTTTTCTCTTTTCAGGTTTGTTCTAGTGTATGACCAGATCAAAAGTTGCTGAGCCACTGCTATTTGATTTTGAGATCGAGAGAACTTGTCGAAGGAATCGAAAGATACAGAAGCAGTCAATTGTAGATCAAGGTGAAGCAATGGCAGATATGAGAGAAGAACAAGACACCAAAGCACTCCGTGACTATGCCACACCAACAGTCATGGATACCATTTCTGGAATTAGGAGACCACCTGTACCAGCCAACAACTTTGAGATCAAGCCAGCCATAATTCAAATGATGCAAGCAAACCAGTTTGGAGGTTCTCCAATAGAAGATCCGAATGCACATATAGCCAGCTTTCTGGAAATCTGTGATACATTCAAGCATAATGGCGTTTCTGATGATGCCATAAGGTTGCGACTTTTCCCTTTCTCACTTAGGGATAAGGCTAAAAGCTGGTTACACTCTTTACCAGTGGGGAGCATCACTACATGGAATATATTGGCACAAAAATTCCTAGCAAAATTCTTTCCTCCAGCTAAAACTGCAAAAATGAGGAATGAAATTGCTTCATTCACCCAACATGACATGGAAAGCCTTTATGAAGCATGGGAAAGATACAAGGAGCTGCTAAGAAGATGTCCTCATCATGGGCTACCAGATTGGCTACAGTTGCAGACTTTCTATAATGGATTGTCTAATGCTACCAGAACACTTGTAGATGCTGCAGCTGGTGGATCATTAATGGGAAAAAGCATCGAAGCTGCTATGGAACTGTTGGAAGAAATGGCAGCAAATGCTTACCAATGGCCTTCTGAACGCAGCACTTCAAAGAAAGCACTTGGAGTCCATGAGCTAGACATTCTAACCACTTTGTCTTCTCAAGTTACCTCTTTATCCAAGCAAGTGAGTTCATTAACAGCTCAAGCAAATGCAATCAGAACTCCTGCAGATGCTTGTGATTTATGTGGAGGCCCTCACATGAGCACACAATGCCAAGAAGGAAATCCATTCATTCCTTCTCAACTTGAACAAGCCAACTATGTGGGGAATCAAAATCGTCAAAATGATCCTTTCTCAAACACATACAATCCAGGATGGAGAAACCACCCTAATCTAGGGTGGAGGAGTAATCAGAATGTGTTCAAACCTCAAGGGAATTATCAACAGCAAATTCAGCAATCACCACCACAACCAAAGGCAAATTTAGAAGAAGCATTGGCTCAACTAACCATGAATACTTCCCAATTCATGGCCAGAACAGAAGCTACACTCAAGAATCATGAAACAATCATGCAAACTCAAGCAACCTCAATCAAAAATCTGGAGGTGCAAATGGGCCAAATTGCAAGTATGCTGAATTCCAGACAACCAGACACTTTACCCAGTGACACTGAAAGAAATCTTAGAGAGCAAGTAATGGCTGTTTCATTAAGGAGTGGGAAGCAGTTAAATGAGCCAGAACCAAGGAAGAAAAATGAAGAAGCTCAGAAAGAAGATGAGGTGATTCCAGGAAGAATGACTTTTCCAGATAATCCTCCACCATATGTTCCACCAGTTCCATTTCCTCAAAGATTGGTGAAAGCTAAGCTAGAAGAATTTCTGGAGGTGTTTAAGAAGTTGCATATCAACATCCCATTTGCTGAAACTTTAGCCCAAATGCCCAGTTATGCGAAATTTATGAAGGAGATTTTATCAAAGAAACGCAAACTGGAAGATTTTGAAACTGTAGCCTTAACTGAAGAGTGTAGTGCAATTCTCCAAAAGAAACTACCGCCAAAGCTTAAAGATCCTGGGAGTTTCTGCATACCCTGTACCATTGGAGAGTGTGAATTTGAAAAAGCCTTATGTGACCTTGGTGCAAGTGTGAATTTGATGCCATTATCCGTCTACAAGAAGTTGGGATTGGGAGAAGTAAAGCCAACTACTGTGTCACTGCAGCTAGCAGATCGTTCAATAAAGCATCCACGTGGAATCCTTGAGGATGTGCTAGTAAAAGTTGATAAATTCATCTTCCCAGTGGATTTCATAGTGCTTGACATGGAAGAAGACCAAGAAATTCCTATTATTCTTGGGAGACCATTTCTTGCAACTGGACGAGCTCTAATTGATGTGCAGAAGGGAAAGCTAACTTTACAGGTTCAAAATGATCAAGTATCTTTCAATATTTTTAAAGCTTTTCCATATGAAGATAATATCTGTTATAGAGTAGACACATTGACCAATTGCATGAAAGATGTAATGCATAAAACCTGTATAGAAGAGCCATTAGTGGTAGGAATGGTTGATGCATCAAAGTCTACTGATTCTAAAATCCTGAAGCAGATTAATTGCTTTGAGGTAAACCACGGGCAAAGATTGAAAGAATACAATGACAATGCATTCAAGACCATCAAAACTGTCATCACGCTCGAGGAGCCAGCTGGTAAGTATAAAAGAAAAAGAAAAAGAAAAAGAAAAAAGAAAAGAGAATAAAGCAATAGGTTAGGACTTTGTCTAGCTAAAGACGTTAAAGAAGGGCGGCTGCTTGGGAGGCAACCCAAGATTTCTTTCTCTTCTCATTTCTTTTCTTATTTAAGCACGCATCGCACACCATTTTTCACTCACAATTTCAGCTTTCATCATTTTCATCATGGAGGAATGCCTTGTAAAGCTTAAGAGCAGATTCCCTACTCTTCCTAAAGATGTGCTCAGGAAAATCTACAACTGTCGACTTGAAAGAATGAGGGCATTTAAGCGTTTGGGTCTTCCCGAGGACATACGTTGGATTATTGAAGCTAAGGTACGTTTAGCAGGTGAGTTTCATGAATCATTTGTTAGACGTATGCCAGGTATGGGAAGAAGTTCTTACTCTAAAAAGAGAAGAGCTAAAAGAATGAGAGTCTGTCATAAGTGTGCAAGGTGGAACTGTAATAGGCTCTGTAGGAGTAAAGGAATGATTTCAGTAAATCGAGAGGACAAAATCCGATTCATAAAGGATGGACTGAGTAATAAAGGATGGACTGAGTAAAGAGTCACTGGATAATATTATTCAGACTCTTGAGACGCATCCTAGCGGAGATGTTCATGTTGTCCTTCTTGATTTAATGAACTTATTACATACAGAAAAGGAGCGCTACAGTCTTGGGGATCTGACTGTAAAAGACCCTGTTTGCCAGTTTATAAGAAAATTGGATGGGAAGCAAATCCTCGGCTCATAGAAGCCATTTAAGCCGTTACTGAACGAAAAATCAGAGGAAGATGTGAGCCACAATCACAACTACTGTACATATGTTTGTCTGCTTTACGTTTCCTTTATCTTTTTATCTTTACAGCTGCTTTTTAACTTTTCGTACATTTATCTTCTTTTTAAGTTTACCTTTTCAGCATCTTTTTGACTTTCTTTACATTCCGTATTTTACTTTATTCAGGCCATTATTACACTTATCAGTTTTGTACAGTATTTTTCTGATATTATCTGATTTGCGTGATCTCTTTGTTTCTGCTTTTGTATTATAAGAATGCATTTCAGCAATCACACTTTGCAAAATGTCTGAGAGCGAGAGTAAAGAGGAGGAAGAGGTCGAAAAACCATCAAAATGTGGACTTAAATCTATCTGTGTTTTTGGTGAATCTTTTGCTGGAAAGAATGTAGAATTTCTGCTAGCAGCAACTGAACTTGGTCATGCATTAGCTGCTAGAAAGATTGCCTGTGTGTATGGAGGAGGGCTTCATAGCTTAAAAGGAAGTGCAGCAATTTCTGCCAACACTGGAGGAAGCAAAATACTGAGTATCCTTGTGAATGGTTTAGATGATAAGAAATACGCCATCGGTAAAACAGTAAAGGTTTCAAACTTGCCTCAACGTATAGGATGCATGCTTTACACTTCTCAAGCCTTTATTGCTTTACCTGGTGGTTTAGAAGCATTAGATGGAATTTCCAGCATTGCATATTGGATTAACTTGAACTTTCATCAGAAGCCAGTAGGTTTATTGAATGTTAATGGTTTTTATGATAGTTTGCTGTCTTTTTTAGATCAAGCTGTGGAACAGGGATTCATACCCCAAGCGACTCGTCGTGCCATAATGTCTGCCTCAACTGCTGATCAGCTGATTGACCAATTGCAAAGCTATACACCTAAACCAGATCCATCAGTGAAAAAGAAAGATTGGCAATCTCCAACCAGCAGTCAGAAGCATGAGCCCGACACCACTCTCCGGTTGTAACTTTCTTTACTCTTGGTTTTACTCCCAAAATTTCTTTTATGTGTGCGTTGTTTATGCATTTCCTTTTAATAAGTCCTTTTTGCTACTCTGTTGAAGACATTGGGGACAATGTCTACATTAAGTGTGGGGGGGATTACAACAAAAAAAAAAAATTATTTTTATTTTCGTAGGTTTTTTTGGTAGTAGAACCATGAGATTCATTATAAAAAAAAGGGGGGATGGCCGAGTAAAAAGCTTTTTACTCTTGATACGCATCCAAAAAAAAATTTATAAAAAAAAATATATATATATATATTTTCCTGCTTATTAGGTTCTTTTCAATAATTTTAAAAGATTTCATAGCATGATTGAACAACTTTCTTACTTCCTAGGATTGATAGATTTTGCAATGGATTTTGAGTTGGATTGAGTTGGAAACCTCTAACCGTGAGATTTTGAGCCTATTTGTTGAATCAATATTATATTTCTTGCGTGTGATATTCACCTGTTAAGTTGTCACTCTAGAACTTGCATGAAATCTGGTTGAAATTACAATTTACATGCATACTCAGATATGATAAAGGCATTTTTTTTCCTCAGTTTGAACTAAATAGCCAACCCTGCAGTTTTACCATTGATAAACCCCTTTGAGCCTGATTAACCGTTTCTTTACTTTAACCTATTAATATGTCATTTAATGAAATATCAATTGTCTTTACTTAACCCTAGGGATTAGTAGAGCATTTGAATTTTTGAAAAATGGGTTTTTGACAAAGTGTGGGGGAATATGTATTATTAACTTCAAAGTTGCAAGGGTTTTTATTCAAAAAAAAAAGAAAAAAGAAAAAAAAAAGAGAAAAACTAAATAAAAAAAAAAGAAAAAAAAGAAAAAGAGAGAAATTGATGAGAATCGTGGGCTGCTATGTTAAGATAAAATTATTTAGAGATTACCCATGTTTTAATTGCTCTATTAATTTCTCTCCTTACTTCAGCCTTTCATATCCCTGTTTTATCTTTCCTTTACCTTGGCCTCATTACAACCCTTAATAAGACCTTTTGATTTGAAGTATGCATGTAAATCAGGTAGTGGAGATTGAGAATTTATGCAAGCCTATGGTAGTGCAATCTTTAATAGGATGAATTTGAGTGAAACACTTGCCAATAAACATTTGAGAGAGGAAGAGTTCCAGTGATTATATCAATCTGATTCAATCCTTCTCAAATGAAGTTGCAATTTCTTTTTGATTTTATATGTCAAGATTTGTTGATTCATGAATGCTATGATATCTTTGTACTTTAATTATCTTTCTTATGTTTTTCTAACTATCTCATGGGTAGATTAGTACTAACATTAGCATTAGTATTAGTTTTCTTTTATTTTGTGTTTGTCCGAGGACGTCCAACAGCTAAGTGTGGGGGAATTTGATACGTAAAATATTTATATATTTATTTTCCCTTGTATGATGCATTTTTGGATGTTATCTTGTTAAATTAAATAAATTTAGTTGCATTTTGTGAATGGATCTTGAATTTGAAATGAAATCAAATATTTTAGATAATGCTGTAATCCGACACTGTTTCAGGTTTTAGGCCATATCTGGAGTTATGGATGTCCGATTGGGCTGTTCTTTATATGGATGGAAAGCTAAGAAGAAGCCCTAAAACTTTCATGTTTTAAGAAAATCCCAGTTCGGGACCTAAGGATCTCAAATTCTGCTTGGAAGATGAAACAGTGATTCTGACGGAATCTGACATATGGCTACTAATCTAATCACAACTTGAGCTAGATATGTCCAAATTAGGAGTTCTTTATATGCAAATTGAATAGAAGATCCAGCCCTACAACTCCTATGTTGACATAAAGATGTAAATCAGCCATTTCGGTAGTCAAAAGTTTCCAACAAAGTGAAACAACTTGTGCTGCGAAAATAAAAAATATTGGCTGCGTGTGATTGGTAGCAACTTGTCAAATTGGATGGCTTGCAGCTGGTTTATTTACCTATAAATAGGTGGAAGTAGAGAGCATTCAGGATTGCAAGCATTGAATCATTCATTCATGCATCTTAGATAGTAGTTTAGTTCATGCAATTTTAAGTTCTTGTATGCCTCCTACATGGATGGTTCTACCTCCTAATGGATGGATAGCTTTTATATTTTTATGCATTTGTAATTGTATCCTTATGTTCTCCTCCTACATGGACGGTTCTACCTCCTAATGGATGGATAATATTTTTATTTTCATGCATTTGTAATTATAATTTTGTGTTCTTCTCCTACATGGACGGTTCTACCTCCTAATGGATGGATAGCTTTTATATTTTCATGCATCTGTAATTATAATCTTGTGTTCATGAATGTGATGATGTTTTTATTCTATGTTTGTGTTTAATTTCATTATGTTCTAATTTTTTATCTTCCTAGGGTGATGACGTAACTTGATAATAATGGATTGAATTCTAATCTATTGAAACTAATTTCGTTTTTACTTCCTAGATTGAGTTTTAATTATTGCTCTTAATGCTTTCAATTGATTGGCCACCTTTTGAATGAACTCAATATGTGTGTTGAGACCGGAAGGAGATACATGTGTATAGAACCTATAATTAAAACCGTAAATTGCATATGAAATAGGAATATATTCATATGGTTTATGTAGTCTTAATGAGTTCCATAAATCCTAATGCATGATTAGTTGTTTTAATTCACATAGGAATATAGTGGATTAGCAATTAATTATAGAATTACTTGACCTTGGAAGAGGCTAGTAATTAATTTAGGGAAACTCGACTATCAATTAAGGAAGTTAAAATTGGATTAGTGTAGATAGGTGATTCAATCCGAAATTATTAAGTGAAGTCTGATCCCTAGGTCTTTTATTCATCTTCATCTTTACTCCAATTGCATCCATATTTATTTTAAGTATTTTCTGCATACATCTTTATTTAATTGCTTCAAATCCAACTTAACAATTTGCCAAATAGTGTTAGGATTATAAATTTTGGTACTTAGTGAAACAATCCTCGTGGGAACGATACTTACTTATCACTTTATTACTTGTTTACGATAGTGTGCACTTGCGCTAATTGATAAACCATTTCACACGTAACAGTATGAATGGTGTTTTACTTTAAATCAACAAGGCCCTAAGGTTTCATTCTTTATCATCAAGTAATTTGCTTATTCTCCATCATTTACGTGTGATTATGAAGCCTTACTTCCTACTTTTGTTCATTTTAGTCTATGCAAACTTTTATTTGAGATTAAGCCTTTTTAGATCTAACTTTTTTTTTCATTGTCTCTAGTTAAGAGCACTAAGCAAGGCCAGAAATTTTAGATTAGAAACTTATTTGTCTGGGTAATAATTCAAGGTGTTAGAGTCTTTAATTTGATTATGTATATTTCTTACTTTTTCTTGAAATTTCACATTTTGGTCGCCAAATTTCTCTTATCTTGGAATTTAGAGGTGTTTTTTTAGATTTGGTAACCATGATTCCATTCTTATCTTGAATTTTGCAAGTAAAGCAAAAGGCAATGCAACACAATTGTATTGTTCAAAGCATTTTGTTGGTGAGTGTCCAACTTCACCTTTTTCCCTCTTCATAAGCATCCAATTCATAAGAGAAATTCCATGGCTTTAATGATCTATAGAAGAAGTTATTTTTTTCCAATCTCTGTTGCATTTCTTCCAAGGTTGATTTGTTGTCATTTTTTAGTTTGATTAGTGATATGTTTTTCTATTATGAGGCAATAACAAGGTGATGCCATTCCCATATAATGAATCCATTTATTTGATGATTAAATTAGGTTTTCTTTATAATTTGATTTTGTTATATTGCATACTTTCCTAAAGCACACTGGAGCATATTAGTTTTAAAATGCATTCCATATGTTTGATATTTTACCTAAGTAAGAAGTAAAGCTTGCCTGAAAACTTATAAGTCTAATGTATTTTGATATAATAACATGAATCTCTCTGTTACCTTGCTCTTCAAGAGCTCAATGTATGCAAATAAAAAACATAACTTCTATTATATAATGAAGTGATACACTATGCATGATCTAATTTTGAAAATTACTCAAATTAATTTTTGTTGTAGATGATGCATAGAATGGAATTTCATGTGTATATTTGCTCTTATCATTGTCTCTAAGTTATATTTATCTTTATTGTTTCCTCCATATGTTTCTAATTAGACTTCATAATTATGTTGCTAAACTAGAATGAATATAGCAGTTAGGCAAGGGTAACTACTTCCATATGTAGGAATATGATAGTGCTTTTGTTATTAAATTTTATTTTTATCAATGCAACGACTTTATCTTGCTTAGACTAAGCAGTAAATCATCTTTGTAATATTATTAAGCTTATCATGGTTATAAGATATTATAAAGTATGCATTGTTTGTTGTAATGGAACGCTTTAGACTTTCTTTTTATTATCATGTAATTTAATTTACATGCTTTATTTAAATTAACTTCATTATTAAGTAATGTACATTCATGCTAATCTAGGTATGGATATAATCTCCAAGTCCTTAAGTCAATCATAAGCAAAACTAGATTTGACATACTCTAACCCTTGTGACTATAAAAAAAACTTGGGCCTAACTATTTTCAATGGCACATACCTAGGTAGGTGGTTATATTTTATGTCTGAGTTAGATTAGGATTCATAAGCACCTTTCTTAGCTAATAATGATATGATTTTTTTGTAAAGTGAAGTGTAGCACATGTGTAGGACATAGATCCTATGGATTCTGCATTTGGGCTTTTGAGTTTTGAAAAAGCCTAAATTACTATATTAGGATTTCAATTTTTAAATACCAATTTTTATGTAACTTTACAATTGATATTTGTCTGAACCTAAATTTAGATCCTAATATATTTTATTGGATTAATTGTTATTAGTCTTGCACCTTCTTTTTTCTCACACATAAAAACATGTATGTCATCATGATGAGAACTTTTAGATATTTTCTTCTTACTTTGTCTATTAGCACTTCTTTATCAATATCTCCTTTCTTAAATTGTGTAGATAGTAAATTAGAGAACTTATTTAAAATTTCTAGAAGAAGATAAATGATCTACAAAGGCAAAGGATTTTATTTACAGAATCCTTTGTACTGTAAACTGTAGACTTGGCACTAAATGAGCCGATGAAATAAAGGTGTTATTGTGTGTTCTTTTCTAATTTTGTTATTTGATTTGGGATATAGTTGCATTTTAACTAAAAAGCTGGATTGTTTGTAGTGTTACTAGGATAATCCATGGTTCAAAGGTACTGAATGGGACAAATTGTACCAAATGAAAGCTACGTCTATTCTTGAGGTCAATGGTGAATTAGATACTCAAAATTTTGAGAAGTTTGAAGAAGTATATGATATACCTCTATGTTTAAGGATATAAAAGAGTTGCTTATAAAGTATAAATTATATAATTTGGTGTATGTAATTCCAAAATAAGTAAGATGCTTAGTTCTTTATTCTTTTTGGAGCATCTTTTTAGTAATTAGATATTATGATTATAACTTTCTTTTAAGAACTTATTCGTGCTTTATTCGAGATATTAAGTGCGAAATTTTTAAATAATCTCAATGTCATTAGTTTTAATTTTTATTTTGATAGTTCTTGCTATCTAATGGCAAATCTGTAAGTTTTTGGATTATCTTTAGTGTTGAGTTTGTTATTCCAATTTTTACTAATTAGAGCTAATAAAGAACATTTAAATTAATTTTAATTTTTTTATTCTATTTTTTCTATTTTCTGTAGAGTGGTATCTTATATAGGTTATGAGAGTTCCATAAGGATGATGATATACTCATTTTGCTTGTTCTAGCCACCATTGATTTTAACTCAATAAAATGGTGACTTTTGCATCCAAGTTAGTTAACGGCATGCATATTATTAAACTTTTCATTTATGAATATCATAGAACTTGAATAAAAAAGCTATTTTGTATAGTGCTTTGTGGGTATCATTTTGTAGTGACATAATAAAACATAATTTTTATTCACTCAATATACATATGTTACCTTTAAGTGACCCAGAATTCAAAGTGTACACCTATAGCAATTCAAAACTCCATAGCTTTGGTAACTAAAATTTTAAATCTAATTTGAAAATGTAAAGATGATTTATGTAAGCTTTGCATTTTAAGTCCATTTTGTGTTTTTAGAAAGCACTACAAGCAAAGATTGTTGATTCATACTAATTTATATAGAAATGGAAGCATAGTAGAAAGGAAAGATAAAATTAGTGATTCGATCTTATAGAGGACTTCTATCTGTTCAATATTCTCTAGACAAATTCTCAAATAATATAAGTAGTAATTAAAACTTAAAATACCATATTTGGTCTAGTACCTATTTTCATAGGATTTTATGTCTCTCTTCTTCTTATTACTATAGCACCTTTCATTAGTGTTTTTATTGCCACTAAAGATTTTGTAACCTAGAACACAACTAATAAACTTATATGGTTTTATTTTTTATTTCACCCTTTTTTCATGAAGACATTTTTTTTCTTATAATAGGATTAACTAATAGAATTGAGTGATATTTGGAGTGGTGTTGGTGGCCATAAAGCTTTGCTATTGTGAACGTACTATGATTGGTTTCCTTGAGTTGGTGATTGGCATTTATTTGTTCATTTTTTATTTTTTTGCTATATGCATTAGATATTTTAGCTTATGTTCTTCACTATGTTTAGGTGGCCTTTTAGGGGTGGTAATCATGTCCTTTTTTATCTTTGTTGTTAGCTTTTAGTAAGCACATGCCATTAGAGAATTAGTATTTATATGTTAGACATTAGTTTGTGCTAAAATAGCATGTTTGTAAAATAAATAGGTTATCTTTTTATGTTTTTATTTTATATTTAAGATTGGGATTTATTTTTATATCCAATCCTATTATTCCGTTAGTTTGAATGATAACCATATATATATGGAGAACTTTATTAGATATCACTATCCTATTTGTTATAAGATTCATGGGTTGTAGCTTTTTACTTTAGATTAGGTTTTTAAACATTAAATAAGGAATTTTTGTGTGTTTGAAGAAAAACTTGATCAGGATTTTTTTATGCAAGTTTATAGTGTTTATGTAGTGCCCTTTTGACTCATTGAAAGGACAATATTCTAATGAAATGTGGCCACACAAGGCATTGGGAAGATTTCACATATTTTAACATTGAATTTATGGTAATATACAATGCTTTTTTTTTCTAAAATTTTGTCATTAAGATGAATGTGAATGCCTTGCATGATGAAATGATTGTTGGAGACTTCAGGTTTTATCTTGTATAGTTTTGTTAAGAACTATTTTTTAAGATTACTTGGCCTTCTACAAGGTATGAAAAGATGTTATTTTGAATTATAAGCTAATAAATTGCAATTTCCACTCTCATCTATCTAAGGATCTCATGGCTTGAATAGAAAGGATTTGTGTATGGTTGACTTACTAGAAGATGCTTGTAGGATCCCTTTGATTTTGTTGCTTCTTCATTTAAGGAATACATTGAAAAAGGAGATGGTTCTAATCTTTCTTTAGATAGAAGGAGGGAAAATGGATTTACACTTTCATTTCCTATATTAGTATTTCCTCAAGTATTTAATAAAATGGATGAAATTCTAGATATCTCTCATATTAAGGTGTGTGATGGACAAACTTTTATATTTCTAGGAGATGTTTTTAATGAGGCAGATGTGGATTATGTAGTCAATGATTAAAACTATTAGCAAATATTCTTTGCTTTTTTTAAATGTATAATATCAATAACTTCTACTATATTTTATGGTTTTCAATTTTTTGATTAATTGTTATGTGATATAATAAATAAGGTTTCACTTAATTATTGAGACTTCTTAAAATTCATGCATATCAATATTGTTCTTCATACTATTATATGTTGAATAAGATAAGATTTTAAGTATAGTTGAATTTCTTTTGGAAGAGACTTATGTCACTTTAGGCTATTGAGCTATATATTAGGCAGGTTATAGAACAACAACATATTGATTACCAATTTAGTAGACTTGAGGATGATGGTGATGATGAGAATAAGTTGAACACTAATGAAAGTAGTGAATTGAGTTTTTTACTATGGCTCAAATAAGTAAGGGTTTGATGTCTCTGCATAACAAAAGACAACAATGGTAATGATTTATCATGACTTAAGACATAGCTAGTGCTTATCCCTAGGTACATGTCCTTATCGCATATATTTTATTAGTAAAAACACATTTTATGCAGTAACTTTATACCACATTCATATTTGTTCTTCATTTTGGAGCACACTATCAATCATACATCACAATTACATAAACAGATCCTAACTAATAAATTCTTATTATCATTGCTTATTTGTTATCAAGTGGAGGAATTAGGTTGTTCATATCGAATTTTGACTAAAAAATTGCAAAGATATTGTTCCATACATCTGTTGGTTTATCATATTTTAAGCTCTATTAAATATAAAGAGGTTTTAATGAATTATTTACTTAATTAAAATCTTGAAAATTACCTAGAATTATTTATGTAAATGAACTATTGTAGAACTTGGAGTCTGATTTAATCATGTTCCTTCCTATACTTACTTGATAAATGCAGAAGTTACACAAGATCTAACATTGGAGATGTTGATTAAGAATTACAATGATAATCATCACCATCTCAATTCTCATTGTTTTTTAATTTCCATGGTATTCTGGTAGGTGAACAATATAAAAAGATTATGTATTTGAATTCGATTATTTTTTAAAACTTACATTGATTTTCCTATTATATATATTTATATAATTATTTAGTTATTATATATGATAGACAAGTATTGTAAGAAAAATTACAACACATTTAAAAATATTTTGTATTAAATGTACTTATTTTTTGTATATTAATTATAATAAAATAAAAAATATCCGTGTGTAGCACGGGTCTTAAACTAGTGTTATATATTTACCGTAGTATTATCATAAGTCTAACAATGGCCTTTTTAATATACTGTCTACATCTCTATCACTCATCCATTCATTCAAAATAAGTTTTTTGTTAATTATTTTATGAAAGGGCATTGCATCAATTGACCCAAGCAATTTATATACCTTCAATTATGACATATAGCCAGATATATTCCATTGTTACCGGACTCTTTTTTTTTTATTATTATTCTTACTTCATTTTAAATTTTAAAGTTTTATTATTAATTAAATTATCAAATGTTTTGGACTTCTTTTTGAGTCCATTACTTTTTCATATTTTTATTTTAATTGTTTAGGGCTTTGGCTTTCATTTTTTTAAATCTACTAATTTTTATACTTTTGTTTAATTATTTATTATTATTATTATTATTATTAAACAACTAAAAAAGAGATTATTTTCTCCAATAAATTAGGCACATGTCATTTTTTTGCTGCTTTTGGGGCTTTCATTTTGGCACCAAAAGCTTTTATTTTTTTTATAAATTAGGCACATGAACATTTTTTTTTATAAATTTTTCTTATTTTTATTTACTATATTATTCTATTACATTATATACATATGTGTATGATTTATTTTTTATTTATTTTATCTTTTTATACTCATCCCTAATCCCCTTATATATTTGTCATAGCATTATGATATGTCTAACAACACTTTTTTAATACACTATTTGCATCCCTATCACTCGTTCATTCATCTAAAGTGAATTTTCTGTTAACTATTTTATAAAGGCGTGTTACTTCAACTCACCTAAACAATCCATATGTTATCCTCCTATTGTGACATACAATCACGTGTATTCTATTGTCATCCTCTTTTCTTTTTTTATTCTTACTTTATTTTAAATTTTTATTATCAACTTTATTTTAGATGTTTTAGGCTTCCTAAGCCCGTTGCTTTCTCATATTTTTATTTTAATTATTTAGGGCTTTAACTTTCATTTTTTTAAATCCACTAATTTTTATAATTTTGTTTAATTTATTATTATTATTATTATTATTATTATTCGATCATTATTAAACAACTAAACGAGAGATTTATTTCTCTAATAAATTAGGCATATGTCATTTTTTGTTACCTTTGTAGCTTTTATTTTCTTACCCAAAGCTTTTATTTTTTTTTCATTCATGAACATATTTATTTTTTTATAAAATTTTCCTTATTTTTATTTACTATATTATTCTATTACATTATATACATGTATGTATGATTTTATTTTTTATTTATTTTATCTTTTTATACTCATCCCTAATATTTATAATTCATACACTAATATATCTAACTAGTATAAATATAATATAATATATTTTATTTTTATTATAAAATATTTTAAATAAATAAAATTTTATTGAATTACTATATTATATATTCTATTTTATCTCTTATATTACTTTACCATTTTTTTATTTATTTCATCCCATTCTTTTCTTATTTAAAATATATAATTAAGTAATTTAATTCAAATATATTTTTAATTTATTTAAAATAATTTTATAATGAAAATTATTTTGTACTGTATTTTTACTACTTAATGATGTTAGTATTTAAATTGTAAAAAATAGAAATAAAAAAATTAAAAAATGCAATGAAATAGATAAAAATAGAAAAAGTATGTAAAATGTAAAGTATAAACAAATTTTCAATAAAATATTTAAAAGTTTTAATAAATAAATTTGATTTTAATTTATAAATATTTTTATTTGAAAATAAAATATGTAATTTTATATTTTGTTATTAACCCCTATATTACTTAACATTATATAATTACATATTTTATTTTTAATAATATTATTTATAAATTAAAATTAAATTTATTTATTAAAATTTTTTAGTACTTTATTAAAAAAATTTTAAATTTTACATTTTAAATATTGTTTCTATTCCTTTTATCTATTTCATTGTATTTTTTTAGTTTTTTCACTTTTATTTTTTTACAATTTATACATTGACATCATTAAGTAGTAAAAATAGAGTACAAAATATTTTCATTATAAAATTATTTTAAATAAATTAAAAATATTATTGAATTGAATTACTTAATTACATATTTTATTTTTAATTCTTATATTAAATTTCAAAAAATTATTATTTACAAACTTAAATATATAATCATAAAATAATATAATAAATTAAAATTTAATATTTTTTATTTTTAATTTTATTTATACATACTATTTTTATGTAAAAAGTAATTATATACCTATGTAATGGATGGATTGAAATGCTAGTTCATATTTATAGCATTGCAATGGGGGGCATTCCATTAGGCTTAGCTTAACATTAATTACAAATTCGCTTAATTAGACTCAAATAAAAGTATTATCAAGGAATAATAGAATTATTTTTGAAATGCTTGGGTGGAAGATTAAATAGAGGAAGGCCATTAGAGAATTTTGTTATTGGCCAAAGTTTAGAAAAATTCAAACCACCCCAAAAGAAGGGTAATTTTTCTTTAGAAACCCAAAGAAAATAAATAAAGGTCCAATGGCCTAATCATTTTGAAAATGGATCTAAGAAAATATGAATTTTTGTCTAGAAGTTGGGGCACATGGTTGAGCCACTAAAAATAGGCCAAAATAGTGGCTTAGCATGGTATAAGGTCTTATTATAATACACAAGGGCAAGATAATACCAATACTTTGGAAAAAAAAAGTTAAAGAACGATAATGTGCACTAAGTAAGAGGTTTTTTTCCACTACTCCACTCCACCTAATACTAAAATGTTCATGATTTGGGGAAAAATTTAGAAATAAAATATTATGTCTTACTCCAAGAGAAAGAGTAAGGCATTGTTTCTTACTTAGTTCTGGAGTACAATAGTATCTTTCATGATTTAGGGCGCAATTTAAAGTCATAGCTGCCTCCAATATTCGCCATAAATTTCATGCAAACACCACATCTAGATCAAATTTTAAAAAATTTAATTTTTTTAATTTTAAAGCTATAGTAAAAGCCACCTCAAACCAAAATAAAGTTATATGTCTGTTTGCTTTTACCTTTCTTCTTCTTTTTATGTTTCAATTTCTTTGAACCCCAATCGACCATTCCTTCTCTCTTTGATTCTAGTTCCTTTACCTTTCAATCACCATCGACCTCCATTCTTCTCTCTCTAGCTTAGCTTAAGCCCTCATCGCAAGATCTAATTAAGGAGCAAGTCACTCGATTGCAAGATTTTCTCTCAATTTCTCAAACAAATAGCACAACAACAGTGGCTCTCCAACAAATTTGGCAATAATGTTAGTGACAGCATAGCAAAGTGATACGACATCATCAGAAATGGAGGGATTAATCATTGCCATTCTCTCCATGCTTTTGGTAATTGCATTCATTATTTATAATTCATTTTGGTAATAAATTAAAGCTACATCTTATTTGTACAATGTTAACCTAGATGCTAAATTAGATAAAGTTCCATAACGTGTAATATGTATCTTTTTTATATCTTTTTCCATATTGAATCTATAAGTGAAATGACATATAGATAATTCCATATTTGGTTTTCACTATATGATGAATTTGCTATTAGAAATGTGGCTTCATTAGAGGTAAGAGGTAGTAACACATGACATTAGCAATTTCACTCTGACATGTTTGGCGAAGCTAAACTAGATGGGTCATTTTAAATTGGCTAAGGCTACAATGCCCTGACATTGTTCATGGGCAACTCACCTTGGATAAGTGGCCCAATAAAACAATAACATATGGCTCCCCAGGCTACTTTTAGCTTATTTGTTACTGAAATTGCCAATAAGTTCCTTACTTTATTTTTTTCCTATTTTCCACCCTGATGTGAATAATATATTGTATTATTATATCATATTAAATTAAGTTATTTTGAGATTTCTCCCTTTTCTCTTTAGATGGCCTCTTGAGCTGGGTTCATTTTCACTCCATCTCTCTGACCTCACTATCGATCAACAACTCTTCCTGAAGCCTTCATCTTTGATGCTATTGTTATGTGGCCTTCGTCGGTCTCCATCTGCATTCATGTCCACAATGCTAATATTGCAAGGTGTTAGTTATGCCACTGTGTTTACCTACTTGATTGTCCACTATCATTGCAATTTGTTTCAAATCTTTTGGTTTCTCAAGTTAGATTTTTGTTTCCAAGTTCTTTCCTTCTAATTTTTTATTCTAAATTTCTAATATCTCTATGTTAAGATATGTTTAGCATAGATCTGAAAATGGTAAAGCTACTTTCAATACTTCTAAATTTTTGTAAACACGTTGTTGACCCAAGTAATGACTAAAGATCTCTAGTTGCTAGTGCCATTTCCCCTAATAAGCTACCTTTGAAAAAAAAATTATAGCAAGGTGGATAAATTTTGAAGTGAAAGTGTGGGATTTTATCATAGTTTTATGGGGCCAGTTTTGGAGAATCCAAATATTGAAGATGTTCAGGAGGGTAGGGAGTATGATAGGGTTGAGAGTGTTAACAAACAAATATGGAGAAAAAGAGATCTTCATAATAGGAAAAAGTTTGTGGTTAATGAGATTAGGGAACATTGAACAAACTTAAGGAAGTGGGGAATGGAACGCAGTTGACCATCGTTTCTATTTTGATATGATAGTTGAGCACTTATAACATACTGTTGAAATGTTAACAAAAAGGTATAATAGAGTGGAGGGTAATAAGGATAATGTACATACGAATTCAAATAGTGGTGGTGGAGGTAATTCCAAACCGAAGAAGAAAGGGAATTGTTTAAAGGTGTAAAGTATGTTAAAAGCTCGGCAATGGGTCTTAAAGAAAGGCATAACAATGATGAAAGGAATACCTCATTAGAGAAGGGTGGTCAGAGATCTGGCTCTGCTATGGATGATAGCCAGGATGCTTCATTTCATGAACCTGGGAAAATAAGAGTCATGTTACATAGGAAGTCATACAAGGAGTTTATAACTTTTTGTAAGAGCCAGGAGACTCAAGCTCATAATGGATATATATAGAGCATCTAATTTAATTAGATGGGAAATATCTTACCAGTGCAAGGGAGGATTGTGTAATTTATGTCTAGTAAGTTGTGGAGTCAGAGAGGAAAAGGGAGCTACTGATGGAGAAACTAGAAGATAGGAATATGAATATGTTGTATGTGGTGAATGGCTCACCAGAACCTCAACTGCTCTCTCCTGTCAGAGACATTCATCTAGATAAGAAGGGAAGGGGAAGATCATTTATAAGTAGAAAATTTGAGTTTGGGCCAGCTAGTGGTTCCAGAAACTATGTCTGGACATACAAGGAAATCCATTTGCTCATTTCAAGGTCATCTTGATGATGTGCTTGACCTATCTTAGTCCAAGTCTTAGATTAGCTACTAAATTGATGACAGGAGTAATTCTTCCCCCGACCACCAATAAGTTTGTCCAATGCTTGAATCAATTTGTTAAAATGTTATTCAATTTATTTCATTGGATGATGGATACATATTAAAAAATTATTCAATACATCCATTATAGATACGCCATTCATTTACAAATTGAATTAATTTTGATCATGAATCAAAAGAATATGTGTTATTATTTGGTATGCAAACATGTTACTGCCTGGTATACAAATAAAAAAAATACATGTTACTATTTGGTATATAGCCAGCAACACATTTTCTTGCATCTTTATTATCAAGAATTATGTTACTTATTGTTAATCACACTTAATTTCTCTACCTATTTTATTTTTTGATTGATGTTACTATTTCAAGATCAAATAGTAATGCCTTTAACAAAAAAACATGTTATTATTTGGTAAGCAGGTAGTAACATGTGGTTTACTACGAGAAAATAAATCAAGCATGAGGATGCTATTTGAAATTTGGTTTTGGTTGATGTTACTCTTTCATTTGAGCATAGTAAACATTGTTTTCCTACAATTCTATTGTCAATCACACTTAGTTTGTTTATTTTTTTTATTTTTTATTGATGTTACTATTTTTAGACTAAACAGGAACATCTTCAACAAAAAAATGTTATGTTTGGTAAACAAACAGTAACATGTTATTTACTGTAAGGAAACAAATCAAGCGTGAGGATGTTGTTCGAAATGTCGCTTTTGTTTGATGTTAATCTTTCATCTGAGCACAGCAATACGTTGTTTCCTATAGTTCTATTGTTAATCACACCTAATTTGTTATTTTTTTTAGTTTTTATTAATGTTACTATTTCTAAACCAAACACTAACATCTTGGACTAAAGAAAAAATAACTTGTAATTGTTTGGTAAGTAAATAGTAACATGTTATTTACTACAAGAAAACAAATCAAGCATAAGGATGCTATTTGAAATGTCATTTTCGGTTGATGTTACTCTTTTGTCGAAGCACAATAACATGTTGTTTTCCTATAGTTCTTTTGTTAATCACACCTGATTTGTTATTTTTTTTAATTTTTTTATTGATGTTACTGTTTCCAGACCAAACAACAATATCTCAGACTAAAAAATATATGTTGCTATTTGGTAAGTAGTTAATAACACATTGTTTACTGCAAGAAAACAAATCAAGCACAAAGATATTATTTGAAATGTTGCTTTTGGTTAATGTTATTCTTTCATCTGAACATAGTAACACGTTGTTTTCCTATAGTTTTATTGTTAATCACACTTGATTTTTCTATTTTTTAATTTTTTGATTAAAGTTACTATTTTTAGATCAAATTGCAACACCTCAAACAAAAAAAAAACACCATGTTAATATTTAGTATGCAAATAGTAACATATTATTTATTGTGAGAAAACAAATCAAGCATTAAGATACTATTTGAAATGTCACTTTTGTTTAATGTCACTCATTCATCTGAGCATAGTAACACATTTTCTTATAGTTTTATTGTTAATTACATCTGATTAGCTAAGACTACAATGTCTTGCTACTATTCACCGACAACCCACCTTGGACACATGGGCCAACAAAACTGATGATGCCATGTGTTTTCCATTTGCTACCTTAAATTGAATAATAAAACATTAAATTATATTAAAATATTTTCTAATATTTCCTTTTGTTTTGTAGTTTGCTCGAATAGGAACTTCCTCTTCTCTTCTTCCATGCCCTTGTACTCGGCATCAATCAAGGGTTCTTGCTGAAGCCCTTATCCTTGAAGCCAGCCTCTCTCGAACTAGGTCTTCCTCATCATCTTTGTCCACGTCCCATCTCAGCGCCGTCCTGAATTCTATCTTAAGCCCTTTTCTAGGACGTAAGTTATTAATATGTGCTTTGTACCCGAAATTATTAGTAAGTTAGATCTTATATTTATAATTAGATGGAATCGGAAGGGAAGACACTCTTTATTAATTCGTATCACATCCTAAGAGTAAGTTATTCATCCCTTCTACTTATGATTTGAAGTGTGGAAATTTTTTCTTCTAGATCTTGTAGTATATTACAAATCTTGTCAATATTAATGGTTTATGCTAGCTAGAAGGAAATGCAAAAACCAATCCAATTCTTAAGAAAATCATAAATTTGTTAGGTTTGATTAATATTTATAGTATATGTAGTCTGCATTCTTCCATTTAATTTTAGAGAATAAGAAAATTTACATTTTTTCCTTTTCCAAAAAGTGAGAATGATGAGAAAAATATTTACTATTTTATTTTTTCTTATTTTATGTCTCTTAGGTGTTACATGTGCTTAATTTTATAGAATAGGCCTTGTTTTATAATTTTGGATTGATTTTACAAGTTTATGAATTTATTCTATAAATGCTGGATTTTGACACTGTTTCTATTTTTCAATCATATCTTGGGCTCCGGATGTCGAATTGAGGTAAAATTTATATTGATAGAAAGTTAAAAGAGAGATCTACAAATTTTTATATTTTGGTCAAAGCCAGTTTGGACTTCTTCAAGCCTTTACTTGGTTAACAAGCTAAAGCCATGTTTTTGTTCCTACTAAACCAATTTCTGTACTTAGGCTATATCTAAAGCTATAATGGTCCAATTAACTTGAAACTAATGCCCAAATTCTCAGAAAACACAGGCCTACAACTTTCATGTTTATGGATCTTCTAGAAGAAATCAATTTCATGAACTTATTCTACTTGGAAGGCAAGCTTACCGGAATCACTGATGTATTTGATAAAGTTAATTAACTTGTAAAACAAGTTTGCCGGGACTTCTAGAAATTTTGAAGGCCTTCTTCTAGAAATTGTAATCTCAAGAGTCATCTAAGCCTAATCCAATAAGGTTTTTAGGCAAATTAGGTTATATAAATAGGCAAAAAGGCTAAAAAGAAGAACATAATTCATATTACATGCAGTATTCAACAAACAACCTTCTTCTTCTTCTAACTCTCTTTGTTCTTCATTAATGGAAGTCTAAATCCGTGGTTGATTCAAGGAGTTTGAGGCCCTTTTCTTGAGAATTATGAGATCATGATTTGTAATGTTGACTTTTCTTAATTGATTTTTTTCTTTCCCTATTTACTGGTGCTGAATTATTGAGATTACTTGTGTTAGATGTTGATTTGGTATAATTGATATTCTTCCTTGTGATTTTTGATTTCTTTATTATTTTGTTAATGAATTATGATTGGTAAATCATGTTTTCACATATAGGGTTAGAGGGTTGAGAGGTTAATTTAGAGGTTTCTAGTTTTATTTCTCAATTTAATCAAATTCTATCATTAAATCAGTTTTGATCTAGCATACAAATTATAGTGGTTGCTTAATCGACCAATCTTAATTGATTAAATTCTAAGCGGTTGTCTAGTATAGAATTCACAGATTATTACAGGGATTCTGGGTAATCCAAGATTAAAGAATTAATTAGAAAAAGTTAAATCCTAATTGATCTATTATTAATCCAATTTAGGTTTCTTAGTTTCCTTGAATCGACTGTTTAATTCCATTGAATTTCTTCTAATTTTACTTTTGCTTTGCTTTTACTTTGTACTTGTTTAATGCATTGCTTTTACATTAAATTCATGCAACCAACCCCTCTCCAATTTTGCATTATATTATTGCACAATTACATAAACAACATACAGCATATAGCATATATATATTGCATTCTATTTCTACATAGCATTCTGTTTATTACATTGCATTCTATTTGCATTAATTTTGTACATTTTCACTGCATAAATAATTTAAAAATTATGCATATATTGTTAGGAAATCATTTAGGAAAGATAAAATCAAAGGATCACTGAGGGTATGACCTGGTTGTACAAATATTTGCATTATTTTTTAGCAACTAGTATTCTTAGCATTGTGGCATGCACATCAAAATTTTGGCATCATCACCGAGGATCCTTTTGAATTTATTTTTTCATACATATTTTCACACATATTTCTAGCAATATATAACATAATTAAGCATTCCAACTAGTATTCACATCTTTTATTGTATTTCTTGCATTTTACGGTAACTTGCATTTTTCTCTGTTTCGTTGCATTCTTTTGCATCCTCTAATTTTTGCTCATAATTAACATTATATTTTGCATACATATTCTTAGCAATATATTACACAATTCTTATAGTATTCCAGTAGGTAATTGCATCCACTACTTGTGTTTCTTGCATTTTACGGTAACTCTTATTTTCTGCATTATTTTGGATTTCACTGCATTCTTTATTTTCTTTTCATACCTCCACCTCAATTCATCATATTCTATCATAATAAACATCATCAAGCATTGAAACAGAGGTTATAAATTACCGCTAAATAATTCAAAAATATAAATCATTGTTAATTTGTTTTGTCTATTGAAACTTTAAATTTAATGTTTTTCCTATTTTAAAAAAAGTTCTGGAGAATTATTTGAAAATTTTGAAAGTTCAATGAGATTTTTTAATACAAGATCCTACTTCAGAAAGAACATATGTGATTTGTTCTAAAAACTATTATCCTATTCAGCTTTAAATCGTACACATGGTTTTTTTTAAGTCGATTAAAATTTTATAATTTGAATCAGCACCATGATGTTGCCTCTATTGCAACCATAGCATAAGGGACCGACCCTCCCCCTCCCCCCTCCCAAAAAAAAAACTCGGAGGGGTAAGGGAAGACCAAAAGGGAAAAGTCAGTGATTGCATGGAGGCCAATTTTGGTAATGTTTGGTAAATAGCTTTTTAGATAACTGTTAGTTGGTTTGACCAAATTTAGTTAGTTAATTTAGTTTTCAACTGAATAAGTTGTTTGGTAAATAGTTATTTCAGTTGAATCAGCTGATTTTAAAAATGCTATGTAATGCAGCATTTTGTTTCAATTACTAAGGTATGAAATTATAAAATAATTGAATTACCTCTCTAATTTTTGTTATTTTTAACATGTCTGGTTTGTAATTTTTTTTCTTAACTATTCTGTTGATTTTGTTTTATCTAGCATGCCATTTTGGTTCTTCTAGTTCTATTGTTTCTTTTATTAAGGAGGTGCATCTTTTTTTTTTGTAGAAATAAGGAGATGCATTTGGTTTGATTTTAATAAAAAATAAACAAAATAGCTAGTCTTTCATTTTAATCCATCTAGTTTGTGTTTTTATCGATAAATTTATTTTTTATAAAAATTATATTAATTTAATTTAAAAAAATATTTAATAAATTATAATAATATATTATTTGTAAAAAATTAATTTATTAAATAATATATAGATTTTAAAATATTAAAATAAAAAAATATTTAAATAATTTATAAAATATATCTATGCCCTTATTTGTCATTTTACACACAAGCAGCTAATTTTAAATAATTAATTTTACCAAACACTCTTATTCAAATAGCTAATATAACCAGTTCGTCAAATCAATTAATACAATCAGTCATCAGCTAATAGTTAATTGAATCAGCTAATCGTTATAACTATTAGTTGATTACCAAACAAAGCCTTTGCCCCATAAGGCATGAGGTTTGAGGCCAACGAAACAACTTGCTTAAGCTGTGACAGGTATGAACATGACAAGCCCTAAGATGAAAAAGGCAAAACAGACTTATCATAAAGCTTTCAGACTCTAGAATAATGAGATCTTGTTTGTTTAAGTGCCCAATCTAGCCAATATATTCGCTAGATGACTACACAAATGCTTTTCAAACATTCAAAAGATGATTCCATTGGAAATTATATGAAGCACTGTGTTGATCATCACATATGTTTTATGCAAAATTGCTTGCCTCATGTCTTACTTAGAATGAGGAAAATTGATGGAGAAAATGAAAGAGAAAATTACATGTTATTTTTTTATTTATTTGAAAATTTGTTTAAGAAGCTGAAAGTAATGAAAATTTATGTTAATTTTTTAAAATCTTTCACTTTAAAAATTAATTTTGCATTTTTTTACATGAGGAATTAGGGTTAGAATTGCATATCAAAAAGCATAACAATATTCTAAATGTATGATGTTATATTATAATAATAATTTTATATATATGTGTGGATTAGTGTTAATTAATTATTAGAATATTTATTTTAAGTAATTAATTTTTTAACATTAAGCTTAAAATGGATTAGGTCCTAATTTAGTGTGTGTGGTTTGTGATAGATTGGATCATACATAAATCCCATATGGATAGAGACCTCAACCTACAGCCCTTTAGTGGTTAGTGGTTAGTGGTTAGTAATTTTTTATCATAAGTCTGATCATATGGAGAGAAGAGATTATCATTCAGTATTTAAAAGTTACTAATTCTATAGAAAATATACATTCTTTATCTTTATCTTTTCTTTTCTTCTCCTTTAGATAACTTAAAGGGTGAAGTAGGCTACAAACTTTACTCCTCATCATCTAAATTAACCATGGCTTTATCATAATATGCATTAGGTATGCTTATAATTTATTATGACTAATTTATATTATTTTATATTTATAATCATACTATTAATAGATGGTATTAGAGCTAGGTTGATAGTATGTTAATATTGATTATTAGTATGATTATATTAATCATTTAACTATGATTAATTTAATTAATTTTCTAAAATGCAAAAAATTTTCAATTTTTCATGCATGATGTACATAAAAAATTTAAGATTTTAATTCTGAGACAATTTGGATCAATTTTTTTTCAATTGAATCATGAATTATGTTCATATAGATATGTGGACTATCACGTTATTGCTTGATTGTATTTAAATCTTGTGATTATTATGGATAGAAGCTTGGATTTTTCAAAAAATTGGTGGCATATGTTTGTGCAATTTAAAGCCTTTTTCTTCCAATTAATATATAGATTTGTGTTAAAAAATAGGCTAGATGAATTTTCTTGCATTAAAATAGCCTAAAATGCAGATTTTTTGGAGCTTAAAAGCTCCATTAATGGTAGAAATCTGCCATAGATGAACTAGTGAAGCATGGGTTAAAGACAACCCAATCCAATGATTCCTCATGCACAGGCCACATGCATGAGAGCGCGTAAGCCTTACATACCAAGTTTTTTAACCTATTTTTTAGCCTAGCACCCTAAATTTTATTTTCTATTTATTTATTATTTTTCTAAAATTTCTATAGCTAATAAATTTTATTTTGAATTTTATAAAATTTATATTGTGTGAAAATGTATTATATTCATTAATTTTTGGCCTATAAAAATTTATGAAAATTCTTCATAATATTTCTAAACTTGGTAATGAATCACTCTCTCTGGTTATGAGTTTAGCTATACCTAATAAATTGTTAAAACTTTAATTATATAATTTTCATACATGTATGGGTACCAAAAATTATTTAATTCTCATCAATGAATGGTTAGGATTATAATAGGGCTGTTTTACATGAAAATTTTATCCTTTTGGAAGGTCTAGAAGCATATTGTATTGACAATGAATACACCCTATCAATGTGACATTGTTAATGTAATTTTAAAATTTGTACTCTTTTGAATAGGTATACAACATTTATAATGTTTCAATATTTCTTATACTCTATCGATATAGCTATGTTGATTACATTCTTATGTAAACTCTCGTACAAGCTAAATCATGTGGTATATGTAATTTTATTTGTGCCACTTTGTCATATAGTTGCTTGATTGATTTTATTTTAATTAGGAATCTTGTATAATGATTATGTAGTGCACACATAATTAATATTTCCTAATTTTGTAACATCAGTCTTGGCTTTTCAATAACTATCTATGGTGAAAACTCTTAGTGAAACAAACTATGATGAATGGAAAGAGTCTTTGAACATGTATATGATAATTTCTAAGGAAGATTTAGCTCTTTGAGAATTGAAGCTGGCTAATCTCTTGCCTGAATCTAATGTTGCAAATAAGACCTATCATAAGTAGTGGTATAAGTCAAACCAGATTTGTTTGGCAGTGATCAAGTTCACTATTGAAAAAGAAATTAGAGAGAGTATCCTAAACAAGGACACTATTGTAAAATGCATGAAAGCAGTTAGAGAGAAATTCAAAAAGTTTGACAAGACTCAAAAGGTCTACTACCTCTCCTTGCTTGACAACACTCACTATGACGAAGTTTGGTATTAGAGAGTACATTATGAAGATGATTCACTATTATAATAAGTTAAGATCATATCACATTGATATAGGAAAGAGTACTTTAATCTACGAAGTCTTTCAATCATTGTCATCTGAAGATGGCTACTTGAGAACTTCTTACAATTCACAAGAGGTAGAGTGGTCAATAGACTAAATGATTTCTATAGTAACTTAGGAAGAAGAGACCATGAAGAGTAACTCACAGCCACCTTCTATGAATCACTTATCTCAAATTTCTAATAATATGTCAAGTGGTAATGATAAGGAAGGAAAGAAACCAGAGACAAAGATATCAAGAAAACCTGGGTTCAAGAAAAATGGTGAAAAGGGTAAAGGACCATAGAAGAAATTTAAAGACAAGTGCAATTATTGTAAAATCCTTGGTCACAAGATGTTTAATTGCTATAAGCTAAAGAACAAGTGTAAGAAGGAATGTACATATTCTATTATTACCCCTCTAGCTCTAGTGTGTTTTGAATCTAATAGTTTTGAAGCATCTTCTAATTTTTGGTGTTTGGATTCTAGTGCAATTGATCATGTTGCAAATTCTTTGCAAGGGCTCAAAAACCAACAGATCCTAAGTGAGAGAGAGAAGATTGTCTTGGGAGTAGCAGGGAGTAAGGTTGAACTTAAATGCATATGATTAGTTTCTTTGTGTTTAACTTCTAGACATATTTTAGATTTGAATAATGTCATTTATGTACCCTTTATGAGAAGGAATTTAATTTCTAGTTCTATTTTGGATAATTGTGGTTATTCCTTTTGGCAAGGAAGGTTGAAATTTATTATGATTTTGCTATTATTGGTATTACCACTTAACATAATGGTTTATATTATTTGAATTTGAATGATTGTCTTGTTACATCTTCTAATATGGCTGTCAATATTGTAGTTGGGCACAAACATCCTAGAATCAATAAGAACTCTTCCATTTTGTGGCATCAATATTTAAACTACATTTCTATAGAAAAACTAGAAAGATTGATCAAGCAACGTGTGTTGTTAGATCTAGATTTCTTAAAATTTGAAATTTGCATTGACTACGTTAAAGGAAAATTTCCTGTTAAAGCTAGGAACAAAGAAGCACACAAGTCTGAAAACATTTTAGACTTAATACATACTAACATCTGTAGGCCAATTACACCTATAGTTGTTGGTAGTTTTAAATACTTCATTACATTTATAAATGATCATTCTAGATATGATTGGATTGACCTTATACATTATTAATTAGAATCTCTATATGCCTTCAAAAACTTTAAGGTAGCAGTTGAGTTAAAGACTAGCAAGGTTATAAAGTGTATTAGATCAACTAGGGGTGGAGAGTATTATAGGAGATATACTGAGGCAGGTAGAAATCTTAGTCCATTTGCTCTATTTATGTAAAAACATGGTATTGAGACCCAATATACAATGCTTGACACTTTATAACAAAATGGGTTACAGAGAGATATAACCATACTATAATGAATATGGTCAGAAGCATGAGTAGCCACTTCTCATTGCCAAAATTCTTATAGGGTGAAACCTTAAAGACTGTGGTCTATATCTTGAATCAAGTACCTAGTAAGTCAGTGTCAAAGACTCCATATGAACTCTTTACTTGAAAAAAGCCCAATTTGAAACATTTTTTAGTATGAGGTTATAAGGCATATGTGAAACCATATAATCCCTAGTTAAAGAAATTAGATTCTAGAATAATGAATGGATTCTTCATTGGGTACTGTACTAGATCTAGAGGTTACAAATTTTATTATCCTACCTACACTTCTAAGATTATCAAGTCTAATCGAGAATTCTATTTTGAAGATTACTTGGATAGTAAGAGTTCGGTACTTAAGGCTATTAATCTGTGAGATAAAAGCACCATTTTGCCATGCCTATTTTGATACCTTCACCACTGAAGGTGATAATGTTGGAAATTCAGATCATATAGATGAAGAACATCATGTTGGAAAGCCTAATCAGGCAACCATTGAATGAAAGCGATCTTAAAGGGTTTGCAGGCTTGCAATACTAAATGATTATATCATATACTTGTAGGAATTTGAATTAAATAACATTGATGGGATAAATCCCATATCCTTCCAGCAAGCAATGTTAAGTTCTTATTCTTCTAAGTGGCAAGAGGCTATGAATGATAAAATTTCCTCCATACATCACAATCATGCATGGGAGATTACTAAATTACTAGATGGATACAAACCAATCGGTTGTAAATGGGTCTTCAAAATTAAACAGGGTACCATTAGTGAAATTGAAAGGTATAAAGCCAGACTCGCAGCTAAAAGCTACAATAAAAAAGAAGGATTTATTATATAGATACCTTCTCTCCCTATCTACCAAGGATGCTTTCAGAGTTGTTATGGCTCTTGTTGCACAGTTTGATCTTGAACTTCATCATATGGATATCAAGACTACATTTCTAAATAGGGACTTGTACGAAGAAGTTTACATGACTCAATCAAATGGTTTTGTTAAACCCGGCAAGGAACACCAGGTGTGTAGACTACGCAAATCCATTTATAGGTTAAAACAAGCCTCCATGCAATGGTACTTGAAGTTTCATCAAGTTATTACCTCTTTTAGGTTTATTGAGCATGTATTAGATTAATATATCTATTAGAAATTTAATAGGAGAAATTTTGTTATCTTAGTGCTTTACATTGATGACATTTTGCTGGCTAGCAACTTAATCAATTTTCTAGATGAGTTAAAATGCATGTCACCATGCCATTTTGATATAAAGGATCTTGGTGAAGTATATTTTGTTCTTGGAATTCAGATCCATCATAATAGAACTCATAGCATTTTAGGTTTGTCCTAAGCTAATTACATTAAATAGATGCTTAAAAAATTTAAAATGGATACTTGTGCTTCTAGTCTAGTGCCTACTTAAAAAGGTGATACGTTGTCTTGATCACAGTGCCCTCAAACTGATATTGAAATGATTGGAATGGATAAAATTTCTTACACTTTCGCTATTGGAAATCTTATGTATGTGTAGCTATGCACTTGTCCAGATATAACTTTTGCTATTAGTGTACTTAGTAGATACTTAAGTAATCTTGGAACAGATCATTGGAAAGTGATCAAAAAGGTAATAAGGTATCTTCAAAGAACCAAGAATCACATATTAACTTATAGAAGATTTGATTCGCTTGAGGTTATTGGTTATTTAAATTCTAATTATGCCTCATGTATAGATGATTATAAGTTTAACATCTGGATACATTTCTATGACATACGAAGGAGCTGTTTCATGGAAAAATGTCAAATAGACACTCATAACTACCTTAACTATGGAAGTAAAGTATATTGTATATTATGAGGCCACTTATCAGGTTGTATGGTTGAGGAAGTTGCTATCTGGCATATATTTGGTTGATTCTATATCACAACCTCTAACAATTTTTTATGATAATTCTTCTGCTATGTACTTCTATTAGAACCACAGGAATTCTAATCATACTAAACATTTTGATGTTAAACTCCTATTTGTTAGAGAGAAGATTGTTGAATCTCAGCCTCGGATTGAATACATCCTTAATGGAGACATGCTAGCAGATCTATTAAATAAAGGCTTGCCTATAGGAGTATTTAAGAATCATGTAACTTATACAGATGTTGTTAAATTTTTTTATGAAGCCTTAGTTTAGTGGGAGTTTAAGATATGCTTGTCCTATTTTGTTACTATCTGAGACCACTTATGTAATCATTGCTTAGTTTAGATATTGAAACATTGGTGATATGTTTTATATATATCATATTTTCCCTATCAAATTCAATGAGTTTAATTTATCACTCTTCTAAACTATGGTTAAAAGATTAACTTTATATTACGTTCTTTTCAAATTATGAAATATTATGTTATTATATTTAATATCACTTGTCTCCTTATCGAATTTAATGATTCTATATGGTTTCATTCTTTGAATTATGTTTATGGCTTAATATACACTGATTGCTTATTGTTATTTAAACTCTATTATTTTAAATATTCCATGTAATTAATTAATGCTATCCAAGTGGGAGATTGTTATATTAAAATAATAATAATTATATATATGGATTAGCATTAATTAATTATTGAAATATTTATTTTAAGTAATTAATTTTTTAACATTAAGCCTAGAATAGATTGGGCCCTAGTTCAATATGTGTAGTCCATAATAGATTAAATCATATATAAGTCTATATGAGTAGAGACCCCAACTTACAGTCTTTTAATGGTAAATAGTTTTCTAACACAAGTCTGACCATATGTGTAGAATAAATTGGGCCCAAGTTCAATATGTGTAGTCATGATAAATTAGATCATACATACACCTATATGAGTAGAGGCCCAACTTACAGTCTTTTAATGGTTAATGATTTTCTAACACAAGTCTGATTATATGGAGAGAAGAGATTATCATTTAGTATTTAAAAGGTTACTAATTCTGTAGAAAATATGCACTCTCCATCTCTCTCTTTTCTTTTTTTTTCCTCTGGATAACTTAAAAGGCAAAATAGGTTGCAAACTCTACTCATCATCATCTAAATTAATCATGACTTCATCAAAGTATGCATCAGATATGCTCATAATTTATTGTGACTAATTTAATACTATTTCATATTTATAATCATACTATCAACATATGAAGTAAATGGTAGAAATTAAGGTAGTATCAAATTTTTTAGGACTTTCATTTGAAGTGGAATATACAATATAAGGGGAAGATTCATCTTAAATGAAAGACCAGATGCATAAATACAATACACTCATAAAAATGCTTCTTTACTTTTACCTTTTGTTTGGCACACTAAAAAATAGATTTCATTTCATTTCATTTTAGTAAAAATGATTTCATTTCATTTTTAAATGAATTTTTTATTTTGTGATAAATTTTATAAAATGTAATTTCATTTCACTTTAAAATGATTTTTTTTGTTTGAAACTTTATTAAAACTTATGGAATTCATTTCAAATATTTATATTTACATCCTTAAAAGTGAAAGAAAGAAATTCAAAGAGAGAGAGAGAGATAACTATTAATAATCAAAAAAATTAAGGGTAAAACATCCAATGAGGAGAAATTCATACTTTGAGAGAAAGAAAGTAAAGTAACTCATTGTTCTCTTATACACCAATATATGATTTTGTCAAAATAGTTATACCATATCATTTTCTTGACTGCCATTCTACCATATTGACATCTTCAAAATTCTTTCAATGTATACCTAGTTATGTCGATATGCAAGAGGATCGATGTATTGTTTCACTCGAGTATAAATAAACTACCACTATGCACATTTTAACATCTAAATGAATATTAACTTCTCAAAAATTTATTCGTATTTTTTTTAAAATTCAATGATAATTTGACAATAATTCTCTTAACAAAATTTGTATATTTCTAAACAAGACAAGCATTCTTAAAATTAAATGGAAAATAGAGAAAGTATCACATATAATAATGTGCAAATATCATCACTTCATGCAAAATGTATGATTTGTATTGCATAAGTTAATAAAAAAATTATACTTTATGTAGTTTTGTTAATTTTTACTTAACTCATTTATATTTTTAAGTATTATAATTTGTTTACCTAATTTTTTTACCATTAATACTTTACTTATCCAAAAAATTTTCCATCCAATTTTAATGAAAAGTTTCATAATTGGTGATTTAAGTGAAATCAAGCAAAATCATATATGCATAAAGTGTAATTTTTTCATATTTATATAAATTAATTGATGGAAAAGTTTTGTGAAAATATATTTACCAATGATCTTAACTTTCAATTTCAATATGATGAGGAAGAAACAAATTAAATTTAAATTAATAAATTAACATAGTATTTGATATAAAGACCTACCATTCGTAAAATAAGCTTGCTTGCCTATATACTGGGGAATTCCTCCTTCAGTAATTTCTCATTTTCATGCAATAGGTTTCATCAATGGAGTAAAAAATCTTAGACCTAAAAGATGTGAAGTAAGGGCCTCATATTTATATAAATATTATTCAATTCAGGTTTTAATTCCTATCGATCATAAGATACAAACCTATTTTACCAATGTTGGCCCTAAGTACTAGTTTGCCCATTCAATTATGTCACATAGGATCTATTAATAATAATTTTTTATTAATAAATTATATATAGTTCATAAAAATATTAACAATATCCCACTTGGACATACATCATTTTCCAATAATGCCATAAAAAGGATTAATGTTAATACAAAATGATAATTTTACACCTATTGATCCAATTGAGATCATGGAACATAAATATTATATTCAAAAAGATATTAGCATCATAACATATCAGACACCTATGTCTTATTGACTAATATTATGAATATGTGCAGAATAAGATTTACAAAACTTAAGTCAAGTGATGTCATTCTCTTAAGGTAATGGTGTTACGGGGGAGAAGGTAGGACATTCACTAAAGGAAATTGACAATCTTTGGTGAAGTAAAAAGAAATATCGATAAGCTGGAGAAGGTTATTCGGGATCCCAGAGCAAAATTCCAAGATAAGAAGATTGAATGCAAGAGCAATAAGAAGGTTTGATGGAAGATTTTTAGGGATCTAGCAATAACAAAAGGAGACATTAATAGCCAATAAAGGACTAGAATTTTATAGATATAATGGATAGGAAATAGCTAAGGAAGTTAAAACAAAGTTAAATTTGGAAGGTTTTAATGGCATTATAGTTAAAGACACCATTTGAGGATTCCATAATATAACTATATTTGAAATTGAGAAGGAAAGGATGAGTGCACCTTAGAAGCATATGTTGATAGTGAAGTTGCTGGGGAAGAAGATTAGATAGAATGCATTGAAATGAAAGCTAGAACAGATATAGGCAAAGGTTGGAAAATTAACATTAGTAAACATTGGGAACGAGTTTTTCATCGTTAGATTTGCAAATATGGAAGATTACCATTTGGCAATTTGGGGCAGGCTTTGGATTATTTTTTTATCACTATCTCATGGTAAGACACTGGCAACTGAGATTTGATCGTCGTACCACTCAAATTGAAAAAGTTACTGCATAGGTCAGACTTCTTGACCTTTCAACTGAACTATTTGATCAAAAATTCTTACAATGTGTGGGTAGTTTAATTAGTAAAATATATAAGGTAGATTTGAACATTGCTATAGTTAATAAGGGAATATATGTTAGACTATGTGTTGAAATTGACTTATAAAAACCCATTCTCCTAAATTCTTTATGGAAAGAATGCTCATAAGAATTGAATATAAGGGAATACACCTAATCTACTTTGGATGTGGGAAGTATGGGCATGATTATGATCATTGTCCTAAGAAAATGCTAAAAAGCAAGGAAAATAACAAAAATTCCTCTTTTGAATAAATGGGTGATACAAAATAGAAGAGTGATGATTTTAGGCCATGGATACTAGCTTAAATTAATAGAAGAGGGAGGCATGGGAAAGTAGAGATAGAACAACAAGGAAAGAATCAACATGAGAATAGTTGAGCTAAAAACATTGGGAGTGGAAAGGTTATTAAGTTGACTAAATCTCAATTTGAAGTTCTAGAAGACCTTACTAAAGAAGAAGAAAATGAAAATGAAGAAGTTCAAATACAGAAAACTACTAGTAATGAGAATGCTGATGGTAGTAAAGGGAGGAAAAATTCTAATCTATCTAATAAAGGAAAAGTAAAGAGTGCAACCAATTATGAAAGGGTGTGGAAAAACTGGAATGAAGAATATGATAGAAATGTTATGGGAAAGGCAAGGAGGGATGGTACTAAGTCAAGATCCCAAACTAAAACCAAAATCCCTTTGAAAGAACTAGATTATAATATGATAGAAAAAGAGGGAAGGAATCCATCAACGAAGATGTAACCCTCATAAAACCAATCATATTATCTGAAATTATTTTGTTAAAATAAATAAAACCTCTAGATGAATGTAGAGTGAATAATAATGGTGAAAATATGATAGTGGATGCTGCTACTACTTTAAGGGAAGATAACTTTGTCTTCTTCTGAAAATAGTGAAGCAATGCATATTGCTTGAAATTTTAGGTTTGAGATGTGGATGGTTATTCTTTTAATAAGTTTACTATGAAGATTATGGTTTAGAATGTTAAGGGGCTAGTGGAAGAGATTTTTGCAAATCCTTTAAAGAATTGAGAAAGGAGAATAATCTAGATATAGCTATTTTGCTAGAGCCCAGAATAAGTGGTCAATGAGTAAAAAGGAAAATTTGAAAGTTTAGCTTCAGTTTCTTTAAGGTGGTTAAGGCTAATGGTTTTAGGGGTGGTATTTGGCTCCTGTGGTCAAATCTAAAAATCAAAATTGAAGTAATTTCATCCAATGTGTAGTGTATACATGTTAAAATTATTTATTAAAATGAAAAACCTTAGATTTTTTTACCATGGTGTATGGCAGCCCTCAAGAAAATCGTAGGGCTATCTTATGGAATTAGATCTAGATGATTGCTAATAACATGATGGAACCATGGCTTATAGCCAGAGACTTTAATGAAATTAGTTATTGTTCAAAGAAAAAAGGTAGTGCCCTTATCAACTCAAATAACTGTGCTAAATTTCTCCAATGGATTAATTCTTGTAATCTTATTGATATGGGAGCTAAGGGAGACAAATTCACATGGAGAGGTCCCAAATAGAATCAATATTAGAGAATATTTAAAAAATTAGATAGAGCTATGTGCAATGCTAATTGGAGAGTTAACTTTTCTTAGGCTTTTGTCAAAATTCACCCTTCTATTCAATTTGATCATTATTCCTTTCTTATTCATACAAAAGCTATTTCTCCTATGAATATTGATAGACCTTTCAGATTCTTAGCTTACTAGCTTGATCACCCTAATTTTACTCTTTTTCTAAATGAGAATTGGAAGATAGAAAATACTACCCTAGAATTGCTATCTAGCCTTGCTTTTCAACTACACATCTAGAATAAAGAAGTTTTTTGGCATATTCTTAAATGTAAAAGGAAAATTATGGTTAGACTAAGTGGCATCCAAAATGCTTTTCAAATTAGCCCAAACAAATTTCTTGAAAAGCTAGAAAGGGAACTTCAGAAAGATTTTGAAGTTAATTTGGATCAAGAAGAGTTGATGTGGTATAAAAAATCTAGAAGTGAATGAATTTGCTTTGAGGATCGGAATACTAGGTACTAACATACCAAAACAACAATAAAAAGGACAAAGAATAAGCTGGTCATGCTAAAAAATTCTAATGGTGATTGAGAGAAGGATCCAATAGCTTTTTGTAACATGGCTATCATTTTCTTTAAAAACTAATACACAGAGATTGATGGTTAAAGAAAATGGTATTATATGGTAAAATTATCCAATAGAAGAAGAAGGAATTTGGCAAGAACAATCAATGATTAGGAAATTAAAAAAGCTATTTTCAGTATAGGGGCCTTCAAGGCACCAGGGAAGGATAGCTTTCTAGCCCTTTTCTACCAACGAAACTGGGATGTTATTAAATCTAAAATCTATGAGTTTATCAAAAAAGCTTGGGATAATCATGGTTTAATTCACCAAATAAATTTTACCCTTCTTTATTTCATTCCTAAAGTGGAAAAACTAAATTTTATTTCTTGGTTTAGACCAATTGCTCTCTATAATATCTTATACAAATGCATCGCTAAAATTATTATCAATAGGTTTTTTTTTGCCATGAAATACAAACAGAAACAAGAGCATTAAGATAACAAAGAAACACAAGAGCAAAAGGAGACCACCCAAACCAGATCAAACAATGCAACTAGAAACTCTAAGGTAAAGAAGGACAAACCAAACTGACCAGAGCAGAGATACTATAGGGGAAAAAGACTTTTATCTTAGAGAAGAATAGAGATGAGAGAGGATGGTGGGTTAGAAACCTAGTCAATAAGACATACTCCCTTATTGACATTTGTGACAAGCCAATCAGCTGCTTTGTTAGAAACACGTGGGATAAAGGATATTGAGCAACGAGGAATGCTTTGCAAGTAGAGGATGATATCCTATAGGATATGTTTTAACTACCATTATGAAGGAGTAGAAGATTTTTAAATGCCTTCCACTACATACTTGGCATCAGACTCTACTTAGAAATAATTTTGAGTAATTAAGACTCCCATTTTGATATCTTCCTCTATTGCCATTGCTTTTGCCATTGCTGGAGAACAAGCATGAACTTTACGAACATTTCCAAACACCATTTTTCCTTAGGAGTTTTTAACCACCGCAATAATTGTTGCCTTCTTTTTGAGGGAGACAAACGATACATCGACATTGATCTTCAATTGGCTTGGTTGTAGGGGCTTCCATCTAGAAGCAGAGGGGGAGGTAGATGGGGAATCATGACTACTAGTGTGATTTAGCACATTAGATGTTCTATTAAAGGTAAGAATTGCTCTTGACACAATGGCTAAGGGATTAATTGGCATCTTTTTGAAAAAAAAAATGTTCATTCTTTCTCTTCCAAATTTGCCATGCAATATTAGCCACCATAGCTAGATGTGATTTCTTCTGAACATGGTTCCATTGGAAGCTGTAGTAAACTTCCCACAGCCACTGTTCTAAAGAAGAAGATGTTAAATGATTAGTTCTATGCTTAAAGGTGAACTAAACCAGATGCGTGATGTTCAATTGCATCCTAAGAGATAATGAAATATGTCCTCAATTGCAAAATCATAAATATAACATATAGGGTTTTAACTACATTTCCTTTGATACAAAGTTTATGCTATAGGAAGAGTATTGGATAAGGCACACCACATAAAGTGTTTTATTTTTGGAGCAACATTCATGTTCCAGATAGCAGACCACAATTTGGGAGGATAACTATAAGAAGTAAAGGTCCGAGAAGAAGAAACTTATTAGGAAGTAAGGAAATGATATCTTGATTTCACTATGTGGCATTCATTGGAGTTGTGGATCCAGATCAAGGAGTCATATTAAGGATTCTTGGGGATGTAGATATTCAAAATTACTGCTTTCTCTAAGGGGCTTAACCATTTCTCTATAAGTCGAAGATTCCACTCTTTTCTTGGTTTCGAAATCAGGTCAGCAACTACGAAGATAGTTGTTGTGGCCGCTAGATTAGGATTAGTTAATTTGTGTCCATGTAATTCTAGGATCCAAGGATCCTCCTAAATCTTCACATTATGGCCATCTCCAATTTGTTAGCAAGAACCTTTTAATAATAAGTCCTGGCCTTCTAAGATACTTTGCCAAGCCTAAAATGCTCTACTTCTTCTAGATGCTGAAAGTAAGGTTCCATTGGGAAAATACTTGGCTTTGAGAATTTGAACCCAAAACACATTAGGATTTTGTATAGCTCTCTAGCATTGTTTTACTAACAAGGCTTTGTTAAAAAGTTCAAGATTTCTAAAGCCAATACCACCGTTCTTTTTGCTAATAGTGACTGTCTCCTAAGCCTTCCAATGAATACTCCTTTCTTTGTCTTTCCTTCCCTACCAAAATTGAGCCACCTTAGATTCAATTTGTCTGTAAGTTGAAGTGGGAAATTTGAAACAAGACATTGAATATGAAGGAATGGCTATGGCTATTGATTTGATAAGAACTTCTTTGCCTATTTGTGATAAGAATTACATTTTCCACCCTTGCAAATTTTGGGTGATCTTGTCTTTGATGTAAGCAAGTGCTTGTCTTTTGGATCTTCCCTAAATTGTAGGCATTCCAAGGTAGTTACTAGGGTTTTCCACAACTTATACATTGAGAGTGCTAGCTATGGTTCTAATCACGTCCTGACACATATTTGGGCTAAAGTAAAGAGTGGATTTGTGGAGATTCAGCCATTGTCTTGTAGCGGAATTATACTCAAATAATATTCTTGAAAGTGTATTGCCATTCTCTTTGGAAGGCCTCATGCGCTATTAGTAAATTATCTTGGATTTGTCTTCCTACAACAAAGGCATTTTGAAATAGAGATATGCAAGTTAGAAGCACTGATTTAATTCTATTGGCTAAGATTTTTGAGATAATTTTATAACTGAAGTTACATAAGCTTATAAGTCTAAAATGAAAGACTTCCTCCAGATTCTCAATCTTAAGGATCAATACTAAGTTAGTTTGGCTAAATGATAAGTTTCAAATTCCGTCATTAAAGAATTTAAGAACATATTGGCTAACCATTTCCCCTATGATATGCTAGAATTTCTAGTAGATAATGCCAAAAAATCCATCCGATCCAGGTGCTTTAAGAGCCCCAAGTTAAAAGATAATATTTTCAATCTTTTAATGTTAAATAAGTTCACACAGCATATGGTTCATTTCTTGAGTAATGGAAGGATTAATTACCTCTAAGATCACTAAAGAACTAGTATTATTACCACTTTTGAAGCAAAAGAGGTTAAGAAAATGATCCTTGATTGTAGAGTGAATAGCACCTTTCTATCCAAGATTTATTTGCATATTTCAACCTCTGAATTTTATTTCTTTATCGTCTTTGAATTATTGTGATGTGGAAGAATCTAGTATTTCTATCTCTTTCCTGGAGCCATTTAATGTGGGATTGTTGACACCAATACATTTCTTTTGTTAACTTTTGCGATCAAGTTAATTTTCTCCTCTAATACTATGTGTGTTTTATGGGATATCTTGCAGTTGTTGAATCCTGGCAAGAAGCTTTTCAATCTCTTTGGCATTATTTGAAAAGATTTGTTTACTCCATTGCATCAGGGCTTTGGCACAATTGGTTAATTTTTGAGGCAATTCAGAAGAAGTTTCCTTAGTTACATTTTACTTCCAAGTTTCCTCAATAAGATGTTCACAAGATGGTTCTGAAGTCCATAATAGTTCAAACTTGAAAGACCTTTTTGCTTTGGATTCCTTTGGATATAAATTAAGTAGAATAGGAGAATAATCTAAGCCTATCGCTGGAAAAGCAAAGACTTGTGCATTGGTGAATAAAGTTCTCCAATTTATTGTGCAGAAAGCTTTATCAAGTCTCTGTTGAATGTTTGCATCCTCTATTCTATTATTACTCCATATGAAAATGGTTCCTTTAGCTTCTAGATCCATCATATGATAAGAGAAAATTAACTCTTGGAATGAGTAGAGTTTTATGGGTGCTTTTAGGGATCCACCATGCTTTTCCATATTATGCATAATATCATTAAAGTTTTCTATCCATACCCAAGGTTAGTGGTTAAGAGTTGCAAGGGATTAGAGATAAGACCATAATGTTATCTTGTTTCTATATATTAAAGGAGCCCAAATGTAAGACAAATGAAAGGTAGTTTTCTTCCTCACTAGTTAGAAATTTACATGCATGAAGTGATGGCTTTTCTCTATAATCAAACAGTTAACTTGATCTGTCTACTAAAGACACAAACCATCACTTTGACCTACAGATTCAACATAACAACTGGAAAGGAATGCACATGAATTTTACAAGGAATGGAGTTTGGTTTATGTGTCTTTTATCTTCGTAAGGAAGATAATTTGGGGCCTATATCTCTTGATGAGCTTCCACAAAGCTTTTACTATCAGGGCAAGACCCAATCCTGACAGTTCTAAGATAATATGCTCATAGGGACTGTTTGGCTATTAAAGGCCATCCACCCCCACCTTGCTTATTCCTTTTTGAAGTTTCAGCTATTCTGATAGGCACCTCTACTAATACTAAGTGAAAATCTTCTAGTAAGGTATGTTTAAGACTTTGGTCCTTTCTGGCCTTTTACTTTATATTCTTTCTTTTCCAGGATTTCTGCTGGTTGTAGTGAGTGTTTGCTTTTTAGGAATTGGGCTTTCCTCAAAGCTATTAGCTTTTCCCTTTAATGCCAGTCCTTTGAGACTACTTATAACTTCCTTTATACCATGATGAACATTAACTAGAGTGTTGCATTGACCTTATGATAGAGAGGTAATAAGAATTGCATTATCCTCTTCCTCTGGAAACTCAACCTAGTATTTTGATTTGCCTTTGATTACTTCTCGACATTTTTAGATCTCAAAGTTAGTTAGTATAATATTTAGGTGGCAACTATTGGGAGAAATTAGCTTGACTACATCATATATAGAAGAAACTATATTTGCTAGGGTTGGGCTTAGCATGTCTAAGGAGATGATGGACTCTTTCAATCCAATATGTTTTGTTGAGATGTCAGGCTCTAGAAGGTTAGCTAGCCCAAGGCCTAGTTCCACTCATCTCATGGATAAAGCAACTCAACCCATGTTAGTAAATGATTTGGGATCAAAAGAGTTAATAAATATTTGTTTACCTAGGTGTGGGTCTTTTTTATCGAGTATTGTGGATGTACTAGCCACCTATTGGCATTCCTGCGGTAGCAAGATATGCTACTCCATATTTGTACCATAATTTCCTCTTTTTGGCTCTTCGTACTAATTATCATGCATAGTATAAGCATTGGCGCTTGCAATGTAGTACAACTTTGTGCACCGACCACCCCAGCTATTTTGACAATCATGTCACGCATATCCTCCTCGCGCACCACCTCATAATGTTTCTCTAGCTCTATTATTAAGAATGACTGTCGTGCAATGGCATTGTTGTGGTGGGCATTTTGTCATGGAAATGCTTTCAAGTTAGATGAGTAACGGCCTTGGGAGGGATCCACCGCTGAAATTAACATCTTTTTAGTGCAAATTTTTTTGTCATGACCAATGATGCCATAACGGTAACAGAAATCCTATAGTTTTTCATATTTTATAGTAACCCATGATTGGTTATTGCTCGTTCTTTAAATTTAGAAGCCTGTGGGTAGGGGTCTTGATATATTAAATAACACCTTTATACGTAGGAAACCATAACTGAGATGGTTCTGGTTTAAGGGATCCTCTACAGCAATGACTTCACCAATTTATGAACTAACTATCCAAGCATTTTCCTTGTTTAAATATTCCAATGGCAATTCATGAACTTGAACCCAGGAAGGGCATTTCGAGAAATCTAGTTCATGAATAGCCATTTAAGGTTTCCAAGTTTACAAACAAAGAAGAGCACCCATGACATGCCAGGGAGCTTCTTTCAAAATTTTTTAGGGCATATCTAAGTTGGGAAAGTTAAACACAAAGGTGTGGGGGCCTATCTCACCAATGGTTAATCCTTTAGGGTTACCCATCCTTTTTTAATCATATTCAGGGTTGTGATACGGTTGAAGTGTTTAGAGGTTAGAATCCGTCCCACCAATGCTATTTTTGAAAAATGATCAACTTAGGAAGGTTTGAGGAAAGAGTTAGAATTTCTTCATCCATTATTAGGAGCGAGCTATGTTCTATCACTGAGAAGAGGAATTTGGTTAACTTAGGATTCTGCAAAGAATAGGATGCTAAAAGCCTTCAAATCATTAGAAAAGGGAAGAAGAAGATAAGGATGGATAATTAAGATAAATAGATATATTAAAGGGAAGAGAAGCTAAAACTGAAGCTCAAAAGCAGTGCCCAAGGAAGGGAGGAAGAGCTCTCACAACTAGAGAGAGAAAAAAGCCACCTATCTATTGCTTACCATATTAATATGTTAAAGTATGTGCTCGAGGATAGCATATTACCATTCTAAGCAAGTTTTATCCTAAGTAGGAATATTGATTGATCTTGAAAATGCATATGACAGGCTAAGCTTAAAGTTTATTAAGAAAGTATTGACTAAAATTGGAATGGGGCATAGCTTTATTGACCTAATTATGCAGTGTATCTCTTCAGCTATTTTTAAAGTCCTTGGAATAGGGGAAATCTGAAACCTTCTTACTATCAAGAAGAGTCCACCAAAGTGATCCTATCTCTCCATACATTTTTGTGATGTGTGTTGAAAAACTTTCACAAATCATAATTGATGAAGTAAGTAAAAAAGAAGTCATAGAAACCGATCCAAGTTGGGAGATCAGGCCCTGTTATTTCTTATTTGCTTTTTACTGACGATCTTCTTCTTTTTGTTGAGGCAGAGTCTAGTCAGTTAGATATTATCCTTGGCTATCCTAAAAAATGTCAAGTATTTTCTTCTCAAGGAACACTCCTCAAGATATTTGTGATAAACTTGTACAACAAAGTAGACCTACGTTATGGAGGTGGGGTGGTATTTGGGAGCTTGATCGCTACTGTCGAATCGACTAAATTAAAATTACTAATTTTAAATAATTTTTGTAGGAAAATAATGGGAACTAAGTTGGACCTCTAAAGATCCTTTTCAATAATTCTTGGTGATTATTTACTAATTGAGTTTATGATGTAATAGAATGAATTCTAGCTAATTATGCAATTTATCAAACACGAAATGTGCAAAATGCTAAATATGCAGAATTAAGATTTCAAAACTAAATGTAGATATGCAAAATAGAATTAAAATTAGCGGGGTTTGAAATTAAAGCAGGAAGATATCAATAGAAAAAGATTAATAATGAAATCTATAAAATAGTAGCAATGAAAATAAGAATATCAATGAATTAAAATAGCTAATCCAAGGAATTTAAGGTCTCTTCAAAGAATTAATCATAGATCACTATAAATTGAATTTGTAATTAATTATTTAGCCTTAAATTGTTCTAAATCCCTGCAATAATTCATAAACCCTACGTTAGACAATCACCTAGAATTTGATTGATTAAGATTAGCAAAGTTAGACAATCGCCATAACCCCTAAGCCAAATCAGAACCAATTTAAAGATAAAATTTAGCCAAATTAAATGAATTAATTCATAATCCTAAACCATCCATTCATCCCCTTTTCTCTCATGATAAATTCTGATTAATCAATCAAAATTTACTACCAATTCAGATTTAAAATATAACTTACATAATTGAACAAGGATTATATCAAATCAACATTCAATTCAAGCAGATCATGTAAATCAGAGGAGATAGATGAGGAAAAAGGGAAATTAATTATAGTTACCAGCATACAAATCAAGATCTCATAATTCTAGAGGAGAAGAGCCTCAAATTTCCTTGAATTAACTCAAAGAATTAGCCTTCCATTAGAGAGAAAAACGAAAGAAAATTTAGAAAACTATCAAGCTGCCTCTAACCTCCGCCACGTTTTGATTCTTCCCTCTCTTTATTTACAACCCTAGAAGCATAAGTAGGACTGGACCTAAACCACAAACTTGTAGCCTAATATCCTAGGAAGCTACCCACAAAATTTTAGCCCAATCAGACATTCTTAGCTCAAGTTATAGCTAAAATACTATAGGTAGTTCAATCCAGTCCGAGATGAAATAATAAGCCACAATCCGTCTTCCTTGGCCTTCAAAATGAATTAGTTTCATCAGAAGGCCTTTATAAATGTTTAGATATGGATTTTAGGGAGTAATTGAACTTGGCCTTGCATCAATTAGACACTTGGAGCTCAAGATATGAATTAATCATTGCAATTGGGTTGGGTCTAGGCTTGGATAGCAACTCTTCTTTGACTTTATGCTAATATTTGACCTTCAATATGGCAGAACTGGGTTTTCTAGCCAACATAAAAATTGTAGCTCTTTTTCTTAGCTTTCCAACGGTGTATAGATTATCCAAATCTGACATCTGAATCTCAAGTTACGATCAAAATACTAAAATAGTATAAAAAATCTAGCATTAAGCCCGAAATTCAATTAAGTCCAAATTAATGCAATCAATCTCAAATTAATGTAAAATTAATCCAATTGAGTATCATCACCTCCTAAGGGACCTAAATATAAGGAAAAATATTAATAAAATACTGTTCATATCAAATTCTCCCACACTTATCGCTTGCTCATCCTTTGCAAAACAAAACTTTATTTAAAACTAAGACACAAAAGACTTTACTTTCTAAAAATTTCAAATTTACAAATCTATAAGCAAAAATCAATTAAAGGCAGCAAGAAACATAACACATCATGAAAAAAAACTTTAACAAACATGGAACTAATCAACATAGTAACTTCCTTCACAAAGAGTAGATTGAATTGGTAGATTTCTCACAAAATTCACTCTCCAACTCTCTTAAGTGTTTAGGCTAGTGTTTCACTCAAGTTCATTTTATGAAATTTCCTACCATAAGCTTGCTAATCATCTAATCTCCACTACTTAAATCATATCCACGCACAAATCAAAAGGACTTTTATTCAAGGTTGTAATGGGGCTGGGGAAAGGTTAGGAAAAATAAAGATATGGAAGGTTAAAAACTAAAAAAATTAATAGAGTACTTGAATTAAAAACATATGGGCAAATCATAAAAAATCACAACTTAACATATCAATCCAAATTTAAATTCAGTTTCAAATACTCATCAACTTCTTTATTATTATTTTTTCTTCTTTTCTTTTCTTTTCTTTTCTTTTTCTCTTTTTCTTTCTTTCTACTTCTTTTCTTTTTCCTTTTTGCCTTATTTTCTTATTTTTTTTTACTTTTTTTTACTTTGATTGAATTTTTTTTTCAACTAACCTTTGATGATAACTTTTCACAAGACATAAACTCACACACCCCTACACTTATTCAAGAACCCATCTCATAAAATTTAAATGCTCTGCTAATCCCTAAGGTTAGGTAAAGACATTTTTTTTTGTTGGAAAAATATGGTCATAGGTTAATTAACATATTTTAAAGGCAATAAAAGTTCAAGGGGGCTTAACAAAGGTAAAAATATTAAGTTTAGCTTTATGGCTCTAGCTTAAAAAGAAAGAAAGAATGCCTTAATCATGTTTGTGTATGCATATGCAAAATGTAATCTTAAAAAGATTTAAAGTAAGTTCTAGAGAAACAAATCATAGAAGAACATCACACAAGAAGGAAAGACAATATCATGATATTAATTTTCAATAAAAGGCTCAAAATCTCACAAGGTGGGTCATACTACCAAATTCAATCTACCAATTTAAAATCCACCACTACATCAATTAATTTTAAGAAGCAAAAATTATTCATTCAATCATGTTATGAATCCTAATTAACTTCAATTGAATCCTACTCATGAAAGTGCAAAATCTCCATTAATGGAAAGCAACTAAAAATGACTTAGAACTAAGTGAAAAACACATTTTTTTTCTTTTTGAAAAATAGCAGAATTAGAAACAGAAATAGCAAACATAATTTTTTTTTCAAAAATAGCAAAATTAAAAAGAAAAACAAAAAAAATAGAAATAGCAACATAAAAACTAAAAATAGCAAAAACAGTATGGAATAGTAACAAAACAGTAAAATAGCATAAAATAAAAGAAACAGTAACAGTAAAATAAAAATAGCAAAAATAGCATAATTAAAGACAAAAATAGCAAAAGCAAAAATAAAAACAGAAATAGAAATAGCAATGGCAACATAGCAAAAATAGAAAGTTTCTCCCCCGCCACACTTAAATTTTACATTATTTTCAATGTAAACACATCAATATCATCAAGAATAATATCAAGAGAGATAAAGGACATGAAAAATAAAATAGGGGGGATAAGAGAAACAAATCTAAATTACTTGGATTGCCTCCCAAGAAGCTGGCCTTCTTTAATGTCTTTGGCTAGACATCATGGCTTCAATTGCTTCAACCAGAATCTATATAAGGATGAACTACCTCTTTTGCTTCCAATTTGTCAAGCTTTACTTCATCCATCAAAGAGGTGCTATGAAAATTTGAATCCTCCACCATAAGGTCTTGAAGTGCTATTCTTAATTTGTCCTTACTTGAATGCTCAAAGTTATCTGGTAAAATAAACTCAACATAATCAACAAAATGGCAAGAAGAATAAATGTGAAAACACTCCTTTTCTTTTTCTGGTTCTTTTTCTTTTTCTTGTAAAAGTGAAATGCCTCCATCTCCAATTTGTTTTTTTTGTAATTTTTGAATGAACATTGTTGTTTCCATCTAAAAATGTAGAAATTTCATTACAAATGGAACACTTAATAGCACCATCATTACAAGTGCATTCATGACTATCAAAACTACCCATGAACTCAGAAAACTCAGCAAGCAATTCATCATGGACGGCATTAACATGTAAATCCGAATAGTATATAGTAAAATCAGAAGCAAAAACGTGCAAATCAAAGATAGCAGAAACATCATTAGAAATAACAAAAATAGAAGGAGGAGAATCATGCACTAAAGGCTCTAAAATGCTTAGAAAGGATATGGAGTTATCTTACATATCTTTAGAGATATCAAACTTGACCATAACACCATCAAACTCTATAGTTAGTGTTCCATCTCGAACATTAATTATGATTTTTGTTGTCTTAAGGAAAGGCCGGCCAAGAATGATTAGTGGAAGAATGGTTGAATCCTCATTTTCCATCTTTAAGATCTAAAAATCTGTTGGGAAGATTAGTCTATCAACTTGCACTAAGATATCTTCAACAATTCCCAAGGGATAAATGTTAGATCTATTAACTAATTGAATAACAACTTTTGTTTCTTTCAAAACTCCTAAATTCAAAGCAACTAAAACAGAAAGAGGCATGACATTTATGGATGCTCCTAAGTCTAACATGGCATGCTCTATTCTTATGTTGCCTATAATGCATGGAATGGTAAATGTGCTTGGATCCTTACATTTTTCTAGTAAATTTCTTTGGATTATTGCAAACACATTTGCCCCCAAACTTACTTTCTCATCCACCCTTAATTTTCTTTTATTGATGCATAAATTTTTGAAGAAGTTAGTATACCTTGGAATTTGTTTTATCAAATTTAGTAAAGATATGTTAACTTCTATCTTTCTTAAAGACTTTAAAATCTCATCTTCATTTTTCTTTTCATTCTTCTTTTGATGAAAAAGTCTCCTATTTGGAAAGGGGAGGGGGATAGGGAAAGAATCTACCTCACTGTCACCACCTTTTTTCTATTTGTCTAGTGTATTTTGACTTCCTCTTTTTACTTGTTTCTGTTAGTTTAGTTCTATTTGCTTTCTTGGTTGGTCCTACTTGTCACCTTTTGTTTGAGTGCTTCTCTCTGGTATATGGCTTGTTAGTTGATCACTTGCTGTTGAATGGCTTGATTTTGATTTCTCTTCTGCTGGTGTATCCACTTGCTTGCCACTTCTCAACATGATTGCATTCACCACTTCCTTATTCCTTGTGTTGTTACAAGATGGTTGGCTTGATCTTTATGCCATAAGCTCACTTAATGTTGAAGTCAATTGGCCTATTTGTGTTTGCAAATTTTTCATGGTTGCTTCTGCTCTTTTTTGGAATTGCAAGTTGCTTGCTGCTATCTGCTTGACCAATTCCTCAAATAAGGGTTGAGAGGATAAAGTCATTTCTGGTTGAGGAGCAGCATTTGGTTACATTGTGGTGTATGTAGGAGGAGGATGATATTGGTTCTGGACAGGATTGTTTCCATATTTGAAATTTTGGTTTCTCTCTAACTAGCATACTGATTATGCTAATGCTGTTGCTACTAGTATTGGTTTGGTTGTGAGTGCTAGAATTGGTATTGAATTTACTACTGATATTATGGCTTTCCAGGGAAGATAGCTGCTGCATATGCTAGAGGAGGAAGGCACTCATCATCTTGTAATGTAGGGTAACAGTCTATTGGATGCATTGGGTGGGAGCAGATCCCATATAATTTTGCTGGAAAAAAGGCCTGAATTTTCTGCTGCTGTCCCATTGCTAATTGCTTAACCAGTGAAGTCAGCTCATCTATTCTATTCTCCAATTGTTGCTAGTTAGAGTTAGGAAAACTCATCTCATTAATGTTTGTGGTTGCAGCAGCCATGAGTCTGGTTTCAAACTACTGTGAATTGGCTACCATGTTTGCTATAAGGTCTCTTGCTGCCATAGGAGTCTTGTCTACTCAAGCTCCACCACTTGCTGCATTAATTATACTCCTATCCATTAGAAGCAATCCTTTATAAAAGTACTAGATCAGTAGCTGCTTAATGATTTAATGGTGAGGGTAACTTGCACATAGTTTCTTAAATCTCTCCCAGTACTCATGCAGTGTCTCCCTATTTATTTGTCTGATGCCACATATCTCCTTCCTAATGGTAGCTACTTTGGATGCAGGGAAAAACTTCTCAAGAAATTATTACTTCATGTCATTCCAGCAAGTGACAGAACCAGGTTAAAGATAGTAGAGCCAATCCTTGGCTGCATCAGCTAGGGAGAAAAGGAAGGCTCTCAACTTGATGTGATCCTCTGAGATGCCTTGTGGCTTCATAGTTGAGCACACTACATGAAACTCCTTAAGATGTTCATGTGGATCCTCACCTGTAAAACCATGAAATCTTGGAAGCAAGTATATCAGTCCAGACTTTAATTCAAAATCAGCATCTAAAGTAGGATATTGGATGCCTAAAGGTTAGAATGTAACATCAAGGGCAGCTAATTCCTTTAGGGTCCTATTGTTTGCCATATTTTTTAGATGAGAAGGGGGGTTAGAAGTATCTATATTTTTTATCCTACAAAGTGAATGAAATGTCCTATCAATCTCAGAATCAAAATTAAACAATTCAGTAGGATTTCTTCTTCTCATGCACAATTACTAAACAGTAAAAATAGTGAAAATAGAAACAACACTAAACAAGAGCACTAAAACACTAAAACACTAAATGCATGCACATATGCAAGAATTGACCATAGGAACTTCAATTAACCTATTTAAACATTTTTGTAATTTTTCAAACCATCTCTATTTGACTAATTTGACCATGAGGAACCCAAAAATGCAATAAAAAATCTTTAAAAATAAAAAAAATAAAAAATAATGAAATTTGACAAAAAAAAGGGTACCTCATTAAGCTACTGCTTATGACTATTGATCCTAGGGTGGGTTTTATCTTGACACCAAGTTTGAAGTGATTCTAACACTAAAAGTTTTCTTTGAAAATTTTTGGGGGGGGGTCTAGATGACTGACCAAAAGGGCTTTAATGATGCATCTAAGGCTTGGCTTCCAACCTATGGTGTATGAAGGGATAGGGCAAAAAAGCCATTTGCAAAAAAAATGAAAGAATCTAGGGGTTGTAGTTCAAATGGTAATGAAAAATGCAAGTTAAAATGACCAAATGGTAATCAAATGCTGCCAAATTTGGTGTGGGACACCTATTCTACTATATCTAATACCATGCAAAATTTCAGCTCAATCTAAAATGGAATGATGCAAAATCATGCAAGATGAAACTAGGAAGGTAGTGAAATAAAGGGTCAACAACACAAGCATAGATGTTTACTAATTAAAATGTATTAAAATATAATGACATGTTAAGGTAAATGCATGACATGTCTGAATATGATGTATATGTGATGTTAGAGTGAAGTGAAAGGGTAGATTGTAGAGCAATATGAGTTATGAGTCATAATACAGAATTAGGTAAAACTACTTTAATCCGTACAATGCGATTGATGCAAGATGGAATGCTATCAATTTAGTTATGACATGTAAATCTAAATGCAAAATGGAGTTTAATATGTTGGATGAGGATGGAATGCAATGGCAGAATGATCAAAATAAGAGGAATGCAGAAGGAACTATGGAAAACACGAAACTAACCAAATGAATAGTGTAACTAGGAAACCAGAAAATGGCAGAAAATGGAAACAAGGAAAAACAATTTGACAATTTAACCAAAACTAATTCCTAAGCCTAAAATTAACTAATGTAGGATGTAAATGAGTGAGGTGAAGTGCTGGAATGTGATGATATAGTGCAAGATGAAAAATCAACAAAAACAGATTAAAATCAATTGAAAAGGTAAAACACAATATGCTGTAATAGGATGCACTAATAGTGGCCAGAAATGCAGAAAGAGATGCAACAGGAATCAATGTAATATGCAAGGAGTCTAATATGCTATAAAACATAATTAGTAAACAATAGAAAAGAGTATATTGAAAAGAGATCCCTGGCAACGGCGCCAAAATTTGATCGCAGCTATCGAACCAGCTAAATTAAAATTACTAATTCCAAATAATTTTTATAGGAAAATAGTAAGAACCAGGTCGAACCTCTAAAGATTCTTTTCAATAATTCTCGGTGATTATTTACTAATTGAGTTTATGATGTAACAGAATGAATTCTATCTAATTATGCAATTTATCAAACATAAAATGTGTTGAATGCTAAATATGTAGAATTAATATTTCAAAACTAAATGTAGATATGCAAAATAGAATTAAAATTGGGGGGGTTTGAAATTAAAGCAGGAAGATATCAATAGCAAAAGATTAATAATGGAATCTATAAAATAGTAGCGATGAAAATAAGAATATCAATGAATTAAAATAGCTAATCAAAGGAATTTAAGGTCTCTTCAAGGAATTAATCATATATCACTATAAATTAAATTTTCTAATTAATTATTTAGCCTTGAATTGTCCAAAATCCCTGTAATAATTCATGAACCCTACGCTAAACAATTGCCTAGAATCTAATTGATTAAGATTAGCAAAGTTAGATAATTGCCATAACCCCTAAGCTAGACCAAAATTAATTTAAAGATAGAATTCAGCCAAATTAAATAAATTAATTCAAAATCCTAAACCATCCATTCATCCCCTTTTCTTTCATGAAAAATTTTGATTAATCAATCAAAATTTACTACCAATTCAGATTTAAAACACAACTTACATAATTGAACAAGGATTATATTAAATCAACATCTAATTCAAGCAGATCATGCAAATTAGAGGAGATAGATGAGGAAAAAGGGAAATTAATTACAGTTACCACCATATGAATCAAGATCTCATAATTGCAGAGGAGAAGAGCCTCAAATTTCCTTAAATTAACTCAGACAATTAGCCTTCCATTAAAGAGAAAAACTAAAGAAAATTTAGAAAACTATCAAGCTGCCTCTAACCTCCCCCACGTTCTGATTCTTCCCTCTATTTATTTATAACCCTAGAAGCATAATTAGGACTAGACCTGAACTACAAACTTGTAGCCTAATATCCTAGGAAGCTACCCACAAAATTTTAGCCCAATCAGACATTCTTAACTCAAGTTATAGCTAATACTACATGTAGTTTAATCCACTTCAAGATGAAATAATAAGCCACAATCCGTCTTCCTTGGCCTTCAAAACGACTAAATTTCAGCAAAAGGCCTTTAGAAATGTTTATATATGGATTTTAGGGAGTAATTGGACTTGGCCTTGCATTAATTAGACACTTGAAGCTCAAGATATGAATTAATCATTGTAATTGGGTCAGTTTTGGGCTTGGACAACAACTTTACTTTGATTTTAAGCCAATCTTTGACCTACAAGATGGAAGAACTGGGTTTTTGGTCAGTATAAAAATTGTATCTCTTTTTCTTAACTTTCCAACAGTGTATAGATTGTCCAAATCCAACATCTAAAGCTTAAGTTATGATTAAAATATTGAAACAGTATCAAAAATCTAGCATTAAACCCGAAATTCAATTAAGCCCAAATTAATACAATCAATCTCAAATTAATGTAAAATTAATCCAATTAAGTATCATCACCTCTTAAGAGACCTAAATATGAGGGAAAATATTATAAAATACTGTTCACATTAGAGCTATAATGCAATACAACAGATTGAAAAATAGATCCTTCCAACACATAATTAAAAAGATGGAGAAAAGATTAAGTGGCTAGAAATCTCAATGTTTGTCTAAAGTTGGACATATTACTCTAGCTAAATCGATCATACCTATGATTCCTATATTTCAAATGTAGCATACAAGAATTCCTATAGGGGTATGTAATAAAATTGAAATAAAGTAAAGGCAATTTATATAGGGGGATATGGAAGAAGCAAGAAAAGCTCATTGGATTTCTTAGAAGACACTTTATTTTCTAAAGGATCAAGGTAGGCTTGGATTTCGTTAACTTGAAGCAATGAATGATGCCTTTTTAATGAAGCTTGGATGGAATATGATAAAACAACCACAAACCCTTTGGGCGAAAGTTTTCAAAAGAAAATATCAAGATAATATTGAACTTGGAAAACCTCTAATTATCAAGAGTAATACTTCTTCTCTATGGAAGGAGATTGGAAAAGCTTAGAATTATTTGGAGGATCTGGTGAGATAGGAAATTAGCAATGGTAATGATATCCTATTTTAGATCTGCAAATGGATATTAGGAACTAGGCCTCTAATAAACTATTATGAAAATTCTCTATAAAAAATAGAGCTAAAAGATATGGTTGTTAATTATGTTGATAATAATGGCATGTGGAAGTTAGATAGGATAAAGCCTTATCTTCCTACTAACACGATCATATGTATCTAATATGTTCTACCTCTATGTAGAGAGGATGGAAGAGACATTATCGTATGAAATATAGATCCTAGGGAATTATTTTTTTGTCAAGTCTGCATATTGTGCTGTAACAAGACTAGAAAGCCATAGTGCATTAAAGGTTTAAAAGATAGTCTAGCCATGGCTAGGTATAAATAAAGTGAGGATCTTCTTGTGGGAAGCAACATATGATAGCTTGCCAACTAATGGTCATCGTGCTAAATGGTATGGTGGTAGTCCTCTTTGTCCTGTGTGTGGGATGCAACTGAGAACAACTTTACATATGCTCAAGGACTGCCTAGCTGCAGTTTAAATATGGAATGCTGAAATTTTATCAAGATAATGTGGAGTGTTTTTTGTAGGTGAACTTTAACTGTGGATGGCAACCAATCTTAATCTGAAAAGTGATAAGTTCATGAGGAAAAATTAGTACATCAGATTTGGAATTACTTGTTGCAACTTGTGGATTTGGAGAAATGGTTCTCTCTTTAAGGAAAATTTCCAGACTCCCACTAATCTCTCATTAATTATTTCTAAGTGGACTTAAGAGATAGCTTAAACCTAGTTCTCTAAAGCTTTAGAGAGACCTAAGCTACAATATATAGTTCAAAAAGTGAAATGAAATCCCTCAGATGAAGGCTAGGTTAAAGTTAATACTGATGGGTGTTATAAAAGTAAAAATGAAGGCATTGCTGGATTTGACGGAATTATTCAAGGATTTGATAAGCAATGGTTAGGAGGTTTTGTGTTTGGTATTGGCATATGTCACTTATTTTCTACCAAATTGTAGGGAATCCTTTTCAAAATTGAGATAACTTAGAAACAACGGTATAGGAAGGTGGTTATAGAAACTAATTCTTTATCAATAGCTCAAGTCTTTCAAGAAAAGGAGCATCATAAGCATGATATTCACATTATTAAAAGAATACTCTAGTGGTGTAATAAGTACTGGGAGCTTATTTTCAAGCATCAGTTTAAAGAGGGAAACAAATATGCCCACTGAATGGCAAACTATAGCCTTAAGTTCAATCCAGGGATCTAAGAGATCAGTATTATGCTTGCTGATCTGAGTATTCCATTTCATGCAGATTTAATTAGGACTTGTGTGCCCAGAGTTGTAGTTTTATAGTTTTTAGTTCATTTTTTCTTTATTCTTAGGCTTTGCCCTATTTTTGTTAGAGAAAAAAAAAGATTTATATAACTTTATGTGACTATGCGAAAATCTATGCATAATGAGTTTTGGCATCCATCTAAGATGCCTAACAAATATGAGCATAATAATGAGATAAGATTTAAATGTCTCTATAAGTATGTCATAATCAAAATGTGCATAAGTATGACATTTATGTCATTAACACAACCTCTCCCTTTTCTATAAAAATTTCCTATTAAAATTAAACCAAAAATTTATTCAATTGGCCCCATAAAAGACATGTATGCGATTATACAAATTTTTTATGGCATAGTACAAATCATTTACAATTTGCTTTTAACAAACATATCTCCAAAAATTTATAAAATACATAAATAATATCTAAAAATTCCATAAAAATTTTAGAAGATGGAAAATAAATCAAATATTGCATAGTTAAAATTTAGGCTCAAAATAAGCTCATTTGAATATTCAAATATAATGAGTAAAAATTAATTAAATATATTTTTATTTCAAAAAAATTTAAAAAATGCCTATCGAAAAGTGCTCAAACAATGGAGCATAAATATGTGGACATTGTCACCAGCCATTGCTGGTAGGATGGCACATGGCCACTACGTGCTAATTGCATAACTAACTATACATGTAAGGGTATTGCTCACTTTCTTCCTAACATAATTGGGCAGCAATGGGTCTATATAGACTCAATTTCGACTTAGAAAGTTGTTAGCTATTTTAACATGATTATTGATGCAAATTGCACCTAGAATTTCCAACCAGACCTCCCACAATGCAATCTAATAGTTTCCATCCTAAAACAATCTGATAATAGGATGATTCAAATTTTCAAAAAAAAGCTGATAAATCAACTATAAGGTGTTTGGTTCTTCAAAGAATAAAGGTTTAAGTTTCATGCTTCCACATCACTACAATCCCTTAAAATATACCTCATTTTTTCTACCCCTCATTCACTCTCTTAGTTTCTTACCAATTCACGGATACAATTTGAGGTTCATCAATGGAGGTTTATGGATGCATAGTTTCATTAATTAATTTTCTTTTTTATCTTATGCAATTTTCACCAAAATTCATAGTTTTGTATCAATTCTCTACTAAGTTTCAATTTTCATGATTATTACAGCAGTATCCATATATATAGAACCATACAAGCAAGCTTTAATAGAAAAAAAATTACAGTACACACATATGTTATAGTAATTCCAGAACAACTATGGAAGTACAGGTGTGTATAATAGCAAGTATAGTAAACATCATTGGCAAAAACTACTTGTGAATGTCAATAATTTCATTCAAAATTCTTCAAAATCAACTACAATAGAAAGGCAAAACTTAGCTCTAATACCAATTGATGGAAAAGTTTTGTGAAAATACATTCACCAATGATCTTAGCTTTCAATTGTAGTATGATGATGAGAAAATAAAATAAATTTAAATTAATAAATTAAGATAGTACTTGATATAAATATTTGTCATCTATAGAATAAGTTTGCTCACCAATATACTAGAGAATCCCTCCTTTAACAATTTCTTGATCCTCGTGCAATAAGTTTTACCAATAGAATAAAAAATCTTAAACTCAAGAGATGTAAAATAGGGATCTTATACATATTATTTAATTTGGATTCCAGATCCTATCTATTATAGGATTCAAACCCATTATTGTCACTGATACCCAAAGCATGCCACCTGTCCCATATGGGGGAGACATGCGCTCGTACTTGAAGTTACTGCTCTTCCTCATACCTTATAAACTAGTTTTTGAAACCTGTAGCAGGAACGGGTTATAAATTAATTTTCATATAAATTAAAATTTATTTATATAAATAAATTTTATATAAGCTTTATATTATATAAAAAATATTCTAAAGTTAATAGAATCTAATATATTTATTTTATAATAATACATTTAAATTTTTTAAATTATAATTTTTAAGATGTATTGTACATTTTGATAAATAAAGTATAAAAAATAAATTGATTTATTATCAATCATAAATTTTTTACAATTTAAATTATTAATTAAAAAAAATGAAAAGCAAACAAATAATATCTCTTTCAACTTATTTTACTCTTCTTTTATTATTTATGAATCATATTTGAAGAATAATTTGATTTAAAGAGGTTTCACCTAATAAATATAGAAAGATAATATATAATAATGATATATGTATGCTTTTAATAAATTAATCATCTATCAAAAAAACTTAAATGATAAAATATCACCATAATTTTAAACCAACTAAATCATATTTAATAGAATAAATACTTTTGCTTATAAAAGAATATTTGTTCTCGTGAGGAACTAATCGGCAAATCAAGTTCAAATTCAATAAAATTTTCCAATGTTTTTTTCATGTTCTTGAGTCACTATATAATATGATTATGTATAAATTATTTATGTTTAAATATGAGATTATTGAATTAAAAAAATGCAAATCTTAGCCGAACTTACCTAACGATTGATAGGGGTTGAAATCTCGGAAATTACAAAATTCATCTATACTCTAATCTTCAAATTTGCCCACTTAGTGTCTCACCAAAAATAGGGAAAAAAATATAAGAGTATTATACATGTTACATAGTAAAAACTTAGGAATGAAGCTATAGCCATAAATATAGTCAAACTAATCATACATATTTGTTTTTAAAATAAAAAATGTTAGTGGTAATAATACTAATACTAATAAAAAAAATAGTACATGTTAGACAAGTAAAAAAGAAAATATTGACAAAAATTAAATACGTACATTTTAGTTTATTTTCAAATATTTTTATTAACAAAAGAATATGTAATAATTAATTCAATTAAATGAAATATTTAACTTAATTAAAATATTTTTATAATAAAAAATATATAATGTTATATCTATACTGTTCTTTAATATTAGCATTTAAGTAGTAAATAATAGAGTAGATTAAAAAAATGGAAAAGCATGCAATGAAGTATATAAAAAAAATATAAACTCCCAATTCATGCATATTTAATATTAAATAACATTTAAAAATTGATATCAAGAAAATTTGACATTGAGTATTTTTATTACAAAATAGAATATGTAGCTAATTAATTAATTACTACTTTTTATATTAAAGATCAATTTTTAAAATATTTAATAGTAAAAATAAATATATTATGTTAAATTTCTATTATTTAATGATATTAATGTTGGAGTTATAAATAACATGAGCATGTACAAGGAAAATGTAAAATTTGTAATATGGTAAATAAAAAGAAGAAAAATATTGTTTTAGCTATAAAGTAATAAGAATTAAACACGGAATATATAGTTGATAACTTCAATTAAATAAAATTGTTCACTTATTTAGAATATTTTTGTGATAAAGAAAATATATTATTTTATATCAATACTTTTCAATTATGTATGAGTTGTAAATAACGGTATGGATGGAAAAAAGTGAAAAATATGTTATGGAGTAGATAAAAGAAAAAGAAATAGTTTATGAGTTTTAAAATCATAAAATTCATAATTTAATATTATTTAATTTGAAATATAGCAAAAAAATTGATATAAAATTTTTGAAAAATTTAAAATAGTAAAATTGATTATAATTTTCATATATTATTATAATAAAAAATGATATTATATTTATACTACATTGGAACCTAAGCTTTCAATATCAAGAGTGAAAAGGAGAAAAAAAAAAGGAAAACATATAATGGAGATTAAAGAAAGAAAAGTAATGTTTCGATTGTAAAGCTCAAACAAAATTTTAATGGATATGTATTAAATTTAATATATAATAGTTGAAAATTAATGCCAATATAATATTGATAAATTTTAAACAAATAAAATTGACTTTATTTTTTAAATATTTTTAATAAAAAATAGAATGTGTAAATAATTAATTTAATTAATACCTTTTTTTACATAAATATTTTTCAATAATTTAAATTTAAAAAATATAATTAATTAATTTCTATATTAAGGTTATAACTTATTTAAAGTATTTAAATAAGTTAAAAATAAAATATCAATACGATTCAATGGTGTCTAAGTTATAAAAACGAGGAGTGCATATTAAAAAAAAAGAAAAAAATGCAATTGAGCAAATAAAAATAAAAGAAACAATATATAAGATGTAAAATAACAAGTAAAAATATGTGATAAATTAATTTAATTAAATAAAAATTTACATTTATTTAAATTTTTTATAATAAAAAATAATGTGTCATATCATTAATACTTGATGAATAAAAAAGAAGAGAAAAGTATATTATTAAATAGATAAAAAAAGAAAATTGTATATGAATTGCAAAATTTTGACTGAGTCTTAATTAATGTGTATTTAATTTGATATATAGCATTTAAAAATTGATATCAAAATAACATCAATAAAATTTTAACAAACAAAAAAATTTAATTTAAATATTCATATATTTTATCAAAAGAATAACGTGCAATTAATAATTTTTGAATTAAAGTTTTACCTCAATTAAGATATTTTAAAATAAATATATTATGTTATATTTATAATACTTATTAATTTTAATGTCTCACTTATGAAAAATAGAAATGGACATGAAAAATAGAAAGGTATAAAATAGGACGAATAAAAAACAAGATATAATACATAAATTATAAAGTGATAAAAGATAAAAATAAAATATATAGTAAATTAAATTAATTTTATTAAATATAATGTTTAACTTATTTAAAATATTATCGTAATAAAAAATTATATTATGTTATATTTATATTATTCAATAATTTTTGAGTTATGAATAATGAGTAAATAAGAAAAAGATAATATATTAAAAAGTATAAAGACTATATAAAAAAATGGATTGGTGGGAAAAACATTCAAAAAGTAGGCACCTTATGCTTCAATTCATAATAATTTCATAACTTAATTCTCAGTCCATTCTAAAAAATTTCAAAAGATAAGTAAAATTTTGATTGTAACAGCATTGACTAACCTATGATAGTTAGGTTATAACTTTGTCTAGTCTAGTTTTTAAACAATCAAAACTCAAAAGTAGATATCTAAGACTTCTTTATATATAAATTTCATGCAATGGATTATGGTATACAGAAATATATGCTAATTTTCCTAGGAAAAGTGTTAGAAATGTGAATATGTACATAATTATGCACTAAGGAGTGTCAACAAGTATACATGATTGGAAAAGAAATATTTATGGCCTAAAACAGAGGGCTCATTTGACCTTAAGAAGTATGGCTAAACGGCTTACATTTTAGACTCTAAAATCTTACTTAAAATAGTTAAATACAAAACTTGAATGTTAAGTGAAATTAAGAGCCCTATTGTTTTTTATTAACCAATGCATGCAATGCATATGACAAGTGACAAGCTCTAAAAAGATAAGACACATGCATACGTAGGAATTGCCAAGCATCTAATGGATGCAAGTAAAGTGCCAAGTGTATATAGACTAATGCATGTAGTGCTAAGTTTCATGATAATAAGTATGCACTTAACAAGTGGAATAAATGTCTTAGTATCTAGTGACACTTTTCATGTTAAAATTAAATTTTATAATAACAATAATCCTAATTGAATTATGTAAAAAGATAACATTAAATGTAAATAAAATAGTTGATAATTACTTAATAAATCCATTTTGTGATGAATGTAAGATTTGAATCTCCTATAGGTCACAAGTTACTCATAATTACTCTTAATCACTAATTCCAATAAAAATTTGTTGCTCTTATTAACCCTAAATAAGTATGATTTAGGAAGATACTTTAATACTGATGAGGAGTGATCATAATTAATTTTAGCATTTAAGAGTAAGAATCCTTATTTATATTGTAACAATTAATGGGTTGACCCATTACCGAGAACCACCTATTACCACGCTATTAGGTTAGATTGTCACTGAATCCAAACTACACGATCACTTCAATATTAGGTCAAACTTTTTACATATTATTTTATTATTGAATTAATAGATTTACAATAGAAAATCGAAGAATCATCTCACATGGATTATGTAATTCAATAATAGTAGCCACTTTAGTAAGATGTAAGAGAAAATGATGATATCTTTACACTTATCAGTCTAAATTGAGATCATAAATATCTAGTAACATAAAAACATAATATCTAATAGGGATATCAAAGAAATATACATTGTACACTTACACCTCACTAAACAAATATAATGTTTGATAGGGATATACATAATAAGATTATAATTAATAAGATTTAATAACAAATTATGATAACATATATAAATCTTTATGTACCGGGTTGAAACATCCACCCAAGATGCTAAATGAGAATCATAATTCTCAATATAACATTCAGATAGGGTCTAAATGTCTTTGTCGATATGTCATAATAAAAAATATGCATAATATATGATAAAACATGAATATTTCATTTATATACATCTCAAGAAAATAGTTTACATCATAGTCTCCCACTAATTGAAAACATTAAAAGACTTAGTTAATCCTATATTAATACATAATCATGGTATATTCCTACCGCTAAGCCTTTAGTTAGTGGTTCCATGAGAATATAATCCATGAAAATATGTTCAACACATGTAATACGCTTGCATTTCTCTTACATAAGCTAGTACTTTATATTAAAATATTTTGTATAGGTAGAAATTTTTTTACCATGATAAAAGTTTACATTAGCATTATTATAGCAATAGATGGTCAAGGGTCTGGAAATGCTTTCAATGATTTTAAAACTAGCCATAAAATTCCTTAACTATATAGTAGAGTAAGTGGCTTTATAATATGCAATATATTCTACTTCTATAGTAAAGGTTTTTGTAAAGGACTACTTAATACTTTTCCATAACATGGTTTTTCCTACCATTATAAAAATATATCTAGATGTCCATTTGTGATCATTTGAACAACTAGCAAAATCTAAATCTAAGTAGCTTGTAATTGTAAGATCTTGTGATCTCTGATAGGTCAACATATAATCTTTTGTACCTTGTAGGTGCCTTATAACTCTTTTTGCAGCAGTTTAATATCTCTAACTTGGATTACTCAAATATCTCTCTAATATACTAATAGCATAAGTTATGTCAGGACATATACATACATGAGCATATATCAGGCTACTAATAACTGACACATATAAGATATTTTTTATTCCTTCTATTTTAACATTATTCTGAGGATATTAGGACTTAAAGAACATTTACCTTTTTGAAATAGGTGTAGAAACTTAAAAGCATGTTAACATATTAAACCTCTTCAGTATTTTTTCAATGTATGTTTACTAAAACAAACCAAGCAAACCTTGAGATCTATCATGACAGATCTTTATCCTTAGAATATAAGAGGCATTTCCAAGATCCTTCATATCAAAATGTTTAGATGACATTTGTTTTATCTCTATTCCTAATTCCAAATAATAATATATTTAATCCATATGATTCATTAACTTTGATATTAATTGTTAAAATTAAATTTTATAAGAACAATAATCTTAATTGAATTATGTGAAAATATAATATTAAACAAAGATAAAATAATTGATAATTACTTGATAAATTTATTTTGTGACAAATGTAGAATCTAAATCTCTTATAGGTTATAAGCTATTCATAATTGATCTTGATCATGAACTTTAATGAAGGTTCGTTGCTCTTATCAATCGTAGATGAGTATTTGATTTAAGGAGATACTCTGACATCGATAGGGAGTAATCAAAATTAATTTTAGGGTTTAAGAGTAGTAATCCTTATTTATATTATAACAATTAGTAAGTTAACTCATCGTCAAAAATCACTCATTACCACATTATTGGCTTAGATTACCATTAGGTTTAACCTACATAATCACTTCAATATTGGGATAAACATCTTACATCTTATTTTATTATTAAATTAATAGGTTTATAATAGAAAATCCAACATGTCACATATGCATATGCTTGTGAAATAAGTGTCTTGGAAGCTAAGTAATGCGTGTGTGCAAGACAAGTGTCATAATAAATGGGTGCATGCAAGATAAATGTTCAAATTAATGAGAATTAGGTGTCATGTATGTATATACCTAAAGAGACAAGTGTTACGACTCGAATTGCTAGGCAAGATAAGTGTTATATAAATTTCTAATAGCTAATATTTTATTTAAAATATGATAATGATAACACTATAGAGTTACTAATTTATATTGGTCGATTTACACTAATTTATATTATCATTGATGTTTATTTTCAAATAATGGCATTTTTTAAATTATATGAAAACTTAATATGGTAGTACTTTTGAATTTAGAGGGAATCATACTATGTTGGATTTAGAAATAATTGATGCCAAAACTCTTGTGCGGAAACTTAGAATTCAATTTTTTTCTTAATCATCATAAAAAAAATGCTAACACGTCAATTTTTTTATATAATTGCTATTGAAAGTTATGGCTACCGGCCTCATTCTTTGAAAAGGTGAAGCATATAACATTAGTTTACTTTACTAATTAATGTCTATTGTTTTTCATTATATAGTTTAGAATTTTACTTTTACTCTTTTTTATGTTTGTGTTTAGGTTAATCTTTTTAAATAGTATGAATCTCGTGGAAGTACCCTATTTATAACTCTAATGTCTCCTGTTCAATAAATGCTTGTACAAAAGTATAAGAGACATTAAAGTCCTAGATTGGATGCTTCTATAAAGTACGATGGCTAATTCTTGTAAAATCCGTAAGAGCACTTTAACATGAGGAAAATAGATAAGCTTCCTTCAACATGTGAGAATTTGCAACAAGAATTTTACTTTGTATTGTAAATTGAAATACATGGAGATTATGTTGTAATAGTGTATTAATGATCTAGTGTAGGGTTTTTTTATGAACTACATGGAGATGTAATAATTTACAAAGAAATACAATTACTTAAGCAACAACACATTAGGTTAGAATAAGACATTAGTCATTTTACAAAACTGTCATCTAGGAGCTATTTCAAGAGTCATCACAAGAAGATATAAAACATGTACATATTGGTTTCAATATTAACCAATTTCTAAAGGTATTTCAAAAGTTTTCATGGGTAATGCATTTGCCATTTATTTGATAAACAATCCATGTCTATAGTTTTGTTTATTGGCTATATATTTTACATTCACTCAATATTTCAAAACATCTCCATAATGCCTTAACCTTTATTAAATCTAGCATTTATAGGGATAGGGAAGACAACTTTCTTACCATTTTAACTAATACCTTTAAAGTCATTACAAAATTTGATTTTTACTAATTTATCTAATGTCATGTAAATATGTTAGATGAGATGGTAAGGGAGATATTTTCCCCATCCACAAATAAAAATTGGCATTAGTAATAGAGGTAATTATATTCCCTAAACCATAATTTACCAATATCTAAATGTAATGGAAGTCAAATAGTGATTTTTGGATAATGGTTATGAAAATTGGTACTTATATTGGCAATGAAAGTGGAAGACCAAAGTATTCTTTTTTTATGTAATATTTTCTTAAACTTTATATTTATTAATGTAACAATATAGAGAATAAATAAAATAATAGAATAAATTTGCTTATATTAATGTCTTTTTTCTCATAATTTTTTATTTACATTTAGTGTGTTGATATTTATATTACTGTAAAAAAAATATTGAAAAAGAATATCAAACTTATTATGAATTTTTAATATTTAATAAAATTATAAAAAAAACATTCATTGTTAATTCTAAAACTCACTTTCTTTTTCTTTAAGCTTAGAAAAATTAATTTATTAAAATATAGTAAACCTTTTATCTTGTTTATGTAAATTTTTAACTTCTCACACTTGATCTATTTTTTGGGTAGTTTGTAAAATAGTTAGTTTATTTTCTATTAGTTGATATAATTTTAAAATTTAATATAATATTTAAGTTACATTAAAATATATAAGTAGAGTCATTTATAAAAAGGACATTCATTGTATACAAATAATCAATGTCTAAAAATTTATAATAGTGGCATCTTAAATAAAATTGACATTATATTAAATTTATTAGAATGATGTTGCTTTAATATATATATATATATATATATATATATATATATAATGATTATTGTAACTAAACTGATGTCTAATAACCATTATGATTTAACTAGTATTTATTTCCATGTTTTTTGTCATGAAAAATTGATAGGAAAAGTATAAAAAAATATAAAAGCACCGGTGGGAGTATGAAATGCAAAACTAATTTGCTATGACACCTTTTGTAGAATCAAGATTCTTCCAACATGAAACTCTACCTCATGAACACTAGTAGAATCATGAAGCGCAAGTTGCTTTTCCACTTTAATATGCAAATAAGGTATACTCACCAAATATTCTTAAATTTTCGTTCTCTATATTTCTTGATATTTTTTAGTGTAGATTGTAGGCCTTAGCAACCCACACCTAAAAAGGGGTGAATTGGGTATTTTTAAAATTTTTCTTATTTTTTATAATCTCTTTTGAAAGCCTTTTAATTTTAGGAAGTTATGAGAATAATCTTAATTTAATCAATTTCAAGAGAGTTCCATGAAGATGTTTATTGCACTTAAGATATGATAATTCTAAAAATTAGTGTAAACTAACTTATTCCACTATGCACAAATAGATCATCAAGAAATCAATCCAAGATGATTTTAATAGAGAAGTTTGTATATAATATATAACAATTCAATTGATTTATGTAAAGCAACTCATTCAATTATGCATAGATAAGAATGAAGAAGCCAATGCATAAATTAATTTCTTTTTCAACTATTGAACTAACAAGATTAATATTAAAGCACAATTCATTTAACAAGTTCATCAACTATACATAGATAGAATAATCAAGAAGTATATGCATAGATATGCACTCCTTTCAAGCATTCAATCACCTAAGCATCAACATAAGCATTTAAACACAATATATTCAATAAACACCAATAGCAAACTAGAACATGTAACAAGAAATAGCAACAATAATAAAATAGGATATACAACATAATATATTAGCAAACAATAATAGTAAAATAGAGTATATATAGTAGGAAAAACATACTATAATATAGTGAAATAAAAGGATAAGGTAGAGAGATCAAACATAAGAATTTATAGTGGTTCCTCCCTTAGATATCCTCTCCAAAGTGCACATCCACTTTCCAAGTTATCCAAGCTTGTGTATTAATCCACTATCCCTTCAAGTTTCAATTAGCACTTGAAGAAGCTTTATAATCTTCTTGCTCTTCCTTGAGAAAATTTTCCTTTTACAAGGGATACCTTATCCTCTTTATGTATTTCCAAGGGATACCTCACTTTTTACAATTTTGAAGTGATATAAAATGAAAATCAATTCATACAAACTCTCTTGAAAAGTGGATGAAATAAATGAAGCACTTAGAATAGAATAATTTCATAAGAAGAGCTCAAATAATAATTTGGATGAAAGAAGATGTAAAATGATGTTTAATATTGAGGTTCAAGCTCTCTCTATGTTGTATTTTATATTTCTTAGCTTATATAGGAAGCCCATAGAGTATTATAGTCATTTGGGATTATTATGAATAAAAACTAGTTGTTACTAGCCATTATTTGCACACTAGGATAGTCAAAATTGATTTGTGAATTGATTCAGGATATCCAGGGTGCTTTCTGGATGTCCAGAATTGATTAGTAAATTGATTCACTCAAATAGAATTATAGACTTAACTTTAGAAGGTCATAACTTCTTCATTTTAAATTCCTTTTAAGCAAATAACTTATCGTTAGAAAGTTATTTGAGTTTACTTTCAAATAAGACTAGTTTCATACTTATATCTAATGTAATTTTTGAGATATGTTTAAAACAATGAGCAAATATTAGAAATAGTGAATCTGTAAAAATCTAATTTTGACACTTAAATTATAAAATTCATAACTTTTTCATATCTTAGTTATTTTAAGCAAATAACCAATGCATGAAAATATTTTTGTGTCTGTGTTCATATGAAAATGTTTTAACAATTAACTCATAAGTATTTTATGAGATATGATTAAAATAGTGACTAAAGGTTAATATTGAAAACATAAAAATCTCACATCTTTTTGGTTTTTGAAATATCCCCATATGTTATCTTGTAAAAACATGATTGTGGGCTATCTTTTTAAAACATTTTGATGAAGCTAAGGTTATGAAAAACATGTTTAAGCTTTTTATCATGAAATATTCTATTTCACAAGAAAGTATAAGCCTAAAATGAAAAGACTATACTAATTAAGTTCTTTGGCTTTTTTTAATACTTCCAATCTTTCAAATACTTTAATCTTCTTAACCTTCAATGCTTGGATCACATCTACTTTCTTATCTTTCTTCCTTATTCTTAAGTTGAGCATAATATGATCTTCTATTCCTTTGCTTCAATGTTCACTTTTATTCATCTCGGACTTTCTTATATACAAGTTCATGAACTTTACAAATCATATAGTTAGTTCAATCTAATATATCAAGATATTGATACATGATTCATATATAAAATAAATTAACATAAAAACATACATAATCATCATATCGTATATCTTGATTAATCATATGTTTAGTGATGCTTGGATAAAGTATAGCTCTTTTAGCATATAATCAAGCATATGCATCAACCATAACATAGTATGTCTATTAAGACTTGTATAATATATATTATTTTAGCATAAGATATACTGTAACTCTCTTACTTATTAACACCTTAATCCTCATTAAATAGGTAATTGTTGTGCAAGTAGACCTTTTTGAAGCCAATTACAGATTCTAAGTTTCAGAAATTTTCTGCTCATTTCCAGAATTACTGGACCAACTTCAAAAATATGAAAAACTACTTTGCAGAACTCCAAAAATCACGAAATTAAATTCTATGAACCTTTCACTTGTTAACTTCATCCTGTAAAAATTTGACACTGTTTAGACATCACTAGGCCTTTTAAAACTCATAGCAAAGTGTTTCTATCCCAGTGTATTCACAATTGTAAAAGTAAACCTTTATTTCAGGGTGTAAATCAACTTCGAATAAGCTCAAATTTGGTATGGGACTTTGTAAACATGTTATATACTTGCCATAAAATTTTCAGATAAAAATTTATTCATTTACTCCTTGTGATCACTGAGTTACAATTAGTTTTCAGCATTGTGATGGTAACTGGGCAGTCCAAAACGTGTAATAAATTCACATAGCAGAAAAGCTTATTTTAAGATGAATTTTGGCACAGAGGATGGTAAATAAATGAAGTTCACTCTTGAATTTTATCATAATTTTTAAAGCATCAAAACTTAACCAAAAGTCCCTGCAACCATACTCTTCTTACTACGTACGAATTTACTGTTTGTTTGGTCATTTACTATTCATTTGGTCATTTCCAATTTCACACATATTGCATACTAAGTTGCCTTTTACTCCAAACCAACTCACAATACATCAAATTCATATGTTTCATATAATATAGGCAAGGGTCATATAGTTATACAAAAAGTTCAACTTACAAAACATATATCCATCACATACTAACATCACAAATTATATAGACATTTTTAATATAACTTCAAAACATTATTCTCCTTTGTCAAGAGGGCCTTTAGAAGTATCACCTGGAATGGTTAGTAACAATATAGAAATATAAGAAACAAAGTTTCCCAGTAGCTAGCTATTTCAAGAAAAACATATCAAACCCTTCCAGATTCTTAAGCCAATAAAAATATACATTCCAAAACTAATTAATCAATCATTTAACATATTATTTCATATCATTGTTATCTAATACCATTGTAGGAATCATGCACCGCACACAACAATCATCAAGCCCATTCAAGGACTCATATAGATATCTAGATGGCTATCACAGATAATCGTACCTAGGCCTCATATACAACAATTTCACTGTCTTCCTAGGGTACTCGGGCCATAGGCCTCATATACAGTATTTCACTGTCTTCCCGAGGTACTCAAGCCATAGGTACCGCACACAGCAATTTTGTACACATTCCATACAATGGCACAAGATACAAAAAAACATGTAAATAAAAACAGAATTTAAGGATAAAGCTAGCTACCTTTTAAAAACTTCCAATAGAGATGATTCTTTGGCCTTCACTTAAAAATTTCTTTACAATTCCTCTTGCCTTCCTAACTTGTCACTTCTTAGTCTACATAAATACACATCATAATTCTTATTAGAACATCATCATTTTTCTTAAACTTCATGCATTCTTCCTTTCCTCCTGACCTCTAAAATCCGCAAGTGCACGGTTAAGTCTAGTTATAATATAAAAGATTATCGTTCTCCACAGGGATTGTAGGTTGAGTACTAACTAAATCTCAAGCAAAATTATCTAGGCAGATCAATTGATAGTGGAATTCAAGATTAAAGTGCAAAAACAGAGATTAACTTGTCAAAATAAGGTTTGATTCAATGGAGTAAAAAGTGTACTTAGCTTAAGGATCTCTTGTACATTTCATTATGGAATGAATATAACTCTCCTAACTTGGTTTACTGTTAATTATGATTGCCTGGATCACCAAAATTAAGCTATACCTCATTGCAAGGCTACTAGCTACTAACCAAGAGATTAAGTGTCCAGAATTACTCTAGTAACCACTAATCAAGGTTGCATTAACTCTGTTCAGAATCCATTCTTGGACATTTCATCCTGTGCAAAAGAATTCAATCAGTTTAAATTCCTAAGTCCTAATTGATATTCCAATGATCATGCAAGATCCAATTAATTGACTGGTCATTTCAACCTAGAATCAACTAATCCAAGACACAAATCCAATATTCTGGATATATTGGCTTGTTTCAAAACAATCAGCAAGATCAATCATAATTCAACAGTAAATCAAGCTAATTTCAAGAAACTAAAAAGAGTACATTAAAGAGCTTTTAGAGGAGAACATTTTTACCTCTTGGTGCAACTTGAAAATCCTCACTTAGAGCTCACTAAACTTGATCAAACTTGAGGTTTCTTCAATCTAAATACACCAATAGATAGAGCTTGATGAGAGGAGCAACTTTGTCTTACACCTAAGCTTAATTCTCACTATTTTTAGGTAAAAAAGTCAAAAGAAATTTTCTCTCTCTTCCTTCTCTCTCTTGCACATTTTTGGTGCTTTCATGGAGGTGGTCTACGGCTTGGAGAAGAAAGGAGAAGGAAGAAGAGTTTTCATGAAACTTCAAGGGTATTTTGATCATTTTTAAAAATTTTAAGGGTATTTTAGTCCTTTTTCATCAATTAGTAAGACTATTCTTGCCATTTTTCTTTAATAATGACACTTGTCATGTGTCTATTGGTCACACTTTATGGAATTACATACTACACCCCAAATTCTTGATTATTCATATTAGATTCCAAATTCTTGGTTATTCATACTTTAACCACACCCGATTTTGCACTTTTACAATTTAGTCTATAGGGTTTCTGTCTGTTTAAAATTTCTTATACTGTCAGACTTAGACAACTCCCCTTTTTAGGGTTTTCTAATCTCCTCTGATCATCTATACTGTTTAGAGAAATTAATTCTTTTCCTACTATCCTTTTTTCTTCAAAATTTCGATTACACTTACACTTAATTCCTTTCAACTTAAGATTCACCCACCAAGCTAATTCAAACATGCTCTTCGTTTCTACAACCTCAGAATTTATAGATTCAAATGATAGAATTAAAAATTCAAGACATTACACATACAATGCTATTGTAACATTCACTTGTCATTATCAAAACTCATCACATGAAACTTTAAGGCTAACAATGTGTGGTTTTATTTTTCTTGGATCTATTTTAATATATTCAGCTTAGGATAATTAATGTTGAGGTTATGATGCCATACTAAAATCTTTTTAATTTTTTGTTAGCTTATAAACATGTATCATAATTTTAGGTACAAAATAGATTGGATATAAAATATTCCCTTTATAAATGTATGAAAATATTTTAGCTTTGGATATACACTTTAAAAATATTTTCTTTTAGATGATTTGGGTTCCATTATTAATGTATATAAATGTATGAATGTGTATGTGTTTTAGCATATATATGAGAATATGTATAAATTTTAGAGATATAGGATTCAATTAAAATTCTTGTGTGTATAGTTCTTACTAAATTGATTAGTCATCAATTGAAAATGGATGTGTTTTAATTTAATTAGTATTAAATATGAAAATGGGGTTTACAAATTCATCAAATTTGCAATCACTTAAAGGATAGAATTTAGTAATAGCCTCTTAAGATGCCTTTGTGTTAATTATTATTATGTAAAAAAAGGAACAATAAAATAAGTATGAGATCATCTCTTTGTCCATAATATTGACGCATGGTATACATGATGGATATGGCATGATAAAAATAAATTTTGTAGCATATCTACTAATTATGAAGATGAAGGTTTCAATAATCATTTATAGGATATGTTTCATGATAATGATGATATTTTTATCTAGCATTTACAAGTCCTCAATAGTTTGTTGAATGTTGTAAATAAGCTATTATATCCTAGTTGCACTAACTTCATATGTTTATCTACTATATTGAGAGTGTTCACCTTAAAGTAATGAATAGATGAAGTGATAAGAGCTTCATGGAATTATTGCAATTGTTGAAAAACATGCTTTTCAAAGATAATGTATTATTAATTTATGCTCATGAGGTGAAAAAAATGATGTGCCCAATGAGTATGGAGTACAAGAAGACCCATAGCTATCCTAATGTTTGCATATTATACTGAAAGGACTACTTAAGATTAGATAAGTGTTCAAAATGCAAGGCATCCTGTTACAAATAAAAAAAATGATAGCAACATCAAGGAAAAGGTTTTGGTTAAGGTATTGTGGTACTTTCCCATAATACCAAGGTATTTTCATTTTAAAAGAAAATAGTATATCTTGATTACAAGAGATTTATGCCTTGTTCTTATAACTATTGTAAGTTAAGAAAAACTTTCAATAGTTTATCAGAGGAGGCAATGACTCTAAAGCTTTTATTTGGGGAGAAGGTTAATGTATGCATCATAACATAATTAAAATTAGATATTACTTATTGATAAAAAAATTTTACAATATAGGATAACAATCAAGTCAAATCCCTAGTGATCCACTTAATATATCCTTTTACAATGATTTACTAGCAAACATAATGTAAATAAAATGCAAAAAAAATACAAAAATAAAACAAAATAGAATGTGAATAGAAGTGAAACAAGATAGGATATAAGAATGCAAACAATATATAATTGATAGAAACAAAATGCAATTAGGGGGTTTAATTTGAAATTTTGAATAAAATGTACTAACAAAATCAGAATACAAAAATAACATAGAAATACACAAAATCAATATAGCAAAACAATTGATCTAAGGATTTTGAGAGCTTTTATGTGTATTTATCATAGATCAAATATATTTGATAGTTCCAATTAATTTTTCAACCTTGAATTCATGGATTCTATACTAGATAACCTTTTAAAACTTGATCAATTAAGATTAGTATAATTAAGCACGTGCTATAATTTGTAAAGCTAAATCGAAATTAATTTGAAAATAAAATTTAGCTAAATTAGAGGATTAAACTAGAAATCTATGATTGAATCTTTCAAACCTTTATTCTCATATGAAAAATAGTGATTAGATAACATAATTCATTATAAAAATAGATACATATCAGAAGTCACAAGGTTAAACACAAATTATACTAAATTAGTATTGCAATTCTAAGCAATTAGCACAAAGGATGAAGGAAAAAAATTAATTAGAAAAATTTAATATTATAGCTTAAGATCTTATAATCTAAATAAAGATGATCCCTAAATTTCTAAAATTAATTAGAAAATTAGCTTTCCATAACTAAAGAAGAAGAAATCCAAAGAGGAGAGAAAAGTTATCTAGTGTTTGTATAGCATTATTTAAAAGTGTTCTTACCTTTGGAGGTATAACTCTATATTTGAATTGCTATCCTTTAAAACCTAATGGACTTAAATCATATGCCTCCTAAAGTTACAAAGAATAGAGCATTCCTAATTTTAAAAGTACAAAACTTAATTTACGAAATAATATACTACAAGAGTTATGGTATTAAAATCTCAAATGTCTGAATTCTAGCTAATATAAAACTACTAAAAGTATGTAGTTTCCCTAAACTCAAAATATGAAAGTTATAGGGATGAATTTTAGGAAGCTTTAGGCCCTAATTTCACATTGCTTAGACCTTTGGAGTTTCAATTGTGCCTAAAAATTAAAACTAGCTCATCTTGAATAAAAATAAAGCTTCGAATTCTTAGCTAAATTAGACCTTCCAGATGTCAAAACTAAGCTTTAACCAAATAGGAAAGTTGTAAAGTGTTCTTTAAGCGTTCAAATGATATAAAGGTTAATTAAATTTGATATCCCAAAGTTAAGTTAAAGCTAAAAACCTAAAATAGTGTAGAAATCTAGCATTAACTAAATGATTTCTAATCATTGTAAAACCAATCCCAAATTTTATAACAAGGCAATTCTATAAAATTAAGTATATGTAACACACTAAGAAGCATAAAATAGGAGGAAATAATATAGATAAAAATTTTACATATAAGAAGTTTATGAAAATGTGAAAAATAGTAATGTTATATTTAGCAAATCCAATGCTTCAATAAGCGGTGATATTCCATGGAAGAAGAGGTCCACATTTTTTTATCTTTCATACTAAAAAAACTTAGATGTCATGCACAACATTGATGTCATGCATGTGGAAAAAAGTGTATATGATAGTATACTTGGAATGTTTTTAAACATGTTAAGTAAGATAAAGGATGAAATTAAGGTTTGAGTAAACTTGCAAAAGATAACCATGTAGGAGAAACTTAAACTAGGAAAAAAGGCTATTTAACTTTGGCTTCTCATACCTTGTTTAGGAAAGTGAAAACAAGTTTTTAAATATTTGTAAATGGGGTTTAAGTGCCTTAGGGCTATTCTTCTGGCAATAAAAGCTTTGTTTCAATGAAAGATTTGAAATTTATTAGTTTGAAGTCTGATGATTATTATACTTTAATGTAATAACTTTTTTCAATCATCATTCAAGCAATATTACTTGAACGTATGAGGCACGCCATCATGAGGCTTTGTTTCTTCTTTTATACAATATATGACAAGTTTGTTAACTTCAGAGGATTTAGATGACTTATATAGGGATGTTATCCTTACACTGTGCTAAATTAAGATGTATTTTGCATCTTTATTCTTTGATATCATGGTGCATTTAGTGAAGGAGGTAAAATTATGTGGTCTAATTTACTTAAAGTGGATCTACTCGATAGAACATTACGTGAAAATCCTAAAAAAGTATATATGCAACTAAAATAGGCCTAAAAGATATATTATTAAGGGATACATTATTGAGGAGGTTGTTTGGTTTTTCACCTTGTAATTGTTAAATGCATATACTATTGAGCATCCTTTGCCTTACTATAAGGGAAAAATTTTAGAAAAAGGTACATTAGAGAACTAAATAGAGAGCATAGACAATGACAAGTAGGAATAAGCATAATTTTACATCCTGCAAAATAATGAAGAGATTGATCCTTATATGAATGAACATATTGCTCTCATAAAAAATTTCTATCATAACAAGAATGAGAAGTAGATACAATTTGAATATAATTAGTCATTCATTAAGTGATTCTACAATCAGGTAAGTTACATGATAAAAGTAACACTAGATGCCATTTTGGAGACTATAAGATGGTTAGCATATGGACCTTACATGGATGTTATATCTTATAAAGGATATAACATTAATAGATATTCATTTTACATTAAAAGACAAGATGTGAGGAATACCATGCAAAATAATGGGGTCATTCTATTAGCTCAGGCAATATATGTCTCAAATGCCAGAGATAAAAATATCATCTATGTGAAGATGTTATATTATAAGGTAATTAAAGACATATAAGTGCTCAAGTACATCTAATTTAGGGAGCCTACCTTCGATGTAAGAGGATAGGGAATAACAATAACACTCAAGTAGATAAGTTAGGATTTATGTTTATGGATCTTATGAAGAAGGGTTATAAAGAGAAGTTATTCATAATGATATCCTAAGCAAATAAGTTTTTTATATGTCAAGCTTGATTAATAACCTTAGCAATCCCGCAAGTGCACGGGTTAAGTTGAGTTATAGTATAAAAGATTATCGTCTCCACAAGGATTGCACGTTGAATACTAACTGAATTTCAAGTAAAATTATCTAGGCGTATCAATTGATAGTGTGAATTAAGGATAAAATGTAAAACAGAGCTTAGTTATCAAGAAAAGGTTTAATTCAATGAAATGAAAGCGTACTCAGCTTAAGGTTCCCTTGTACATTTCATTATGGAATGAATGTAATCCTCTAACTTGGATTACTGTTAATTTAGACTGCTGGATTACCTAAATTAAGCTATACCTCATTGCAAGGCTACTAGCTACTAACTAAAAGATTAAGTGCCCAGAATTACTGTAGTAATCACTCATCTAGGTTGCATTAACTTGCTTTAGAATCCATTTTCAGACATTTCATCTTGTGTAAAAGAATCCAATTAGCTTAATTCCTAGGTCTAATTGATATTCCCAATGATCATGCAAGGTCCGATTAATTAATTGGTCATTTTAACCTAGAATCAATTAATCCATAACACAAATCCAATATTCCGGATATATTGGTTTGTTCCAGCACAAACAGCATAATCAAATCATAAATCAACAGTAAATCAAGCTAGATTATATAAAATTCAAATCCATAAATCCATGAACAAGTTCACCCAAGCTGAGCACAAGGGTTTAGTGTGAAAACATTACAAAATCAGAAGAAAACCAGAAAACAGAGAGGGAATTCGAACAATTCATGAAGATCTACAAATTCCTTGCTTGATTCTTCAATTCCTTGCTCGAATCCACGTTAGAAGGTGCCCTTGGTGAGTTTGGGTCTCTCCTAGGGTTTCTCCCAGTAACTCTCCTTGTTAATTCTCAATTTTTTCTTTCCTCTATTCAAAATTTTGCACAAAACTTATATTGGTGATATACACGGGGTCCAACACGGCCCGTGTTGTACCCCGTGTTTCTCAGCAAAAGTTGAGCAGCACGATACACGTTGTGCGACACGTCCCATGTTCTTCTCCGAAGTGTCAAGCAGTAATGTACACGGGGTATGACACGGCCCATGTTGTACCCCGTGTTCTTCAACGAAGGCTGATCAGCATGTTACACGGGGTGTGACACTCCCCGTGTTTACCTAAGAACTGCAGGGCAGTATGATACACAGGGTCCAACACGACCCGTGTTTTCCCCCGTGTTCTTCTCTGAGCAGCTCAGGGAAGCGTCGAAGCATTCCAAAAAGGTACACGGCCATAAACACGGGGTTCTCATACCCCGTGTTCTTTGTCAAATGAACAACTTAACTTCGATTCTTCACAATTTGCACGATTTTACCTCCGGATCCTTTTCTAATGCTCATACGTGTCCTTTTAAAGCCTGAAAACAAAATATAGAGCATCTAAGTATCCTTTTTCAATCAATTTGCACAAGATACTTAATAAATAAGTGATGAAAAACATAGAATTTAGTTGCATTTGTGCATTTATCAATTCCCCCACACTTGAATCTTGCTCATCCTCGAGCAAGGAAGTAAGAGAACAAGAAAATCTACTCCAATTTTTATTCTTTCCTTTTTCTTCTTCTTTTTTTTATATATTCAAGCAATTATTTAACAAATCAAAGAATAGGATCAAGTCATGCCAAGCAACTAAATGAAAATAAAGCAACTAAACAAGTCAATCCTCAGCGTAAAAGCAAAAGAGAATAGCCTCATAGGTAAAGTGTTTGCTCTCATTCTCAAGATAAGGCTTGTGTTTATTCTCAAGTTAATCAGCTTATGACTTAATTCTACCATATGCTTGCAAAAACTCTAATCTCCACTACTATAATGTAAAATGCATGCAAATCAGAGGACTTTATGAGGAAAAATGGTGAGGATAGGGGGAAAGGAAAATCAAAGGGTGAAAAGCAACAGAATCATGAGTTTGAAGGAAAAAGACACATTGGTCATGAGTTTGACCATTGTCGAGTTCCAATACTCAGCTTAACATATTACCCTGCTTCTATCCCCCTTCTCTCTTTTTTTTTATACATATTAATCAGCAAACACAACATTTTCTTCATTTTTTTTTCTTTCTTTTTTTTTATTTTTTTTTTATTTATTTCCTAACAAGCCTTTCTTCCTTTTCTTCTTCCCAAAATCATTTATTTGACACCATTTTTTTTTCTTTTTGTATTTAGGGTGTTTTTTTATTTTTTTTATTTATATTTTTTTTATTTATCAAAGCTATAAATCAACTTATCCAACTAGCAGCACTAAGTAAGGACCTCGAAGTGATAGCTAAACTCATATAATGTGTCTAAGTTCCCTCAAACTTTAAGGTTCAAGTTTACTTGGGCAGCGGCTTTGGATGTACATAGTATGGTTAGGCTAGAAATAAGGGTTCAAGGTCCAAGGTGGCTAACTAGGGAAAAAACTGAAAAGTTAAGGGTAAATTAAAGAAAAGGATTCAAATAAGCCAAATAAATAAAAAGGGTAAAGAAACATGGCCTCATCATTTCTGACATGTAAAATACATAAAATGTAGCCTCAAAAAGAGCAAATGCAAGTTCTAGAGCAAAAAGTCAAGAGTGACGACATAATCCCTCAAGAAGAAAAATGAGCTTTAATTTCTAATGTGAAAATTGCTCAAAAGGCTCAATCTCACAGGGATCAATTATGCTCATTACTCTTAGCTTCAAGCTTTAGATTTTCGTTATTACCAGATATTCATTAAAGAAGCAAGGCATGAATCAATCACTTTATTCAAAGGATTGCCTTAAGATTTATTTATTTATTTATTATTATTATTATTTTTACATTTTTAATTTTTTTAAATTTTTTTATATCATTGAAATTGGAGCAAATTTTAGTACCCTAAATCAATCAAGCAAGTTCAAGTGCAACACATTGCAAAACACTGCTCCCCCACACTTAAAATTGGACATTGTCCTCAATGTACAAAAGAGTAAATGGGAAAAGAGACAGAGAATAGATGGGGGATTGAAACTTCCCTGACAAGTGGATTATGGCTATCTAGTATAGATCATACCTTCAGGGAGATCCAGAAGCAGAGACAGAGTAGGAGAGAGAGAGAGGAGGCTGGTAATCTAAAAGAAAGGAAATGCAATACTAGAAAAAAAATATGCTGTTAGTTATTACAGACATTAATATTAAAAGTACAAGAAAATAAAAGAGAAATAACTAAAATAATAACAAGTAAATGAAAGTGCATAGTCAATATAAGTACAGACTAGATAAATGGAAGTAGAGAAGAGGAATAAGTAAAAAGCAAAATATATAAGTAAAAAGAAAAAAATAAACGGTCCATGCTACTGAGCAGGAGGGTCTGGTTGGAAAATCATGCTGTTCCTCATGGGATGGCTGCTGCACAGGAAAATGGAGGGGTTTTGGCCATTAAAAACTTGTCCGCCCAAGAACACGGGGTCTGACACGGCCCGTGTTTTACCCTGTCTTTCTCTTTGAAAGATTGTAACAAACTTCGCAGTAGTACACGGGGTTAAACATTACCTGTGTTTCTCTCTGAAGGCTCATGTTCAAAAATCCTTATCATTAGTTCAGCCAGTAAGGTACACGGTGTAGGACATAACCCGTGTTTAGTACCGTGTATCTCTCTGGACTTGCATGAAAATCATAAAACTTTTATGCGAACCAGACAGTGAGGAACACGGGGTATGACACTTCCCTTGTTCAACACTGTGTTTCTCACTGGACTGCAATGAAAATCATAAGTCCTTTTATACTGGCCAGACAGTGAGGTACACGGGGTATGACACGGCCCGTGTTGTACACCGTGTATCTCACTGGACTGCGTTTTGAGCCTTCTGTGCAAGAAAACAAACAACAATCATGCATTCATGCCTAATTTACCCCAGAGACAGAGACCAAGTGCAAAAATGAACATCCTAAATCAACAACTAATCACTCATATGCCTCAAACTACTCAGAAACTCAGAATGAAAAGGAGAAAACTAAGATTTAAAAGTAAGAAAACAGAAAAATAAGCTTAGGTTACCTCCAAAGAAGCACTTGTTTAAGGTCATAAGCTCGACCCCTGTTTCAATCAATCTGGAGTTGTGGTTATCGGTGGCCCAGTAACATAATATTTCAATCTCTGGCCATTAAGTAGTGGGCTTGCCTCTAAAAATTCTGCATATGCAGCAATCTCCTTACTTTCAACAACTCCATCTGTGACTAAAAATGCTTCAAGTGGATCTTGAAGGCACCCCAAATGAAGGGTTTCTTTCACAACTTTGTCTAGCACATCAACCCTGCAAATTGAATCTTCACAAATAGGTAATTTAATTGATTCATTCAAATTAAATTCAACCTTTTCATCTCCAATAGATAATGAAAGTTTTCCATTTTTGACATCAATTAAAGCATCCGCAGTGGCTAAAAAGGGTCTACCCAAAATGATAGGGATTTGTGAATTCTCTTCCATTTCAAGCACAACAAAATCAACAGGAATAAAGAACTTACTAACCTTGATAGGTATATCCTCAAGAATACCTACTGGATATTTCACTGAACGGTCGGCTAGTTGAAGAGAAACTATGGTGGGCTTTATCTCTTCTATGTCGAGTCTCCTTGCAACTGACAGTGGCATGAGGCTCATACTAGCTCCCAGGTCACACAATGCCCGATCAATAGGAACATTTCTAATCACACAAGGAATGAAGAAGCCGCCTGGGTCCTTTAGCTTAGGAGGTAGTTTGTTTTAGATGATGGTACTACACTCCCCCGTTAGAGCTACAGTCTCATACTCTTCTAATTTCCTTTTGTTCAAGAGAATGTCCTTCAAAAATTTTGCATATGACAGCATTTGTGAAAGAGCATCAGTGAAGGGGATATTGATGTACAACTTCTTCAAAACTTCCAAGAATTTTCTAAACTACTTATCAAGTTTAGCCTTTACAAATCTTTGAGGATAAGGGATAGGCGGTTTGTAAGGTTCTGGAGGGACATATTTTGACTTTTCAGGTAATACCCCCTCCTTAATTTCAGCGTTATCAGGAATTGAAGCTTTTATGCCTTCTTTCTGCACTTCCCCCACACTTATCTCTTCTTCACCTTCATGGGTAGCATTTGGATCCTTCAATAGCCTCCCACTTCTAAGAGTGATTGCATTACAATGCTCCCTAGGATTTAATTCAGGTTGAGCAGGGAGTTGACCAAAAGCTCTAGAGGAAGAAGCAGAGGCTTGTTGAGCTATTTGAGTCTCCAACATTTTTCCATATGTGGCCAATAAATGAACTTTGGAGGACAGTTGCCTAATGGAATCTTCCATGGCTCTACCATGCTGTCTAAACTCTTCATTAGTTTTCTCTTGGGAAATGAGAAATTTCTCCAAGAGGCCTTCTAATTTAGTAGTAGAAGGGGTTTGAGCTGGTGGGTTATAGGGTCTTTGACTTAGAAAACTGGGTGGTGGTGATCTATTGGGAGTGTTTTGAGTGTTGTATGGCTGGGTGGGCTTGTAGGAAAAATTTGGATGGTTCCTCCACGATGGATTGTAGGTATTCCAAATGGTTCATATACATTTTTTTGTCCAAACCCACTATTATGCACATAGTTCACTTGTTTAGTGAAATCTTGCCCCAATGTACACTCAGTTGCCATATGACCTGTCATGCCACAAATCTCACAAGGAAGGTCAGTAGCACCTGTTGCATTTATACTATTAACTTGAAATTTATCAAACTTAGCCATAAGTACATCTACCTTGCTACCTAGACTTCCTAGTGCATCTACTTTAGCTGATAAATGATTAAAAGCATCCAATTCATACTTACCTGGAGCTTTCCTTGAAGGTCCCCTCTCATTTGACCATTGGTAATGGTTCAAAGCCATATCTTCAATCAACTCATATGCTTTATCTAACCTTTTATTCATCAAAGCACCTCCAGCAGCAGCATCCATAGTAAGCTTAGTATTGTAGTTCAAACCATTGTAGAAAGTATGGAGAACTAGCCATTTCTCTAATCCATGATGTGGACATAGCCTCAACAGTTCCTTGTATCTATCCCAAGCATCAAACAGAGATTCTCCTTCTCTCTGAGAAAACGTAGTGATTTCATTCCTCAATTGGGCAGTCTTGCTTGGAGGAAAATATCTTGATAGAAAAGCCCTCAGTAGCTCTTCCCATATTATGATAGATCCAGCTGGTAATGATGCTCAATTGCTTCTTGGATATGAACTGATTTGTGCTCTCTTCTTCTCCTATGCAGAGTTCTTTCAATTTTTGGATCTAAGTCAAGAATTCCTTCAAGACTTCTTCTTCGCATATAAAAGATTTTATGCAAAATGATTAGGTAACACTCGAACAGAACAAAGTAAGAAAGAAATGCTATAAAAATAAGAAAATCAGAACAAGATGAATTAAGAACTAAAAGCAAATGAATTGCCTAGTCTAATTCACTCAAAACTTGCTGTTAATATTAACTGGATACAATCCCCGGCAACGGTGCCAAAAACTTGACCTTAGCAATCCCGCAAGTGCACGGATTAAGTTAAGTTATAGTATAAAAGATTATCGTCTCCACAGGGATTGCACGTTGAATACTAATTGAATTTCAAGTAAAATTATCTAGGCGTATCAATTGATAGTGTGAATTAAGGATAAAATGTAAAACAGAGCTTAGTTATCAAGAAAAGGTTTAATTCAATGAAATGAAAGCGTACTTCAGCTTAAGGTTCCCTTGTACATTTCATTATGGAATGAATGTAATCCTCTAACTTGGATTACTTGTTAATTTAGACTGCTGGATTATCCTAAATTAAGCTATACCTCATTGCAAGGCTACTAGCTACTAACCAAAAGATTAAGTGCCCAGAATTACTGTAGTAATCACTCATCTAGGTTGCATTAACTTGCTTTAGAATCCATTTTCAGACATTTCATCTTATGTAAAAGAATCCAATTAGCTTAATTCCTAAGTCTAATTGATATTCCCAATGATCATGCAAGGTCCGATTAATTAATTGGTCATTTCAACCTAGAATCAATTAATCCATAACACAAATCCAATATTCCGGATATATTGGTTTGTTCCAGCACAAACAGCATAATCAAATCATAAATCAACAGTAAATCAAGCTAGATTATATAAAATTCAAATCCATAAATCCATGAACAAGTTTACCTAAGCTGAGCACAAGGGTTTAGTGTGAAAACATTACAAAATCAAAAGAAAACCAGAAAACAGAGAGGGAATTCAAACAATTCATGAAGATCTACAAATTCCTTGCTTGATTCTTCAATTCCTTGCTCAAATCCACGTTAGAAGGTGCCCTTGGTGAGTTTGGGTCTCTCCTAGGGTTTCTCCCAGCAGCTCTCCTTGTTAATTCTCAATTTTTTCTTTCCTCTATTCAAAATTTTGCACAAAACTTATATTGGTGATATACACGGGGTCCAACACGGCCCGTGTTGTACCCCGTGTTTCTCAGCGAAAGTTAAGCAGCACAATACACGTTGTGCGACACGTCCCGTGTTCTTCTCCGAAGTGTCAAGCAGTAATGTACACGGGGTATGACACGACCCATGTTGTACCCCGTGTTCTTCAACGAAGGCTGATCAGCATGTTACACGGGGTGTGACACTCCCCGTGTTTACCTAAGAACTGCAGGGCAGTATGATACACGGGGTCCAACACGGCCCGTGTTTTCCCCCGTGTTCTTCTCTGAGCAGCTCAGAGAAGCGTCGAAGCATTCCAGAAAGGTACACGGCCATAAACACGGGGTTCTCATACCCCGTGTTCTTTGTCAAATGAACAAATTAACTTCGATTCTTCACAATTTGCACGATTTTACCTCTGGATCCTTTTCTAATGCTCATATGTGTCCTTTTAAAGCCTGAAAACAAAATATAGAGCATCTAAGTATCCTTTTTCAATCAATTTGCACAAGATACTTAATAAATAAGTGATGCAAAACATAGAATTTAGGTGCATTTGTGCATTTATCAATTAATAACAAGTGTTCCATAATTCTTCAAAGGAATAGATAAATTATTAGTAGTAGGAATGAAGAAGATATAGCCACTAATGTTGAAAACACACCTCTTAATGAAAATGTAGCTAAGGATCACAAAGATCATATAATCAACCCATGGTTGAATAATTTGATATTGTTTTCTATTTTTAGCCTTCATGACATTCTGGACTTACTTTATGTTATTTTATGTGTTAGATCATTTTAAAACACTTTAGGTTAAATATGTTTTGGCTCATTTTACTTAAATATTTATAATGTTGCTTTGAATCATTTACAAGCCCTTTTATTAGGTTTATATTAGAGTTTAATTTTAGGTCCATTTAGACCCATTTGAGCTCACTATGTTTTAAACTATTTACTTAATTATATTTAACATTTTTCCTAAGAGTTTATGGCAAGAATATGATTAAAATCACATTTGAAAGTTTATGGAATTATGCTAAAAAATAGTCTTTAACCTAGTAGTTTCAAGTAGTAAATAGTTTTTCTATGAAAGGTTTTTATTAAAAAGGTATTTTTGTAACTTGTATAACTTGTCATAGCTAGAAATAGTTGATAAATGAAGTTTAATGTGTTCAAAACATGGATGGAAATTTTAGGTTTTTCCTATAAAAAGTTGCATTAAAACTTGATTTTTTAGGAAAATATATCACTTTCCTTAACGTAATTTGTTACTTAGGTAAAGTAATAAGTAGTGTAACATGATTTAAGTATGAAAAGGATCTGAAAATATTATTTTAAACTCTATTTTTAATTTTGGAAATTTTTGGAATTTTTCGCAAAGAATTACATATAAAAAGGGAGTTTTGAAAATCAAGAAAACCTATTTTCAAGTATTTTTGAAAAAGGTTGAAATATGATGTTTAAAACCTTTATTTCCAATTTGGAGATTTTAGGAAAAAGTAAATAATTTTACTATTTTAAATGAAATTTCAAAGTAGAAGAATGTTTCTTAAAACTAAGTAGAATATTATGACTTTTTTTTTAAACTTTTGAATGTTATTATGTGTTGATATAATGTAATTTTGTGTTGCTAAATAGCTAGTAATTATGCTTGATTAAGTAAGGAAAAATATTTTACTTACTTATTAAAATAATACATAAAATAGAGAAGAAGATCTATTTAAAAATAGAAGTTGTGGAACTTAGAAAACTCAAGTTAAGGACTCTATGGTTTTACTAAGGAAATTATGAGTTTAGTAATTATATTAGGATGATCTTATTCTTGCATAATAGCACACTAATGTGTTAATATTATGCTAGAATGATGATAGAAATTCTATAAAAAAAATGAATACTACTCCATAGGTTTCGTAATGAAACTATAAGCCTATTATGTAATTAATGCATGAATTATGACATAAATTATCCTATGACGTATATATGCACTAAAGTGATCATACATGAGAATATTTATAATTGAAACTCCATGTTGGTGAGTTTTTAAAAGTGATGTAATAATTTAACATACAGAATAAGAGCACCTATATTTGTTATGGTCACTAAAAATGAGACGAGGTAATTGTAAAATCTGTTTTGTTAGATTGTACTCATTGTTATATTTAGGTTATGACTATAGATGTCATTTTGACCTTTCCCTATCATATGTGAAAATAGGTTGATAAGTGCCCAACGTAAATAGAGAATTAGTGAGAGCTCTATATGAAATGACTTGAATGCATGTATGATTTTTGGCTTTAATGCTTTCATGACATTATTGGCTTGAAAGCTGTGTATGACATTATGATATGATTATATGATTATAAAACTTTGTGGAAAGTTATGGAGATTAGCCCGGTGCCCTATATTCTAAGTCATACGAAATGATGTGAGGTAAAAGGAAGACATAAGGTTTGGATATGAGTGGTTAAGATTAGCCTAAAGTAATAAAAAGAAACATTATTATACCTTCAAGCCATTTACTGGTTATTCGAATGCTTATATTATCTATATCACCAAATTATATTACGTTTAAGTGTTACTAATACATTATAGAGAATTGTTTAATGAGAAATATTTTCTAGTAAAAAATAATTTTTAATATATATCTTTTATATAAATATTTTTTAGATTAAAATTGATTAAAAAATTTGTTTAATAGCTATTTCATTAAGTAATTTATTACTCATTCTATTTGTAGAAATATTTTTTAGGTGCTCTAGACCTAAATGACACTTGTTGATATTTCTAATATATGACGATACTTGTATAGGACTATATTTAGTTATCTTTAAGGATCTCAACCCTAATGACATTGACATACACATAACCAATGGTTTGTTTGAATTAATAACAATTATTTTCATTTATTTTTAAATATCTTCTTTCAAGATTTTAATTCGTATAATTACGGCTTGACCATCTTTTCTTAATCTATATAGTTATTTTGAGATTTTGTTAACTAGGTTACTACTTGCCCTAAGTGACTTTTTGTATATCTAATGTATAATGAATATTTTTATACCTATATAGTTTTTCTTTCGAAAGGAAAAATGGTTTCCATTTTTATCAAAGGTGAATATGAATAACTTCCAAGGAATTTTCTAAGTATTTTTTAAAGTATTTCCTCAAGTAGTATCCATCAAGTTTTAAATCAAAACTATTTCTAATTTGTTTCTTAAATTTGATGTTATATCTATTGTATTTTAAATCAGAATAGGATCTTCTAAGCTTTTTTAATCTAATCCAATTCTATTATGTTCGTTTCATGGTTTGAACCCTTGAAATAAATCCATTACCTAGTACAAAAATATCTTGATTTCTTGAGGAATATTCTCAATTAAATGTTAAGCCTACTTTTCTTTAATCCTTTATAATCTTGTCTGGCAAATCATCCCCTTTGAAAATATTTTCTTGCAAAACCATTTATTTGAGAATCAACTAGTAAGAATAACCTTTTGATGAATAGAATTTTTTTTTAAAATCACTTCACTAGTGTTCGTTATTTTTTTATGTCATTATATTTCAATCATTTCCTAATCCAAAAAGAAATCTTCTTTTGTTTATCTCGGATTTTAACTCCAAAAGAAGTAATTAGTAATCTGATTTTAGAAATTCCATCAAAAAGAAGAAAAAAAAGGAAAGAGTTCTTTTAAACATATTAATTTTCTAGTTTTATTAATTAAATTAATTATTTTTAAGAAAAATATATTTAAAAAATTGAACCTTTATCAATTATGAAAAAAATGGTTTTCTAATTTGATTCACATTTTTTTAAGAATATGGAGTTTTGGAAAATGATTTGCAAAGAAAGTAACAAAAAATAGTGAATCTTATGTCTTTATATCATGCATATTTTAGAAAATAGTTAATTTTATGAATTAGTTAGTTTAGAAAGGTTTGTAAAAAATCTACATCGATTCGATGATCTAAAATTTGGACTGTGATAATAAGACATTAGGTTTTCTAATGAGAATTAATGTATTATGTAGAATTATAATTTTTTAAAAAGAAAGGATATTGGTTTTCTGGGCTAAAAAATCGATGTTATAATAGTTTTTCCTACCTAAAAAATTATTAATTTTTAAATAGAAAGGGCATTAAGTTTTTTGTTACAAGGACCGACAATGTTCATGTTTTCCATGTTTGTAGAAAAATTGATATTGAATCGTTTAATATACAACATCACTCGTATATATGTCAATTTTAAAACTAAAGTCTAAGTTGTAAAATAACTAATGCCATTTTGTATTTTATGGTATTCTTGATGCCTATTAGGCAACATTATTTCAATTTTTTACAAGAGTGATTATATCATGTTATGATGATTTTGTTTCCATAAGTAAAACAATCTTTACAAAGACTAAAGCATTAAAGAATTTTATCCATCTAAAAATGGTCATCTCTTGAATTTAGAGTTCGATTTTCAAATATGTATTGAGAGAGATAAAAGTTAAAGGTTCTTTTACTTGTATATATTTGGTATTACAGCCAATTGCTAGGAAATTCATAATTATATCATATGCAAAAGTAATAAAATTTTAAAACTAATTTCCTTTCTAAGGATCATTCATGTAACTAATTTGATTAATTAATATAAATCAAGAAAATTATTTCCATCTCTTTCTTGCTTGTTTGTATTTTGGAACTTTAATTGAGAGATTCACGTGTGTCTCTTTTAAAGTTAGTTCACACGATCGGCCTTTAGTTCACAACTCTTTGTGCTACCAACAATGTGTTGTGACAATTTTAGAGAAAAAAAAGGGAGAAGAAAAGGCAAATTTTCATGATTAACTCAACATATAAACACACGTATATTAATGGCTAATGGCTATAACTCTTGTAGTTACTATTATGTATGTTATTATTAGGTTCATTTACAATTCTTGTAGATCTTATTTTACAATCTTTTCATGACTTACCTATGAAGTAAATTCTTGCTAGAATCTTGAAAAAAAAATTGCCCTATAAATAAATAAATAAATTATTTCTAATATATTTTCTACTGAAATAAATCAATAAATAAAATTTTAATTTATTATTTATTTTTAGGAAGTATTATGCTAGTAAAATAAATAAATGAAAAAAATTTTTATTTATATTTAATTATTTTTTCTCATCAAATATCTTATAATTAACTACAAGGTTTTTAGCATATAATAATATTAAATCTGGCAATAGCTAAAAAATTATTACCTAAAGTTTAAATAGATAATGATTTTAAAATTGTTACCTTCTATTTTCTATTTAAGCAACATTTTTTTGGTAATAATAAAAAATCATTAATCAAAGCTTAAATAAGCAATAATTTTAAGTGTGTTATCTTTTAATTTTAGTTTAAGCAATGCCTCTTTGGCAATAATAAAAAGTCATTGCCTAAAACTTAAATAGGAAATAATTTTAAGTATATTACCTTTTATTTTTTGTTTAAGCAACAATTATTTAGAAACATACAAAAAAATCATTGCCTAAAACTTAAATGGATAATAGTTTTAATTGTGTTGCCTTTTAATTTTAGTTTAAGTAACATTTATTTGGAAACACTAAAATCTTGTTGCTTAAAGCCGAAAGAGGTAACAATTATAAAAGTTTTGCCTTTTTGTTCTTAATTTAGGCAACATGAAAAAAAATTATTGCATAATATAAAATAAAAAACACAAAAAATTTTGTGCTATTATAGAATGGGCTACACCTGATTAAATGTTGTTAAAATTATTGCTTAATTATTTTATATGAAAAGTTCTTTTTTAAATTTTTATATAAAAAATTAATTAAATTTTTTACATTTCTAAAGATTGACCTTAATTTTTTAACAAACTATATTTTAATTTTATTTTACACAATAAAATTATATTTAACAAAAGTTAAACATAATTTTCTCTTTTATTTTCCAAATTCATTTTTTTAGAAATCAAAACTCTTGGAATATCTATGTCTTTTATATTTTTCTCTAAAACTATTTCACTTGCAAAAAAATTTCCTTCTTAAAAACAAAATGTTTCCCTCATAAAAGAAAAACATTTTTGTCCCAAAATAAAGTCAAAATAATTAGAGTATTTTTATGAAATGTCGATTCCATTTTTTTTATTTTTAACACACACTTACCCAAGTCTTAATAGACATATTAGTTTAAAGGCATTAATTCCCTAAATTGAGCAATAGATAACCTTTAATAAAGGTTGGTATATATGATGTAGCCTTAGATATTAAAAAAATATTAATTGAATGGAAAATTTGTCAATTATTTCTATTTTTTTAAGTATTTCTACCATTTATTTCACAAATTGAAGCTAATTGAATAAAAAATTTATCAATGTCACACCCTAAGTTTTTTTCAAATTTTTATTTAATTAATTATTTAATATTTATATAAATATATCAGTAATTATAAATTATTATGAATACATTTAGGATGAGTTCTTATTTATATATTTAAGAGCCATTTTTTGATTTTGCCCTTATAACATCTGAAATTTATGAAAGTACCCTTTAGTTAATTAAAACCTCTAAACTTCTCTTTTCCTCCTAATTCTCTAGACCTTTCCACCTGCTCATCTCCTCTGATTTTCTTTTTCAACTTTATTCTTTTTAATTGGTAGGATTAAGCTTCATTATCATCAATTTCTTTCAAATCCTAGGCAAACAAGGAAATTTATTGTAGGATTATAGTTTTGAGGCAAGAATTTCTTAAGCTTTGTCATAAGAAAGGGAGTAGGGAAATCTTGGAGAAACCTAATCTAATTTTACACCATTTGATGATGTTTAGGGAAACTTGAACTTCTTATTAGTATTATCTTTTTTTTCTCCATATTACTGTAAGTAGATAATCTACTTAAATCATGTGATTTTGTATTTTTATTTTTATGTTGAATGTTTATATTGTTAAATGAGGGAATTGAGAATTTATGTTGAAAGAATATGTTATAGAGCTTTGTTTATTGCTAATGGTTGTAAGATGATTACAAATGATGAGTGTGTATTAGATTTTTAAGTTATGCAAGTGTGTAGGCTAAATTAAGGAAAAATGAACCATTTGTACAATATTTTTTTAGAATATTTGCAATTCTATATGTGATACTTAAGTACAGAAACTATACTTGTGTATGTACTTAAGTATGCATAAAAAGTTATTCTCTGGATGGTCTTACTTGAGTATGACATCTAGAGTTACTCTTGGACAATCATGCACAAGTATATGCTCAATTATGAAAGCTGAAACTCAAGTATATACTTGAGTATCTCACCCTTGTATGCTTATCTTAGTTATTTTATGATAATATGGTTCACGCATGCTTGCATAGCTTCTATAATTGCACAATAGGTATGTGAATGTTAATATTTATGATATTGATAATAGAATTCCCAAAGGGAATATGATTATGATTAATATATGTTTATGTTTATAATTGATTATGGATTTCCCAATAAAGATGTTATACTTTTTATGAAAATCTGAACTAGAGAAACTGGTAAAGAAATATTGTGAAATGATATCAAAATTGAAAAAGTTTGTAAATGACTAAGGTGTCTGGAAGGATAAGAATAGGTTTGTGAATGATTATGGATGATGAAAGGCACAAGATAAATTAAATGTCCATTCTTTTATTTTCTCAATATTTGTCATTTGATATCAATAATAAATAAAAATGATATGTGATATATATATGTTAGAAATGTGGCCATGCTTAAGTACTATTATATTTGTACACATAAATAATATAAGATGGTTGCATGTGGTTGATTGCATTTGGTTAAGTAGGTTATCTACTTATTAAGTATATGACTCATTCTTTAATTGTTTCCTTCTTTTCAAATATACTTGTAGGATCTCCTCCAACTCCACCTGTATCTTAAGAGCGAAGTCTCCTTAAGTCTTAGTAGTGCAACCATAATCTTTGTTAGTATGTAGTTAGAAACATTTTGGGCCTTATAGGAATGATAAACATGAAAAAATGTAAATAATTAAATGTAAATAGTATGTTTATGTATATTTTAAGTTTATAAAAATATGTTGCATTTTTAATAGCTATGTTGTAATGTCAATTTCCTAAATGTAATTAGGCTAGTAGAACTTGAGAAATAGATTCCATATTAGTCATGACCAAACAGGCTGTGACAATAAACTATTTTCATATTTTATTAGACTAATTCATTTTCTTTCTAAATTTAATATATTATAATTATTTAATTATTAATTGGTGTTATAATTAAAAATTATTCAAATTAATTTTAAATTAATTTTCTATCTTTTTTTAAATAAATGAAAAATTTTCACAATCTACTAATAAACCATAATTTTAGTATTGGTCATTCAATACAAGTAATTTGAAGTTAAATAATAAAAGTTATTTTTAAAATTTATAAATAGAAGTTGTTTTTATTATAGTTAGATTATATTTTTTAAATTTCATATAAAAATAGAAGTTTACTTTTTTTATTTTATTTAATTAAAGAGCTTTTTCCTTTTTTCTAGAAATAATTAGAATATATTAAAAACTTACATCAGTAGTCTTTGTTAAGATATAGGCTAAAATAAATATATACATGTAATATATTTTTATCAAAGGCTTTTACTTTGGAATATAATTAACTTAAATTTAAAATATTTTAGTAAAATAATTAACTTAACATATTTTGTTAATTATTAAATACCATGACTTTTTATTATGATAAGGTACTTGTTATAATTATAAAATTCTTAAAATACTTGTTTATTAGTTATAAACTTTTTGATGTAACTATTTCTTAGAATTGTTGACCATTTAGTTTATACATATTTTATATATTTTAATATATCTTCTAATAATATTTTATTTAAAATAGAATTTTAGTACATCAATTCATGAGTATTTTTATTTAATGCATTTATTTAGAATATGATAGATTACATATAATTAAAAAAATGACATAAAATGAGCTGATTCTTAAATTGCATATTCTATCAATGGTTTGAATTTGGTGTAAAAATTGGAATTTATGTTAATTTACTATGTACATCTATATTAATAATAATGTTCACTAAAACTCTTCCACTCACAAAAAAAAATTTGTTGATGTGTTGGTGAATTTATATTCTTACCCAAAATAAAAAATTCTATTATATTAAGTCTAAATCATTTTATCCAATAAAACTATGTCATTTAAATTATCCATTTGACATGAAAGCTTTAATGATAAAATACAATTTGGACTGTAATTACATTGAGATGTTAGTATTATAATACTATTAGAGTCATTTAAATTTCCTTATAATTGGTTACATCAATGTAAGATATCTGTCTGCTTGATAGATAGAGAAAGTTTGTTCAGCTAACATGGTTACTAATTTTTTCCTGCAAAAATATTTTTAACATACAATAAAATATCTAATAATGTGAAAATATTATACTGAGAGAGTGAGATTTGCAATGGGAATTTTTTTTGAAAAGATGTGAGAATAAAAATAGAAAATGAGATATAAAAATAGAATAAAATAAATATAAATAATTTATGAGTAATATTTATAGATACATGTATTTCTATTAATTATCATATTTTTAGTTAATTTAATGAGATATATTGTATTAATTTACAATTTTTAATAATATCTATTTAGAAATACACATTTAGAACTTTTTTACCGTATTCACGATGACGACGCACCGGAGCTGAACTAGTACCAACAAACACGGAATTTGGAAAGGTTTCTCCTCTGTGTCGTTCTGCAGTAGGGAGCGAAACCTTGCTTCTTCATTGTCATTTGCATCTCTAGCTAAGCTGCGAAGAGATCTCTCACTATCAAATCGAAGGTGAATATTTCCGTTCAAGCTGCTATGCCGTGAGTCATCTTGCTCATTTGCATCTTCACTTGCCCATAAGGATTTATTTGTTTCATTGAATCTAACGTATGAAAATTTTCATCTGTGCCAAGTTCTAACCTTTGCTACATCTGAGTGAAGTCCTCGTATTCTTCAAGTTCAATTCGTAGAGTTGTTGCTATCTTCAAGCTTACAATACGGAATTGCCACAACTCAGCTTCAATCGATGTCATGGCCTTCGGTATTCCTTCTAAATATGAAAGCTTCTAATATGAAATCTTTGGCTTCAAATAAATTTTTTATTTTATTCTCTATTTCTTTTGCTTTTGACTTCCTAGTCTCTGTATTTCTACAGCAGACAACTGCATTGATGTACAAAAACTGACTAAATCCCTGCTAGTTGTGTGAGAAAAGCTTTCGTGTTCATCACAATCTTTGTGGATCCTTTGTTCTTCAGGAGACTCAGTAAATTAGTTATATCCACAATATATGTAGAAATGTGAAAATGTGAATTTCATGATCTCTGGCTTTGTGTGGCCATGAAGATGTTGATATGTTCTTATCTCTATTTGTAGGCTCAAGATTGGTCTCATATACAGTTTTCAATCTTGAATTGAGCCAACAACAGTAAATTTGAGCTTGTTAATTTCATGAGTTTTTTTTTTCTAGCCTTGCAGCTCTTGAGTTTCTTTTTCAAGTTGGCGTGAAGCCTAATATCATTCATTGCCATGGCTAGCAAACAAATTTCATAGTACGACCTATTAAAGTTCAAATTTCTCTCATGTAATATGTGAATCCAGGAGCAGAACTTTTAAATTTCTACGAGATAAATTTTTTTAAACCCCTTTTGTTGGACAACATCTGAGCCAGTTCTTTTAGTTTAACATAGATATCTGGCCTTTGACATCTATAAGGGATTTTAGTTATGATGTTCCTGAGTAAAGTATAAGTCATTAATGTGTGTCTTGTCTATTTTTTGGTGAGGAATGAACAGAGATATTAATTCTTAGCAAATCAAATATCTTTAGTAAAAGCGTGAAGGAACATTGAAGCTCAAGACTATTGCTGCTTATTCTTGTTGGAACTGGATGAAAAACTACATTAAAACCCAATTCTGTCTTCATTCTTGGGTAAAATACATAAAACAGAAGGGTCCTTTCAAATGCAAATGGAGGTGTGGTCAGCTAAGCATGTGTTGCAACATTTAAAACTTTGGGTACTGATAATATCAAATGTGTCAGTAACTCAGTAACTACTTGGATCAACTTCAAGAGAGGGGCTTCTAGGCCTATAGTTGTATTTACAAGGCAGGAACTAGGATCATACCTTGATTTTCAATACTGCTATGGGATTACAAATTTATTGAAGGGTTCTCTTGAGTCACAAGGATTGAAACTTTGGTATTCGAAGTACTTAGTGTGTATGTTAGTTCTTAGAAGGAATCTAATTATGATGAAAAGAAAAAGCTGAAACCCAGAGAACTAGAATTTTTTTCTGTACTTACCCATTTTTTAAGAGAAAAATACATTAATCTCCCTTGAGTTTTAATGAAATTGCATATCCCTCTAGTTTCAAAACCTATATAGACCTCCTTTAAAACATAAAATAATACTACACTTAAATCCAAATTTGAACTTCAATAAAATGATGAAAAAAGATGATTATAAATTCAAATCAAACAATACATACCAATATAAGATATTACAAGTATTTTATAATAAAAAAATGTACTTTGACTAAGCTCAAACAACTAAAATATGAGTGAGGAAAAAGTCAGATTTTAATGTAACTATCATAGATTTTTAGCCATTTGAGTCTAACCTTTGTATATCTTTGATGATCAAGTACTTAAATTATCTCATATTATTTGATTTGATATTATAATCATCTTTTTTCTTCATTTTATGGATGAAAAGTTCAAATTTAGGTTTAAATGTAGCATTATTTTATGTTTTAAGGGAGTTCTATGTAAGTTTTGGCACTAGAGGGGAGATTTGTAATATCACTAAAACTTAGGCAGGTCACTGTATTTTTCTCTTTTTTTAATTCGCATGAACCAGAGCTTAGAGGACTTCGGATTTCAGAGTGATATTTAAAATGTCATGAACTCTGCAGTTTGGAGCATATCCTGTCCTTGTTGTTGATAGGACACCATCCCCTTTGAAATCACATGCTAGGATAGCAAGGTTCTTCTATTATTCCAGATATGAATTAACAAGCATGCTAGTGGCAGAAGGATTTTCATTTGAGCAGAACTGTGCATTTTCAAGATGTGTCCAAGAGTGTGTGGTGTGTGAGTCAACCCCCACTTTCACTTTTGAAAGTGTTCTACAATTCTGTTTTCTTCTATTTTGTTGTAAACTGTCATTCCAAACTAGTAATATTTTTATGTTAACCTTTGAGATTGTCAGTGAGCAGAAGGATCATTTTGGTTCTGATTTAATAAACTGTGGTAATCCTGTAATATGTGTGCATACTTGTGAAACACTTATTGCCATCAGTTCCTTCTGCATTTTAACTTTAAGAACACTTCTTGTATTGTCAGTCACAACTGGAACATCTTTTTAGTAATTCTTTTGAATGTTTCTTAATTTGTCGCATTATGTTCTCTAATAAGAACTCATCAAGCTCCTTCTGATGCCTGTATTAAAGGCCAAAGGAGTGGTTGAAGCATTTTGTGCTCATTTAAACACCGAAGGTCATGTAGATGCTTACATTACAGGGGACAGCGATTCCTTCCTGTTTGGGGTCAAGTGTGTTATAAAGCATTTTCGTGCCAATTCCAAAGTACATAGCTGTCTTGAATTTTGATTGTGTTTTATCTATACTTCATTTTGGTTGTTGGTAACTGTGTCCTAGTTGGATTGCAGGTGAAGATAATATTTTCAGTGAAATATTCTATTAAATACTGATTAAAATATAATTTAGAAATGTTAGGCTTGTCAGGGAGCTGGAGAGGAAATTTAGTGGGAAGGCAAGCAAATTATATCAAGCTGTCATATACTGATGTACATTACTAGATATTAATCTCTATTTCCTTTGTGTAAATATTTCAACTTCTAGTTTGGTAATTTGATGTACTAGCTAAGTCTAATTTGATTGTCATTCACAATTCGGATGTGGTTTTCTTCCCTTGCATAAGAGTGCTAGGGTGCAAGGAGATTGTGGATTATTTTGGCTGTAGAGTAATACTGTAATAGTTTTTAGTATATCTCTATCACAACCATGGTATTTTATTTGTCATCTGTTTTGGGTTTTTTTTTCAATGCGAAGGACGTAATCCTGATTGTTACCTGGAGGATATTGAGGCTGCCATAGAAAGGTTCAGTTATTCAGCATCCCCATAGTTGTACACTCACAGCCATGCACGAAGCAATGTTGCAGGATATTTTATTGCCAACCAAAACTTTGGGAAAGCGTGTTGGGTAAGAATTGATGAATCTTAGATTAAAGATATGGACTCTATTGAACTTTTTAAAGTATATTCATTATGTTCAGTCAAGTGCCAAGAGTCAAAGTGATACGTTTTTAGTTAGAAAGGAAGGACGTGTAGTTTAGGATATTGTTTGCGGTAATTTATGGTTAAAATGAATGACCAATTGACATTTTTACTTTTATTTGTACTTTGGGGAATAATTTATGATTTTTGTGAAACTTGAGGATATAATTGGTATATTTTCAAAATTTATAGAATAAATTGTCACTCGACAAAATATTAAAAACATATAAATATAATTTTCCTATGTTATTGTATTTCAGTTATTACTTGTCAACCAGATGGATCATATGAAGATAGAAAAAAAATTAAAAAAAAAAATTAAATTCTAATAACAAGGAGAACAAAATGCTCTGCCAGGTTTTGATGGTGAATCCAAAGGAGACAGGTGCAAACTCAAAAGAAGAAACGGATCCCATGCAGAGGAGTAAAATGAAAGTCAACCAGAATGGAGAAAATTATTCAGGGGAGACCAATTGTTTATGACACGGAGTTGCTTGACCAATTTAATGAATCATGGCAGATTGAGACTACAACGTATCAAGATATGCTTTCGAATAGGAGTGGAAGAAAGGAGGTATGGAGTTGGATGAGGATAAGGAAGAAGAGGTTGATTCTGATGGGAGGGAAGAAGAAGATGGTGGTGAAGATAAACCTGTTTTTGACTTAAGTGGTTTTTAAATCATTGAATATGTAGATGAAGGAAGGTCATATCCAAAATTTGTTATTTCAAAATGGTGCCGTACTTTGATTGTAAACTGCTAGGGAGACAGATAAGTTTCAAGGTGCTAGAGATCAAGTTGTATCAATTATGGGTGAAAGAAGGAGAGCTTGATATCTAATCATTTCTATCTAGTTTGATTGTTATTCTTCAGACTATGATTTTGCTTAGAAGGTCCTTGGTTGAATTATGACCATTATCTGACTATTCGGAAATGGGAACTGGATTTTGATCTGGAGGAGACAATGATAGAGAGACTTGCAGTGTGGATAAGACTACCTGGGCTCCCGGTCAGTCTATATGACCCTAAATTTCTCACATACTTAGGAAACAGGATTGGGAAAACATTAAAAGTGGATGCAACCGCATAATTACAAGCGAGAGGAAGGTATGCAAGACTGCGTTAAGATTGATCTGACTAGGGAATTTCAACTGGAGTATTCCACATGGTTTGCTTTCATTGTGGCAAGTACGACCATTACGTGGAACATTGCCTAGTAAAAATGGCAGCATAATCTAACGAGCCAGGGAGAATGTGGGTGGTACTGACAGTAGAGCTTCTGCTGGGGACAAGGAGGAGCAGAACTGGTTTGGAGATTGGATGCTGGCTCAACCTAAGCACAGATCATGGAAAATCAAATCAAATAATGGAGATAAATCAAGAAGTTATGATAATGCAAGAGCTAATCATGGCTCTTGATTTTCAGTTCTCCAAAATGATGACAGCAGGTTAAATGAGACTATTGTTGGTGAGAATCAAAACAAAAACGTGTAGAACAAGGGTGTGTGCCAACAAGTTAGTCCTCGAGACAATTCTGTGGGACATTTGAAATCAGGCCCATTGCAGAACCATTTTGCACCAATGATGCCGAGCAAAAAGGGAAAATTTCCAAGTATTAGCAACCAAATGGGTCCATGGCCATACTGGCCTGAGAAGGAAAACAACAACCCAAATGTTCCACAACCAGTGCAGCAAAACATAGGGAATGGGGAGAACTCTCGTGAGCTCACAAGGGATCAGACCCAACATCAAGATCAGAACTTTCCTCCAGGTTTCAAAATGCAATCAAACCCTGTCTTCACATGAGTCACACATGTTCCAGTAACCCCTCAGGATCATCCCGTGGAGGTGTCAAGTTTGGACTTAACCACCAATTCCATTCCTGCTGGTAACCAACTCCCTCCAAAGCCTCTGGATGGGTTGCAACATATGGGTGTGAAATCAGTGGCTACTCAAGACCAGAACAGTGAGGCTATAGAAGTCTGTGAAGATAGTGCCTTAGCACTCTCTCCAGCTGCAACGGAATCTTAATGAGGTCATGTGTCACTTCTATTTTTTATTTATCATGTTAAATAAAATTGCTATGTGGAATTGTTGTGGTGCGGAGCACAGGGATTTTGTTAACATTGTTCTGGGTAATAATGTTCCTGACATTATCATTCTTCTGGAAACAAGGATTGATGCTTCTAGAGGATAAAATATCCTTAAAAAATTAGGTTTTGATGCCATCTGGTTGGTTCCGGGTGACAGTTACTCAAACGGAATCTGGCTAGCTTGGAAAAATCATAAAGTTGACTTGTAGGTCTTAATATCTAATTTTCAATATGTGCATGTCAAAGTTATTCCTAGTCGTGGTGAAGTATGGTTCTTTACAGCCATTTATGCTAACCTGGTTCCTGAGATGAGAACTATTCTTTAGGAGGAGTTACAAAATATCAGCAATGCTATCTCTAGAAGCTAGATAGTTGCAGGCAATTTAAATAACATAAAAAAAGGGTGGTGCCCCTTTCAACTGGAATAGAGCCCATCTTTTTAATGATAGAAGAAACAGTTGAAATCTGTTGGAATTACAATCTCAAAGAGGCAGGTTTATATGGATAGGACTAACTTAAAGGGTTTATCATCAGCTTTTTGAAAAGTTAGATGGAGTTCATTGCAACAGTTCCTAGAGAGATAGGTTAGGTGAAGCTTTTATCTGAATTCTCCCTCGGGCTTTTTTGGATCATCATCCCATTATTATTAATATTGGAGGCAGACCTTCAAATAATGATAATCGTCCTTCAAAAAGATGGAGGTTTTTTAAGGCTTTAATGTTTTCACTGCAGCAATTAGAGATTGGAATAAAAATGTATTCAACAATATTAGAAAATGTAAAAGGGATCTTTTGCTCTAATTGTCAGCATTCAGCAAGCTCAAGAAAGGAGTTCTAATCTGTTCTTCATTAAATTGGAGAAACAGCCCCAAGATGACTTATTTGAAACTCTCAAACAATAAATTTTATGGTAGCAGAAACCAAGATCAAAATGGCTTGTCTAGGGTGATAGGAAAATGAGTTACTATCATACTAAAACTATGATTAGAAGAAGCCGAAATAGGATCCGTACATTGAGAGATTTTTATGGTAATTGGATAGAAAATAAGGAAGAGCTCTTCCAGATGTTTAACAACTTTTATAAAATGCTTTTTAGCTTCAATGATGAAATTAGAATGGCAATCTACACTCATATAAGGTACACAATCATTAGTGAGGCACAAAATAGAAATTTTATGGGTCAAATTAGTAACATTGAGATTAAAAATGCCATGTTTGCCATTAGTAGCACTAAAACCTTTGGGAATGATGGATATCCGACCATTTTTTACTGGAAAAATTGGAATGTGGTGGGTGATAATGTTTGTCGTTTTGTTAAGAGTGTCTTTTGTGATCAGAATTTGGCAGAGGTGAATAAAACTTTGCTCTATTTAATCCTAAAAATAGATAAGCGTGAGTTTATCAACCAGTTTAGACCAATCTCCCTCTGCTCAGTCCTTTACAAAGTGTGTGACAAAAGTCATAGTAAACAGACTTGAACCTTTGCTGCCCAATTCGGTCTCCAATTATTAGGCCAGTATTGTCCTGAAAGGGCATATTTAGGATAACATCATTATCGCTCAAGAAATGATTCACACTATGAGAAGAATGAGAAGTAGAAGGGGCTTTTTCGTGATAAAAATTGATTTAGAAAAAGTATATGACAGAACTGGGATTTCATGCAGGAAATCTTAGAAGAAACCCAAATGCAGCAAGATATGGTGCAACTCACTGTGAAATGCATTACTACTTCCTTCAACATCCTATGGAATGGTAATAAAACTGAGGACTTTCTCCTTTCAAGGGGAGTTAGGTAAGGTGATCCTTTGTCCCTTTACATTTTTGTCCTCTGCATGGACAAACTTTCTCATATCATTTATGATGCAATGTCGGAAGGGAGGTAGGTTCCTATCAGAGCAGGAAAATCTGACCCTCTTATTTCCCACTTAATGTTTGCTATTGATCTTCTCTTGTTTGGAAAAGCATCTGAGAATCAAGTTAATGCTGTGATGAATTGCCTCAATGTTTTCTAAATGACTTCAGGGCAAACAATTAATCACTCAAAAGTCCCATATTTCCTTTTCCAGGAGCGTATCTTTAGAAATCAGAAATTTAATTATTTCAAAGAACGGTTTCACCCCCTCTTCTGACTTGGGGATGCATCTCGGAATTCTTATGGTGCACATTACTAAGCATACGTATGGCCACATTGTAAAGGAAGCGCAAGACAGATTGACTAGCTAGAAGACAAAAGTGTCTGTCCATGATTGGCAGGATTGTTCTAGCTGGAGCTATGATTCAAGCTCTCCCGGTGTATACTATGCAGGCTGGTAAAATTCCAATTGCGACAATTAATGATATTAAATGGGATGAACGTGACTTTTTGTGGGGATATGATCCAGGTGAAAGAAGACTTCATATGGTATCTTGGGAAAGAATCTGCAGCCCAAAATAAATGGAAGGGATGGGATTTCAAGAAGCTTAAGAGTTTGTTGAAACTAGTTTGGAAAATCGGGACTAGTCTTGATGATTTGTGGGTGTAAGTGCTTATAAGTAAATATGGAAGACAAGGTTTCTGAAATGGCTAGCTTGCTGCTAAAATTACAGACTCTCCTCTGTGGAAACCTTTAAGCAGCTCAAGTCATTTTTTAATGAAGGGGGCTACGTGGAATATTGGTGATGGTCAAACTATTTTCTTCTCGAAAGATATGTGGCTAGTCGATATGCATCTGAAGGATCATGTAAGGGAAGAAGCTGACAGGTCTATTCTTGAAGACAAAGTGGTCAGGTATGTCCACGATCATTGTAGTTGGAAGTTTGATCTTCTGAACACTCTACTTCCGGAGGATGTCATTATCCGTATTCATGCAGTCATGCCGCCATGCATGCAGTGGGGTGTGTATATAATGAGATGGGTGTTTGGATAGAGATGGGAGGTTTACCGTCAACAATGTCTGTAGGTTGATAAGAAACGAGGTGGGCTATCATGGAGAGCAGTTTTGGATGGGGCTTTGAACGTGGAATGGGCCTGAGAGAATTCGGGTGTTTCTGGGGATAATTTTTAACACTAGCATCCTCATAAACGAGCAGCAAAGTAGAAGGGGTCTCGGGCAGCCTAACTGCCAGATTTGCAGGGGTCAAATAAAAAATGTTCTCCATATCTTTAGGGACTGTGCGTGTGCTAGAAGCGTTTAGATGACTATGGTGGATGTTAAATACAAAGCCAGTTTCTTTAGCCTCGATCTTCAGGATTGGCTGTTGTTCAATTTCAATGGTCACCTGGGTCTGGATAAAAGTGAACGTTGGGAGGTTCTGTGGGGAATGACATTCTGGTTTCTTTGGTTTTGAAGGATTACTGACTTTTGATGCTGATTTCTCTGTCTCAGTTTCCGCTGGCAAACATTCGGGCTTCCCTTAGGGCCATGGACATGGCTAACCAGGTCATAGAGAGTACGAATATGAGAGCTCCTGTTCAATATCAAGAAGTTAATCTAGTGTGGAAGTGCCCACCTCTTGGATGGATCAAAATCAACTGTGACAGAGCAGTTAAACCAAGTGCGAACAAAGCGGCTTGTGGTGGGCTTCTGAGAAATTTTAAAGGTGAGTGGTTAGGAGGCTTTGCAAGGAACCTTGGAAGCTGCAACGTTATTGGAGCAGAATTGTGGGGAGCTCTAGAGGGGCTTAATCTATAGCTTGGGAGGAGGGATATAGACAGATAGCCTTGGAGATGGACTCAAAAACTATAGTGAATATGTTACGGGAAACCAATAATTCTAATTCAAGGTATCATTCTTTTTTGTTTCATTGTTGTAATCTAGTTGCGAGAAATTAGGAAGTATCTATTACACATATCTATAGAGAAGATAACAAGGGTGCAGATTGGCTAGCTACTCATAGCACATATCTCGGCTTGGGTTTGACCATCTAAGGGAGGCCTCCTGCTAAGTTACAAATGCTGCTTTTAGGTGATGTTACTCGGATTTATACTCCTGGTGTTATTCCTTTGTAATTTTCTTCTTTTTGGGCTTTGCCCTGTTTATCCCCCCCCCCCCAAAAAAAAAAAAAAATGAAGAAGATAGATGGCTGCTTAACAGGTATTCCTGCATAAGTTCCCAGCATCTATACTGTTAGAAGGACAAGAATGTCACTAAGGAGAAAAGACAAATTTGATATGTGCGCTTGTATTTTATGCTTCAATATTCTTGTAAAATTTACTTGTGAACTCATTTTAATTTCCTTATGTTTGCCAATGAAATTCATTATATGTAGAAAAATCAAGCTAGCGGAGATGGTGGACTAGGGGAAGCAGACTTGCTAAATATGAATGAAGAGGGTCTACAACTTTTAGAATGAAGCATTTTCTATTAAATTTTACACTAAGTTGAACTTTTATCAGAATATGCGTTTTTGTGTGATTAAAATTTATTGCTATTTTGAATACTATTTGTTGGTTGGATATCTTTGAGAAAATTGTACATGAAATTTGAATTGGATACAATGTGTTATGTGGACGTGGTTAGTTTTTAATAAAATGAATGTTTGATTTTTGTTATTTATATATGCCTCAGATCAAATTTAATTAGTATATATGACATGGTATAAAAGGAGCATTAAAAAATATTTATAATAAATGTTAGCGACAATGTAAATCATGAAAGTGTTAATAAAAGGAGCATTAAAAAATAGTTATAATAAATGTTAGCGACAATGTAAATCATGAAAGTGTTACTTATAATATATTTAGCAATAGAAAAAAAACTGTTGCGTAACAGTTTCAATATGTTACTTACAATTCTTTTAGCAATAATTTTTTAGCCATTTTGAAACGTCAAAAAATTATTGTCTATGATGCTAGAGGTAACGATTTTAACATGTTTATAATTTTACTAGCAACACTTTATGACGGTTAACAGGTACTGCCTTTTGACTTTTGTAATGGTAAAAAATGGTTACCTGTATCTAAAATAAGCAATCATTAAATTCTATTACTAAATGCAACTATTGTCAAAAACTTATGAAAAAAGAAAATTTGTTACCTAAAAGAATAAGTAACACGAGTTAAAATTATGGTAAAAAAATTGTTTGAGTATATGTAGCAGTTTTTAGTTGTTGTTGTAAGTAAAAAATATTATAATTTGAATTATCAATTATTTCATAATTAAATTATTTTTTTCAATAAACAAATATGGATACTTTATGTGTGTGGCCTCTTAAATTCATCATTAAATTAACAATAGACCATGATTAAATTAAGCTCATTTAATTTAATATTTAGAATATCATTAATTATAAATTTCAAAATTTATAATTAATGTCTAGCAATATATTATGAACTATTTAACTAGAATTATAAATATGAACCTTTTCAATTATAATTATCATTTAATACAATTCTTTCATCATTTAATATCAAGGTTAAATTAAGGGCGTGGTGTATTAATTGAAACTCTAATCATTCAACTATTATGTATTCAATCTAGAATTCATAACTTGTTATATGAAGTTTTGAAAACTTTTTTTTTGATTTAATTTTACCTTGATCAAGGATTTTTAAGTCATGATTTATAAGATAGTATAGGACATTCTCTTTTCTTTGTGCAAAGTGATGAATTCCTTATCAATATTTACAAATTATCATATATGATAAAGTCATATTCAATATATGTTCTTTGGGTGATTCCTACGAATCTAGATAAGGTTATAGCATAATATATCATATATAAGATTACTATAATGTTTCAGGTTAAAAAATCAACCTTGCACTATTGTAATATAAGAATTCCAATTCGATTTATCTACATAGAAACTTTTAAATGGATCAACTTGATGAATTCATTCATCTAATATATATATATATATATATATATATATATATATATATATATATATATATATATATATATATATATATGTATGTATGTATGTATGTATGTATATATAGTACCACCACATTGACATTCATGAAATGAGACATCCTCCTACTTAAGGATGTATTATATGGATTAGCTTGTCCAAATCATTATTATACATTTCCAATAACTTTTTGACTAGAAATATTTTAAAATTTATACTTGTAAGAAATATATTTTATGATAATCTTTATGCATCACCATATCCTATAAATTATTTTAACCTTTAAATTTTATCAAATACAAATAATAATCAAATGATTGATGAAGAAAAATAACTTTTAATCAATAATTAATAAAAAAATTTACAAAAAATATCCTACTACACGATGCATAGTTTAATTTATTGGGCATAACTTTAACATTAACAATGATACAAATATTGCTGCCAAAATAAGTAACACACTATTAAACACTATTCTTAGACTTAGACACGAATTATTCCCTGATTCGACAAAGTGAGTAGATCAAAATCGAATCTCTTTAACCGGTTGAATTGATTAATATATTTTTATATGTATAAATTATAATATTATATATAAAAAAATATTAAATTAATTTAACTTGTGCAAGTATATTTATAAAACACAAAATAATAGATATTAATTTTACTTTAATTACAAACATCCACTATAATTTTAATATTATTTTATAATATTAAAATTATATTTCATTTCAATCTAATAAAAATTTAAAATTAAACATTAGCTAAGTAAGAATAGTTTAATTATATAATATATAATATAAATATATGTAATATATATTATTTATTAAAAAATTTAGATAAAATAAAATATAAAACATTATATACATCATATATAATATTTGTCATTATTATAATAAAAGAGGTGATGGCCTATGGTAGGAGATTATATGCTGGCCTTTAGATCCTGTACTTGAGGCTTTTGAATTGCAATTCTATTTTTTTTTTCAATTGAAGTTGTTGTTGATCCGCTCGAACTAGCAAGTTTATTAGACAAATAACATGTTAGATCAGTTCACACTGGATTGATCGATTGCTTGTATTTTTGGTAAAATTTAAATTGGATTAGAGTCTAATTTCGATTGAATCAGTTAAACTAATCAGTCTGCTCTATATTTTAAAATATTACGATAAAAAATATAATTGTTTATAAGTATTTTGTTTTAAATTTCATCTTAAAATGACATTTCAACTTTACAATCATCAAAAGTTTCAACTCAATCGCCTCACTTGGCAAATAATTTTGCTCTATTTGGTAGGTATTGTTTGTTTACGTTTGATCTTATCTTTCGAAAAAAATATAAATAAACTAGATTTTAAACCCCCACTTTGCAAGATTATTAATATAAACATATGTTTTTATAAATAAAATTTTAATAACAAAACATTTTAGTTATTCTTAAAAAATTATATAAGTAAAATTTTAATATATAAATTAAAGTTATAATTAAACTCCCTAACCAATTTAAATCATATCATAAAATTGTTTAAAGATAAAAAATTATTTTATACTATAATCAAAATAAAAATAGGATAATTAATCTTTCATAAAATAAATGATTTGCTTCATTACTTTTAATTGAATATTTTTAATTGACTTGAAAATTTAAAAATACTTAGTCAAATGCCAATAGAGTATTGGTAAAAAATAAATTATTTAAATGATTTTAGAGAGTTAGATAAAATATAATATTAAAAATATTATGGGAAAAATTTAAAAATATTCATAAAATGAATGTCTCACAATAATTATGAATACTTTTACTTTATATGATTAGGAGAAGGTGAATTTGAGTAAGATATTTCATGTGATTAGTCAGAAAAATCAAATAAAATATTAAATACAATTACAAAAGAAATTTTATTTGAATGAGATATTTAATTTTAACTAATTTAAATCATAAAATATAATTAGAGAAAGGGTAAAACTTAGGTAAAGTTTCTTAAGTGTGTCATAAAGTTTTCCATTCAAATTATGACATATGTATTAATTACTTTATTATATTTACAATATTACTAATTATGATAATTATCAAGTTGAAGATATTAATACCTAATAAAAAAATTAATACGTATATTGTAATCTGAATGGAAAATCTTATAACAAACACTTAGGATTAAATTCTACCCATAGAAAAAAGGTAAATGATTAAGTTGAATAAATATATATAATCTAAAAGGATATTCTGAACAAATAAGAGACCATAATTATTGAGCAGTGGATTCCAACTGTAGATTAATTAATTAAATTTCTAATTTTAGAAATTTTAAATGCTTAATCAAATATTAAAATAAATAATTTACGTGATTCTAGAAAATTATAAAAATCAATATAAATTTTTTGATAAAATAAAAAATAATTATAAAATTAATGGCTAGTAATAATTATAACTTGTAATTGAGTGATGAGGGGAATATAAATAAAATATTTTATATGATTACAGAGAAAAAATTAGATAAAATATTTAATATGGTATAAAAGAGTGGCCATTTATAAAAAAGAGAGTGCAATTCAGCAAAAATTTATAAAAAAAAAAGGAGACATTCAGCATACTTTTTAATATAATAGAAGTAAAATGTAAAATTTATATATAAATAGGGTATTTTATATGATTACGAAGTAAAAATCTGAACAAAATATTTAATATGATTAGGAAGAGGTATCATCTAGAAAAAAAGAGGATGCAATTTGATAAAAATTATTAAATTGAGAATTTAACAAACCTTTTAGAAATTGGTAAGGCAAGAGGTTGTTAGAAAGATGGTATCTGAAACAAGGTAAAATATTTTTTATAGTGAAATAATTAATATATAAGCAATTGAAGTGAATAAAAAGATATTATGTAATAAATAGATAAAATAAAAAAAAATAATTTAGAGGTGAAAAGTGATATAAAAGTGAAATGAAAATGAAATGTAAAAAAATAAAAAAAAATTAATGGAGGGAATTAGCATCACATGAAGTCAGACAAGGAGGAAAAGGTAAATAGTAATAATTATAAAAATAAAAAAGAGCACAAGTGGTGAAAATAATTCAAAAAATAAAATTAATGCTAAAAGAGAGCAAAAAATAAAAGGTGGTAAAAAAGGGATATATTAACAAATGTAAAAGGATAATAATAAATTAATAAAATAATGATATTAAAAACTAACTTATAAAAATTAATGGGTTAAAAAATGATGCATAAAACTAAACAATTAAAATATAAGTGTAGCGTAGAAAAAAGAATGAATAAAACAAAATGAAACCAAAAACATATATAATTATTAATAAAGTTATATTATATGAAAAAAAATTAAAATTGAAAAAAAATTATATTAATCATTAGAGTGTGATAAAAATCAATTGCCAATTGACAGTAATAACATGGGTAAGCTACGTTTCAAACATTCATCTTCCCTCAATATTAAATAACTAATCAATGCGAAACCTTCTGTTCCAGCTTCGAACAATAAAATAAACTAATGTTTTAAGAAGCACGTAGTTTAACTCTGATTGTATGAGCGAGAGGGTGAAAGTTACCGCTCCTGTGAACAGCCATGTTAGTCTGAGTTTTGGCAGGTGCACGAACAATGAGAGACGAGTCGGGGTCCGTTTATGTGTAAATGGTTGGCGTAACAACCACCATCACAAACGATACATATAATATTGCCAAAATAAGCGATGCACCGTTGATGGTATGAAATCAATTAGTTTATTATTTTTAAATACGTAGAGTGTGTTTGGATATATTTTTATTTTTATATTTTTAAAAATTATTTTTAAATTAAAAAAATTAAGATTAAAGGATGATTGGTATTGTAAATAAAAAAATATTTTATTTAATTACAAAACTGACATTCAGAATAAAAAATAAATTGAAAAATTAATTAAAATTTATTTTTATTTTCTTGTTTTTAAATTACATATTTAGAAAATAAGTTTTAAAAATAAGTTCTGAAAACAAATTAACAAATAAGTTCTTCTATTTTTAAAATAAAAAATAGAAAACAAATAGGCCAATAATTTTTATTCTTTCATTTTTCAAGATAAATATTTTTATTTTATAAATCATTTGCATAATTTTAAAATAGAAAAAATAAATTTTTAATATTTTCTTAATTTATTCTTTTATTTTGAATGCTAATTTTATAATTAAATAAAATATTTTCATTTTTTAATTCAAACATTCTTTATTATTTATTTTCCTTAAATTTAAAAATAGTATTTAAATTTTTTAACAATTATTAAAAAATAATTTTTTAGAATAATTTTAAAAATAAAAAATAAATTATTTTTATAATAATTGAACTAATTAAATTATTAAATATATATAAATTGAATTTTAGATATAATGAAAAGTATAAAATTTTTAAAAGTTATACTATTTGAGTCGAACGTATATTTATTTTAAATTTTATGACATGAGATTCACGAGTTGCAGTCAGCCTTCGCTTGCCCCTTAGCATGGGTAGAGAGCCCCACCGTTCGTCATTGAGACATTGAGTCTAAATACTTATTAAAAAATAATAATATTTATTAATACTATTCATCATATCTCTCTTATACAATGAACTAAACAAATCCATTATGTGTTTGAATAAAAAATTTATAAAATTTAAAGAATTTGAAATACAAGTATCTCAAATAACTTCATTTTAATTTTCATCAATCAATAATTTGTTTGGTTAATACTTATTTGAGTTGAAGTATTCTTAAATATATATTTTTTATAATTAATAAATGGTTAGAATAGCTTAGTGCTATAATATTAAATTTATATTTTTTGAATTTTTTTTGTTTTATTTTATTATTATTTTTTCAATTTTGTATCTATTTAAAAAATATTTCATTTGCTATTTTCTATTTGATGTATTTTATTTTTATATTGTTAAATTTTATTACCTTATTAATTTCAAAATAAATCCACAAACAATATTATATTGAGTAATTTATAAAAACTAACATTATTTTGATAATTATGCACAATTTTCTGTAAAATCAAAGGAATATATAATTTGAAAAGAAAATACTCAATTATGAAATAGGTCACCTGCAATGTAAAAACAGTGGCCTATAATGTATATTTATTTTAAAAAAGAGGAGGCACGTGCACCGCCGAGTTTGGTAGCAAAAGAAGCCCAATATCAATTATCAGATATCAAAAGTACACTCTATACAAATTTTTTTTTTTTTTTGGGTCAGGCGAGGGGGGTTGGGGGAGGGGGAAGGGGCCGGACAGCATTGGAACCGCTGCCCTTTTATACCACACGACTTAAAGGTACAAGATTGTACCATTAGATCTAAGCCTCCGGTATATTTTATGCAATTCAAAACTCTTTTAGAAAAATTACACGCACATCTTTTAATATTAAATTTAATTATATTTATTTTTTTAAAAATATATATTTATTATACTATTTAAAAAAAAAGGAAATATAAATATATATTAAAAATAAGATAGGAAAAAAATGAGTATATATAAAAAAGGGATTAATATTTATTTTTAAAAAAGAATTTAAGTATAATTAAATTAAATTTTTAAAAAATAAATGTAATTTGTTCAATTTTATTAAGTGTCTTCAGAATCAAAGCTTGTTTGAATAATAACATGTGGATTACTAATATTCCATAACACTTTCTCCCTTTCCACTTTTCTAACATATACTAGTAGTAATAAAATAAAATTTGTACATGATATAATAAATCTAAAATTTAATAATAACTTATCAAATCAAACAAATATTAATAAATTATCATTAAAATTATTATTACTATTAATTTTAGATTTTTTTTGTCATCTATTATTATTGAATTTTAAATTAATTTCATTGAAGGAATTAACGTTGCGTTTTACATTTATTATAACAAAATAGTACATGTATTACTGTTAAAATTTTGTTTCAGTACTGATCTAGAAAATGAAAGTGAGAAGAAAATAAATGTTAGAATGTTAATAACATTATACAGATGTGCATTGATATTATTTTTGAGAATAAATCATTTTAAAATAAATAATTTTGTAGGAATTAAGAACGAATTTCATATTTTGTAACTTAAAAAATATAATAATATGAATTATATTATTTCTCGTGTTTTAAAATTAACGATTGATTTAATTAAGATTGCATCATATTTATTTTGTAGGACAAAAAATGATCTTTTTTTAAGTATAGTTAGTAGTTCAATAGCCTCAATATTACTCAAGACATTCATCCTTAAATATGTGGAATTTGAATTTAAGACTTTATATATATATTAATTAATTTGTCAGTAAAAAAATATTTATAATTATATAAATTATCTATGTAATGATATAATACATAATAATGAGAAAATTATAATTTATTTATATGTCCTATGATTTTATTTATAACTTACCCACCTATAATTTAAAATATTATTAAGAAATAATATGTACACAATATGTGTTTCGTTGTTAGTTCTAATTTAATATGGTTTCATAATAATTTATCCCTATTTTAATTCATTATTTTCAATATACTCTTTTGAGATTGAATTGTTGGAGTTTGAAATTGAGAAAAAAAAATAAAAAAATAGACAACATAAATTAATTTGATCTTTGAAATGTCATTTTAATTTAATAGATAGGAAGAAAAAAACGTGTGAATAAGCATGTAGTAGATCTTATTATATTTGGAGGAAAAGCAACTGGATATGAATAAAATGTTAATAGTACAAATTATAGATTTTTTTTGAATAAGTTATAAGTAGCATCAAGTATATGTGAATAAATTATATTTTTTATAATAATAACTTATCAAATAAATTTGAAATGCTATAATCATAATCATTATTACGGTATTAAAATTGTGAAAATATGAATTGTAAAAAAAAAATAATTCAAAAAAAAATAAGTAAATAAATATAAGAATAAATAAATAAATAAAAATACAGATTTTTGTTGGTCATGCGAACACAAGAATTATTGATCTCACCGGGTAAAGGGTCAACTGCACCGATCACGCCGCTCGTTATAATTATCATCACATGTCACCGTCAGAATCGAGAATCCTGCTATTTATTTATTTTAAGAATAAAGTTTGGGTATACGGATTATATTAATACATTATTAATTTAAATTTTTAAATTTTATTAATTTTATGTTAGTGTATGTAAATAAATAAAATTTAAAATTGATATATTATAATTATTAATTTATTTTGAATTTCTTCTTAAATATATACCATTAATTTATCTTGGTCGGCCGGCAGCTATATACATCTTTTTTAGTTTATTTTTTGGCCTTACTTTATTCTATATTAATTTAGCCATAAATTCCATTTATTTAAATAAAAATATTTTTTTTATAAAATATAATTATAAAATATTTAAATAATAAAAATTTATTTAAATGTAAAAAAATTGATAAAAAAATAATTTCATTTGTTTCAAAGAAGTAATTTTCTTTCAGTATCATATTTCTAAATGTTATTTTTTTTAATTAAAAATTATAAAGGTATATATTAATTTTTCATTTATAGATAAGAAAATAATTTTTTAATGAAAAACATTTAAAAAAGAAACAATAGCTAAGATGGTAACCTTGACAGATATTTTTCTAGAGGGTGGCAAACTGCTTTGTGCAAAAGAGATTTTATCGACAATTATTTCATAATAAGCCTGTGCTGTTAGATTGCCCCTTGCAAATCTTAACGTTGTCCAAAGTACATTGAATGAATTGAAGCTCAAGAAAATTGCCCACTCATATAATCAGCAATCCAAGTGAAAAATTAGAGGTAAACTCATGTCGAAAATGTGAAAACAAAGATGCTTAGTTAGTTTGTTAATTAACTAAAACTGTTAATTAACTAAAATTGTGCGATCATGACTAAGCATTAACTAAAATTGTGTCATCGAAAACGATGATTTCATGCGTGTCAGCAGGCATGGACATATTGATAGAAAGCAATTGTGCATTACATGAATCAAGGTGGGCTAAAACATAAAATTAAAGTCTGAAAAAAGTAAAAAATATTAAATAGAAGCGTGCACGCACGCATACGACCAAATACATAGATTAAAAATTGCAAGTTTAAAGACTTCAACTTGGAGCCAAATTGCGGCAGTGATGTCTTCAAATGTTAACATGCCTAAGATCTGGAGCATTCTATTTCTTGTAGAAAATCATACCTGGAACAATTTTATAGGCTCGTAGATCCTCAACACTGCTACATCTGTAGATGTGAGAAATATCTTGCAACGACTCGCGTGTTGTCGGCCGATAGGGATACCGACTTCACTCAAGGCAATGCTTTGCTTGATATCACGTAGTACCAAAACATTTTTGCCACGCTCCATTATCGCATTATTGAGCGTAGAAGCTCTTTCCCTGGCTTCTTCAGGTGTTCCCTGAATCGACTTTGTCTTACCAAGTGCACAACATCCTTTAGGTACTTTAACATCAATAGCAGCATCAGAATCGAATATATTCCATTGCTCACCAAGTTGCATTTGAATTGTTTCTAGACTAACTGCGTCAGTTACAGTAGTACTAGAATAACGATAGTTTGTCCAAGAACATCTGCAAATTATCACTGGACCCGTGTAGTCCAATGACCTGGATATCTTGATTATCTTCGAATATTTTCATGATTTCCTCGCCTGGATCAGTACTACTATAACTACTACCGGCGGCACCCCCACCCTCATCCCCGCAACGGTCCCAATAATCCCCACTACCACGTCTGCCTCTGTCCCGGATATTGGGATTTGAAGCTGGAAGCTGTCCTTCATCTCCACTAGAATAACGAGGAGAATAACAGGAAGGGACACCTTGAAAGAAGGAGGCGAGGAGAAGCTGGATTCCCTTCGTAATTTTCTTCATAATGATGAGTCCAGATGAATGGAATATGGTCTTATATATGCACTTGATTACAATAATGATACATAATGTTAAGCCCTATTTCATGGCTTACTAGGATAGTTATCGATTTATTTCAATGATGACACATAATGATCAGCCTCATTTCATGGCTTATTTGTCCCTGCAAAATGAAGAGGATGGTTATCGATTTCTTTGTACTTGTTTGTAATCATGACACATAAGATAAGCCATGGATCAAATAAATGAAAAGGGGTTATCGACCTATTTGTCCCAACATTGTAGTGCTAAAATTTTCAATACTATTTGTTATTATATTAAAATAAATCAAAAACTATTTCCCATTTAATCATAATTATATTTACTGATTTGTCTGAAATATTAGTGCTCTAATATGACTAGAATATTTTTCATATATTTTTAATAATAATTAATAAAAGAAAAATAATTATCAATTTATTTGTCCTAACAAAATATTTTCTTTATGTGGTGATAAAAATGTTTTTTTTTTTTTATCAATTTTGTAGAGTTCATATACACAAAAAATATAATTTTTTATTTCCTAGAATATTAAAGAGAGAGATCATTTTCAAAGTCATAATCAATTTTTTTTTTCTTTTTTTCTTTTTTTGGGTAATGACAGCCCTTAGGTCTCGGCCAGACCGGAGGACGCAAGTCATAAGCAACTTTACGACAGCTCTTAGGTCTCGATCATAAGCAACTTTACGACAGCCCTTAGGTCGACAGCCCTTAGGTCTCGGCTAAACCGGAGGACGCAAGTCATAAGCAACTTTATGACAGCCCTTAGGTCTCGAGTCATAAGCAACTTAGGTCTCGGTCAGACCGGAGGACGCAAGTCATAAGCAACTTTACGACAGCTCTTAGGTCTCGGTCATAAGCAACTTTACGACAGCCCTTAGGTCTCGGCCAGACCGGAGGACGCAAGTCATAAGCAACTTTACGACAACCCTTAGGTCTCGATCATAAGTAACTTTACGACAGCCCTTAGGTCTCGGCCAGACCGGAGGACGCAAGTCATAAGCAACTTTACGACAGCCCTTAGGTTTCGAGTCATAAGCAACTTAGGTCTCGGCCAGACCGGAGGACGCAAGTCATAAGCAACTTTACGACAGCCCTTAGGTCTCGGTCATAAGCAACTTTACGACAGCCCTTAGGTCTCGGCCAGACCGGAGGACGCAAGTCATAAGCAACTTTACAACAGCCCTTAGGTCTCGGTCAGACCGGAGGACGCAAGTCATAAGCAACTTTTATAAATGGTCGCAAGTCATTACCTTTTCAAAATATCTATGCATGGACAAAATGCAAGTTTTGGGAAACGAATAAGAATCTGAAACGAATAAGAATCTGGGCTGGTTTCATAATGATATTTTTCGTTGTCAGACTTCAACGAAACCAGCAGGGAGACACGTGGAAAGTTGGTTGGCTTGCTTGTGTACTTCAGTCTTGCTTCAATCACCTAAACGCACGTCGTTTACTCGTATTCCCACTTTGACACTAAGGTTTGAAGTTTGAATCCCCTCTCTGACCGTCTTTCTTTCATAATGATAAGTCTAAATGAACGGAATTTTTCTAATATTCTGTGTTATTAAAACTTAACAATACGACCGCGTTTTTCGATCCAAGTGCTTTGATTTTATTTTATTTTTTATCTTTAACAAAGTTTTTATTAATAATCTAATAAGTTTTCTTGTTTTTAAATTTTTAATTTTAAAATTATTCTTCTGTGTAGCAAATAAAAATTTTAAAATAATAAAAATATTATTATAATTATAACAAATATTAATTGCACATACTGTTTTATATTGTAAGATTTGATTAGAAATCAAAATTGAAGTAGTGAAAAGTTAAATATTAATTTTCTTTATATATTATTAGATAATATTTTAATAATATAATAAAAATAAATGGAATAGAGATAAGAAATTATACATAAATAGCATAAAATGATAATAATATATAAAAAATTACATTAAGATCTTCCACGTTATAGTAAAATTACACGGTCCCTTCTAATTTTGAAACCAATTTAGATATTCATTGAAATATAGAAAATGCTACACTTAAATTTAGATATGGGAGATAAAATGATATATAGTTCAAATTCTTTTTTAAAAAAATTAGGCCAATATCGTTTGGTATAATTTATTGCAGCGAGGTACCTAAAACTCACTTTCTTTCATTTAAATGCATTCGCGTATGAAAATTTATTACAATACTCAGAAAATAAAATAATATATTTACAGTGTATTTCAAGAAGATCAAAAGTATCAAAACAGAAACCTCTTTTGTCATATATTAAAATTAAAAAAATTTTTATTTAATATAAATAAAAAAAGACTAAAAACTTATAAAAATTAAAATTGAAGAATTTTTAACTTTATAAAAAATAAATTAATATAAAATTATAATTATAAATAAAATTAATAAAAAATTAATTTTTTAAGAATTAAAATAAATTTTTAGTTAAGATAAAAATAAAAATAAATAAGAACTTAGAGATACAAATATGTTGTTATTTGACAATTTGATTGTTAATTAGACTTGATTTATCCATTTATTTAATATTTTTAATTGATGTTATTATTTAAAAATAAATTAGTAACATGCTATTATTTGACATTTTGATTAATTTATCTATTTATTTGAGAATTTTTATTGGTGTTACTGTTTTGAAACGAGATAGTAACATCTAATTTTTTAGTAATTTAATTATTAATTAGACTTAATTTATCTATTTATTTAGAATTTTTAGTTGGTGTTACTCTTTTGAAATAAAACAGTAGCATGCACTTCTTTAATAGTTTAGTTGTTAATTAAACTTAATTTATTCATTTATTTGAGATTTTATATTGATGTTATTATTTAAAAATGAAATAGTAATATATTACTATTTAGAGAAAAAACAGTAATATACTGTTATTTAACAGTTTGATTATTAATTAGACTTAATTTATCTATTTATTTGAGATTTTTAGTTAGTATTACTATTATAGAATGAAATAATAATATATTATTGTCTAAAGAACATATAATAGTAAGTTGTTATTTGGCAATTTGATTATTAATTAGACTTGATTTATCTATTTATTTAAGATTTTTAGTTAGTGTTACTTTTTTAGAATGAAACAGTAACACATTATTGTCAGAAAAATAAATACTAATATGTTATCATTTAACAGTTTGGTTGTTAATTAAATTTGATTTATCCTTTTATTTAGAATTCTTTATTAGTATTGCTGTTTTAGAATGAAATAGTAACATGCTCTTCTTTAGTAGTTTAATTATTAATTAGATTTCATTTATCTATTTATTAAGAGTTTTTGGTTGGTGTTACTATTTTGGAACGAAACAATAACATGTTACTATTTGGTGAACAAACAATAACATATTGTTATTTAATAGTTTAGTTGTTAATTAAACTTAATTTATCCATTTATTTGGGGTTTATGGTTGGTGTTACTATTTTGGAATGAAATAATAATATCTTGTTCTTTGATAATTTAGTTGTTAAATAGACATCATTTATCTATTTATTTGGACTTTTTTTAGTAACATGTTACTATTTTAGAACAAAATAGTAACATGTTACTATTTAGAAAATAAACAATAACATATTGTTATTTAGCAATTTGATTATTAATTAGACTTGATTTATCTATTTATTTGAAGTTTTTAGTTAGTATTACTGTTTTAAAATGCAACAATAATAAGCTTTTTTTATGATAGTTTAATTATTAATTAAACTTAATTTATCTATTTATTTGATATTTTTAGTTGATGTTACTATTTTGAAACGAAATAGTAACATGTTACTGTTTGGAGAACAAACAGTAACATGCTGTTATTTGATAATTTAGTTATTAATTAGACTTAATTTATCTATTTATTTAGAATTTTTAATTAGTGTTACTATTCTAAAATGAAATAGTAACATGCTACTCTTTAAAAAATAAATAATAACATATTGTTATTTGGTAACTTGATTGTTAATTGAACTTGATTTATCCATTTATTTAGAATTTTGTGTTGAACTTACTGTTTTGGAATGAAACAGTAACATACTCTTCTTTGATAGTTTAGTTATTAATTAGACTTCATTTATCTATTTATTTAGACTTTTTTATTTGTGTTACTATTTTAGAACAAAATGGTAATATGTTACTATCTGGAGAATAAATAATAACATGTTATTATTTAGCAATTCGATTATTAAATAAACTTGATTTATCTATTTATTTGAAAATTTCAATTAGTGTTATTATTTTAAAATAAAATAATAACAAGCTCTTCTTTGACTATGTGACTGTTAATTAGACTTGATTTATCTATTTATTTGGAGTTTTTGATTGGTATTACTATTTTGAAATGAAACAATAACATGTTACTATCTAAAGAACAAATAATAACATACTATTATTTTATAGTTTAATTATTAATTATACTTAATTTATCCATTTATTTAAATTTTTTTATTAATATTATTATTTTAGAATGAAACAGTAACATGCTACTGTCTAGAGAATAAACAGTAATATACTATTATTTAACAGTTTAGTTATTAATTAGACTTAATTTATCTATTTATTTAAAATTTTTAGTTAGTGTTATTATTTTAAAATAAAACAATAACAAGCTCTTATTTAACAGTTTGGTTATTAACTAGACTTGATTTATCCATTTATTTGAGATTTTTTATTAGTGTTAATATTTTGAAACGAAACAGTAACATATTATTATCTGGAGAACAAATAGTAACAAGCTGTTATTTGACAGTTTAATTGTTAATTAGACTTGATTTATCTATTTATTTATTAGTTGATGTTACTATTTAGAGAATAAATAGTAACATGTTATTATTTAGCAGTTTAATTATTAATTAGACTTTATTTATCCATTTATCTGGGATTTTTAGTTAGTATTATTATTTTGGAATGAAACAATAATATATTACTGTTTGTTCTCTAGATAGTAATATGTTACTATATGAAGAACAAATAGTAATATATTATTATTTGACAACTTAGTTGTTAATTTAACTTAATTTATCTATTTATTTAAAATTTTTGATCGGAGTTATTATTTTGAAATAAAGTAATAACATGCTCTTCTTTAATAGTTTGATTGTTAATTAGACTTGATTTATCCATTTATTTAGAATTTTTAGTTAGTCTTACTATTTTTGAACGAAATAATAACATGTTATTTTCTAGAGAATAAATAGTAACATATTATTATTTAGTAATTTAGTTATTAATTAAACTTGATCTATCTATTTATTTAAGATTTTTAGTTAGTGTTACTATTTTAAAGTAAAACAGTAACATGCTCTTTTTTGGTAGTTTAATTATTAATTAGACTTAATTTACTCATTTATTTGAAATTTGTGGTTAGTGTTACTATTTTAAAATAAAACAGTAACATGTTACTATTTGGAGAATAAACAGTAATATACTATTATTCGATAGTTTTGATTGTTAATTAAATTTAATTTTTTCATTTATTTGAAATTTTTTGTTAGTTTTATTGTTTTGAAACGAAACAGTAATATATTATTATCTAGAGAATAAACAGTAATATACTATTATTTGGCAGTTTGGTTATTAATTAGACTAATTTATCCATTTATTTAGATTTTTTGGTTAGTGTTACTATTTTAGAATGAAATAGTAATATCTTACTATTTGGAGAACAAACAGTAACATATTATTATTTAACAGTTCGGTTGTTAATTAAACTTGATTTATCTATTTATTTAAAATTTTTTATTAGTGTTATTGTTTTGAAAGAAAATAGTAATATGTAACTATTTGGAGAATAAATAATAATATACTATTATTTGATAGTTTAATTATTAATTACACTTGATTCATCTATTTATTTGAACTTTTTAGTTGGTATTATTATTTTAGAATAAAATAGTAATATGTTACTGTCTGGAGAATAAACAGTAACATACTATTATTTAGGAACTTGATTATTAATTAAACTTGGTTTATCCATTTATTTAAAATTTTTTGTTAGACTTATTGTTTTGGAATGAAACAGTAATATGCTCTTCTTTAACAATTTGATTATTGATTAGATTTCATTTATCTATTTATTTGAACTTTTTTTTTATTAGTGTTACTATTTTAAAACAAAGTAGTAGCATGTTACTGTTTAAAGAATAAACAGTAACATGCTGTTATTTGACAGTTTAGTTATTAATTAGAATGAATTTATTCATTTATTTAAAATTTTTTATTAATGTTACTATTTTAAAATGAAATAGTAACATGTTACTATCTCAAAAATAAATAGTAACATGTTATTATTTGATAACTTGATTATTAATTAAACTTAATTTATCCATTTATTTAAAATTTTTTGTTACACTTACTATTTTAGAATGAAACAGTAACATGTTACTATCTGGAGAATAAACAATAACATGCTATTATTTGATAGTTTAATTATTAATTAGACTTGATTTATTCATTTATTTGGGGGGTTTTTGGTTAGTGATACTATTTTTGAATGAAACAATAACATGTTACTATTTGAAGAATAAATAGTAATATGCTATTATTTGACAGTTTGATTATTAATTAAATTTTATTTATCGATTTATTTAATATTTTTTGTTAAACTTACTGTTTTGGAATGAAATAGTAACATACTTTTCTTTGGCAGTTTGATTATTAATTAGACTTTATTTATCTATTTATTTAAAATTTTTGGTTGGCATTACTGTTCTAAAACAAAATAGTAACATGTTACTGTCTGAAGAATAAATAAAAATATATTGTTATTTAGCAATTTAGTTATTAATTAGACTTGATTTAGCTATTTATTTGAGATTTTTAGTTAGTATTACTATTTTAAAATGAAATGGTAACATATTACTATTTAGTTTACAAACAGTAATATATTATTCTTTAATATTTTTATTTGTTAAGAAAATTGTTATAGCACTATTAGATACTAAAAGAGTTAGGGAGCAAAAGTTTAATTTAGAATTCAAATAAATTTGAATTGAAAAAAATGAAATCAAAGTTGAAAAAATAATTAAAAAATAAAGAAAAATTAAGAAAAATAATTGAAAAAGGCTTTTTTTACCAATCAAAGTAGGCAAAATGCCTTAAGGTTTTACAAGTACGTAGATCTCGTAAAAATTACATGGAATAAAAAAAAATACCTAAAACAGACAACTGAACATAAAGTTATGATCATTCAAAATTTTGAACTCAATTTACACATTTTTTACTAAGTGGAACCTGCCAAACTCAAATTTTCTTGTTTTCTATTGAAAGATAGGAAGACAAATAAAAATAAGTGATCGTATGCAAAAATTAGTTAACTAATCTTAAAGTTATACCTTTTGGAAGTTCCTAATTTATAACTGTATTCTCATAGTTAAAAAATGGTATTTTAAAAATATAATAGTAATAATTTATAAAATTGACATCTATTTGAAATAAAGATCAGTGCTAGCACCTTATTAAAAAGAAGTTAAGGAAGCAATATTATAATGCAATTTACTGAATTTTTTTAATATGAGATATTTTAGGTATTTCACAATAAAAAAAATGTATTGTTGTCAAGTTCAAACATTTAAAATATGATTAATATAAAAAAATTGAATTTTAATGTAAGTGTCATGAGTTTTTGGCCAAACATATCTTTGATGAAAAGGGAAATTTGAATCTAATAATCATAATCCCATTGGTAATTAGAATATGCTTTAATTAAATTTAGATGGCTAAATTAATTAAAGTAGTGTAGTATTATATAAACAAATTTAATGTGAAAAAAATTCAAAATTTAGGGAATAGAAAATCATGAATTAAAAAAGGATTTAATGTATCATTAAAAGATTACAAAATAATACGTATGAAAATTCTCAACTATAACTTTATAATTTTTTAATCACTATTCATATATCTCTCACAAGCACCTATGAGATTTCTTACTTGACCAACATAAATACTCACATTAAATCTCTTTTACATCACAAATCTTTAACCAATATAATATAACCTAAAAATACTTGTTCGACAAGAATTTTAATCTTACTCTAATACAATATCTAACTTGAATTGAAAGATAATTTATAATAAGAAATAATAAATAATTAACAACATTTAAAATTTAGGTCAAATATAAAAATCTCCACCTTAACATTGTTGATGGATATTTAGAAAATGGTGAAAAATAAATAGATAAGAAAATTTGGAGAAAAGAAATTTTTAGGCAAAGCACTTCCAAGAAACAATCTTTAGGATAGTAAATTCCTCACTTAGTTGTAAATGGCTTCACAACTGCAATTCTTTTTTTCTTATAATCAGAATCAACCTTATACAAATTTAGGAGGAAGACACACTTATAGGAATTTAGAATAAGACTCTATTTGTCAAAGAAAATAATGATTCCTATTTATAGAAGGCAAATAATTTTTGGTGAAAAGTTATTTAATTAGACCCATTTGTTGGCTTTCAAAAGGACACAAATTTTCATTTTCAAAGCACATGACTTTTTATCTAAAAAATTATAACTTTTACATTTGACAAAAAAACACTTTCTAATTAACACATTTTTTAAAATAATTTGTTATTATTATTAGATAATGTAGAAAACTACAATAATCCCCCACTTATTATCTAATAATAATAACATAACACTTTAATACAAGAATTTACTAGGTATTTGCATAATGCTTGTTCAAGAGATGGCCATGGCTTGAACCTTCAGATTGAATATGAATAAAAAAAATAACATATTCACATTATGTAATAATTCATAACTTTGCAATAACGATGCATTTTTTATATGGGCCTTGCACTTATCCTAACTTAGCAAATATATCTTGAATCTTACTAAGTGATTTTTAAGAAGCAATATCTCACTCCTATACTTGCAAAGGTAGATTCATCAAGAGTATCTATGATCACTTTAACACCTTACATAAGTTATGAATCTATTAAAAATAAAAGTTCAACCTTTCTTATTATGGATATAATAGTGCATTAGCCAAATATGGGGCTTTGATAAAGATAGATTTACCTTTACTATTCCTTAAATTTATAATGCACTAGAAAAGTTGTTAGGTTTTGGATCAAATAGTATAGTAGAAAATTTAAAAACTTACTTTGAAACCCACCAAGGATCTAAACAAAAGAAGCACAAACTAGTATTAGTATTTATACCTTTATTGCGTGAAACACACTCGCTATAGAAAAATCTATTTTTGCTTCCTTATGAATAATCTAATCGCTAATGTCTAAATGATCTAATCACAAATGTATAAATGCTTTGCACTCGAACACTCAAACAATGATCAATTAGGGCTAGATCTCATCAAAAGTGCATGAATTGGATGATCACAAATATATAAACAAAATAGTCACGAATCGCAAATGTCCTTAGAAAGGGTAATGTCTCAATAGTATCCACACAAGCAGTCAAATACTTTAATATAATTAGATGGGATTGTCTTCTTTCTCTTTCAGTGTAATGCTAATTGTAAAACTTTTCCAGTTTTGAATCACACTCACTTTCACTTGACAGAACTCTCTCTATCTGATAGATGATAACTGTGAGTTTTTTTTTTCTAATTTTGGTCAAGTATTTATTAAATCATATGATTAATATCTTGGCTAAATATTGACTTTTGAAAGGATTTGACTGATATTGTTAAGATATTATTATCTAAACAAATATATTTTATTTCATAGATAAAAATTCATTTTTAATCTTTAACTAAAACTACCTTAATAAAAGAGAAATCTGAGCTTTGATTATTGACCAAGTTCAAATATGACTCTGGTAGTAACTAGCCTATATCTAGTATCCCTTGAGTATAACCCAATCAAATTATGATATTACTTAATAAAGTCTAATTATATTGAGCCTATATAATTAGGAGTCTTAGTCTAACTAATAGTTCCTAATTACACTATAACCCCAATATTTAACACATTTTTTATGTGTAATCCTATAGGTTCTTATTATATTAATAATTTAATGTTATTGATAGTAAGTGGTATCTAATAATATATTACTACTACTAAGTACTGAGTGTGTCAGTGACTTGACATAACATTTCCATGATCAATATCTTATGTAATTTAGTCCTTTTTATCTTAGATATCCAAATTAAACTCGAAACATGGAATGTGTCACCCTCTTCGTAATTTAATTTATGTGCTTCTTAATTTATGAGTATAGTAACTAAAACAAGTAAATCAATATCACATACTGATCTCTTTAAGTTTGATCATACATTTCATAGTTTTACTTAATCAAGAGGTCAATGAATATTACTCTTTTTACACATGGGGAATAAAATCTCATCTAAATCACTGACTTCCTTCTGTATAATTTATGATATACCTAATTACCACTTTTTTGGCCAACCTTATTAGGGGTTACATTTGATAGCATCAAAGTACATGACTCATCCTATAGGGAATCATTGTGATTTCAAGTCACAGAATCATGTATATTATTATTACTATGAAAATTTCTTATGCACTTACATAGTGATCCGTATAGTAATCTTATGGCAGTTCAGTTTAGTACATTTATTATCTAACATGTACCTAGAGTTGATTTAATATGACATATCCATAGTGATAGTTATCAACCAATATACATACAATTCTTAATATATCATTATTATCCTAATTCATAATAATACTTAATCAAGAACATTTTAGAATAATATAAATTATTCTAGGGACAATTATGAAAATATAACATCAAACATAATAATCAAAATGGCTTTATAAAGAAAATGTAATGTAATGTATGCAAATACAATCGTCCTATGATTGACTATTGGAGCATACACTAATATATGTAATCCCATTATTAACATTTCTCAAATAATTTTAATTGAAACCGCTTTTAAACTCTCATATACAAGATTTTCAATTAGTAAAGTCAAGCTTTATAATTGACACTAATGTCATAAAGTAGGATTTAATTAAAATTATCTCTATTTGTTAGTAATATTCCTATACCTCCCATGGTTCACATAATTTAGGTTTAATAAAGGATCTAATAACATTGATTCAAAGATAGGTACTGCAAATTTATCTTATCTTAATTCAAGGTAAATATGTATTTATACATTTAGAGGGAGGTATTACAATTTACCTTATCACAAATCATAATGAATAAGCATTTATATATTCAAATATAGGTTTTGTAATTAGCCTTATCTTAACTCAATAGGTATTTATATTTATCTTTTATCTCTATAGATAGGTACCAAAACCTGACCTTATTTTCATTGAAGATAGATACTTAACACTTACATAATCTTCATGTTTAAGAGTGTTTACCTTATTTGTTAATTTGCACTCTTCATTAATGATGATTTATATTTTGCAATATCACTGTATACTTTCTTTAAAAAAAATTGTTATGATCTTAATTTACATATTCATAATATATGATATAATTCACAATTTTCTTGCACTTGCACTTCTACTTGTACCCACAAATATTATTTCACACAAATTATCAAACTTAATTAAAGTTCAATTTTTGATATAAGATTATTTTTACTTTCTTTTACATATAAAATAATTGTATGATCAATTTAAAATGCAAGATATATCATAAAATTTATGATACTTAAATATTAATTGATATTAATCATATAATTGAAGTATATGCTATCCCTAAAATAATAATAATAATTTCATGTTATCGAACATTTTTGAGTTCTTTATCATCTATCCATAAATATATATAAGATATTATCCATTATATTTCTCAAATTATATTGCATTTTAGTGTCCTATTGATACAATATTAAATTCATGTAATTTACTATAAATTAAATTATTAATTAAACTCATTTAATAATGCATCATGATTATTTATACGCTATACTTTAAACAATTAAAAGATAATGAAAGTGTGCATCTTTAATAAGAATAATGAAATCCATCCTTTATTTAAGAACTACATGTACCCTAGTGATAAATCCACTTAAATTTCGTTCTCAATCATATGCTATGAAGTCTTTCAAGAAGCCTAACTTATAACTTGCTACATTTGATAATCTTGAGTCTCAAATATCTGATTCTTGTCTCTCTAAACTCTATGCATATGTATTTTATAGTTTTCGTTGGGGTTCTATTTTTCTTTGGTTTATAAATAGTAAAATGTTATCCATAGTAAGTCAAGCAATTTTATGGAAATTACATTTTAATTTAGTTATGATTTGCAACTGTTTCTTGAGAATTTTTTTCCCTCCCTTCAAAGAAAATGACTATTCAATTGAAATGGTGGTCTAAAATTTGAGATTCAAAGTAAACGAATGAATATTTTTTATTTTGAGGTAATATTTTCAACAATCAAAACAATAGGCAGCTACATAATCAAGAACTTGTGAATATGCTCTGGGGTGTGTTTTATTCCATTCCTGCTTATCTTGGCTAGTAAAGTTTGTCATCACTGCAATATTTTGGGAATGTTTGTGAAATTTGGCGAGTAAAGTTTGTCATCACTGCTTATCTTGGCTAGTAAAGTTTGTCATCACTACATAAAGGGATGCCATGAAAATTGAGTTTGCAATAACCATTGACAATCCAACCCACTCGCGAATGACATATAAAACGATGAACTCATTTATGCAGCCTGGGGCCCACTTATTTCTTTTTGACTTGATTTTTTGCGCGTATTTTTTACTTTGTTCATAACATAACCTTTGTTAGCATTCTTAGCACTCAAATTAGCTTATTGTTTTCCTGGAGTTTATAGACATTTTGCGTGTATTTTTTACTTTGTTCATAACATAACCCTTGTTAGCATTCCTAGCACTCAAATTAGCTTATTGTTTTCCTGGATTTTATAGACGTCACTCGGAGAAAAGAAAAAACACGTGTTAAGGCCAGAGATAATGGAAGACATGAACAAGGCTCTGAGGATAGCGTATTAACAAACAACGCATTCTAATTTATAGTTCTTTAGATTACTTCTATTATTATACTATATATTATTGGCTCCAGCGCACATGTAATATTTAAATCTTTAAATCTAATTATATATTTTCAAAATAAATAAAACCTGTAATTTGCATTTAGATTTAAGATTTATACACAGCAAGCAAGATCATATCATCGTGAGAATATCCAACTTCCACAACCCCCCATTATAATCAGCATCGTTTGAAAACTTGTAGCCTGTGGTCAGAAATAAAGTCCATTTAAATGAATTCACTAGTCTCGTCCACATAATTCCCAAATGCACCAAAACACAAGCCAAAAACTTAGAAACTGAGATAATGTATTTAAATTTATCATCTACATGTATTAAGTAAAAATGGAAGGCACGCATCTTACAGATGGTAAACGTTCAATGAGTGAATGATTTAATGATAATCACACTCATGACAACAAAATGAAACAATGATATTGAAACAAGCTCTCAGCAGAGACAAACTACCCGCCTGGGGTATTTTACAAACATAAAGTTAAAAATTTTAAATATCAGCCGAGGTCGAGCGATATTGGATTAAATGACCACCTCAATGTCACAAAAAGGAAAATTTATACTGCAGATAGACAAAAAGTGCATAAAAAAAAAGAAACCTTCAGCATCTTGAATTGCCAACTTCAATAGGTTGAAAGGTTAAACATCTTAAGCTCGTTTGGGGGAAAAAGTGTCATTTCCCAACTTTAACAGAAAACATCGCATTAACTGTGCACTTTGAAGCATTTCAAATACAGAAACAATTGAATCAAATCTTCACGGCTCTATTTCTGCAAAAAAGGAATAAACTATTAATATTCTCTGGTTTTGGACCTTGCATCACTTATTAATAAAGAAATGATTAATTAATTCCAATTGTGACAAATATTATGAGCAACCGAGTACTCATACCTAATACTTATGAAATGGGAATGTATCATATGATAGTTAGGATTCATGATCTAGATTGGCTTATTTCGAAGGGGGTCCTTACTTCACTATTTTCCTAATTCAGTTATGTTCCATTGAGCAAAAGTGGAGTCTTACTCCCAAAGAACTTGAGAGACATGGAAATAGATGAAGGCTTTTGGGTAATTGATAAAGATTGATTACATGATGATAAGGACAGAGAAGTAATTTTACACAAAAGCCATAATCAAAAGCCAAGTATTTATTCAATTTATGTAATTAATTAGCAACTATCTATCTGTATAATTTTATCTTGTTTTATGCCATAATTGAAAGTCAAGATCTGGTCAGATAAAATTTATATTTAATACATAAAATTCTTGCATAAACTAGTCAATAAAACAATGGCCCTCTAGTGCCTTTAATCCTTCACATATATAAAGCCACATCGGGTTAGAAATATTACCTTAATGCCTGTACATCCATTCACATCAAGGGTTGTGATATTGTTGGAACTAGAGTTTCAGAGTGCCTCCAGACATCTATCAGTCACACCAGTTATTCCAAACAAGTTGCAAATATGGCCTTTTAAAATATAAGAGAAATGATTTCGGGAGAACACAAAAAAGATAGTTCACTTCATTATCTTATTGTAGCACTAACATGCACTAACAAATATAAGCATGTATTTAAGCATACCAATACAGTACTTCACCGTGCGAATCAAAATTATCTTTCACTCAATCATATGAATTAAACAAGCTGAAGAGGGAAAGAAAAAAAAAAGTAGCTTCCTTATTAATGTAGCACACTAAATGAGTATTATGCTTAACTGAGCTAATAAAGATCACAATCTATAGCTTTTGAATCCAACTACTAGAAGGTTATTTTATAGTAATGGGAGTTCTTTAGAAAATGAAGGCCATGCTCTAGCATCATATGAAAATTCTTGAGGCATAATTAAACACTAACATGTATCTCAAGAGAAACGCATCTAATATATTTAACGTCTAGTTAATCCAACTGGATATATCAATAGTCAAGTGTCCATCAGATAGTATATGCAAATTCTACATACTTCTCATATCAGGATATACCTAAGGAATTCAAAAACATAGTGCAACCCTATGCAATAGATATGACCCCTTCATCAATCACACATACGCACCTGTTACATTAAAAGAGATGCACAAGTTATGAATAGCTTTAGATAAAGATGTAAATATAAATATAGGTAGATTTAAGGCTTAAAGCCTCAGTCACCGTGTCAGATTGAGGGATACTAGGTTCTTGCATTTACAAACATAAGAACATCCTTTATCTAAAAGATTCAACAAGTCAAACTTTTACTCTGGGCAGTCTGCATTAAATAAGGATACGACAGAAAAATGATTAAATATGCACATAGGTGTCACAAAAAAGCATACAAGCACATATAATGAGTAAGATTAGTATCAAATAGATCGGTATGGCAGCATTGAGTGAAAAGCCAACTATCCAGTCATATACTGATCAACATACTTATATATTAGATCTAGTTAATAAAAAACCATTGGCATCAACATCAATATAGTAAAATTTCAACAACTAATCATTTTTACCAATAAAAAAATCATAAATGGAATGACTAGCATGAAAGGATAAGATCACATACATTACGCTTAAGATTTTTATATTCTTCCCCAAACAAGCTTCAACATTAGTGTTTATTGGTTTTCAACATATTCAAACTTGTGATAGCTAAACTCCTCAATAAGCACAAAGAACATTTTCTATTTGAACTCAACAAATATAACAAGTTATTGAATCTATCATATAAGTAAAGACAAATGACTTACCATTAATTGCTGCTTTATATTTATTTGATTTACTCTACAAGAATAGATGGAAGACTGCAAAGATGATTTTAGTTTCATACGTCAATAGCATGACTATGTTGGGATAATGACACTTCACTGCAGGTGGAAGCTACTATAATGTCAAAGGATGCTGGAAAAGTTGTGAAAAGCCACTTAAACAAAAAAATAGAGGATAATTCTTTACTTGATAAAAGATGCTTAGGCCACCAAAGCCTATGGCTTCTTCTCATTTCCATTTTATGATCATCAAGTAAAACATTTCGACGATTATTGAATTCCCTACAATGGACAGAACCAAACTCATATTACTTCCAGAGATGTTAATAAAAAATTCAAAGATAGAAGTAAATTAAAACTTAACCCAATCTTAAATTTTTTTTTGAATAATTTTTTTAATGGAAAGAGATTAGGTCAGTATAAAAGATGGTGATAAGATTTCCTTTTAGAAAAAACAAGAGCACCGTCATTTTGGGGAGGGAGGGAGGGATAGAGGGAGAGAAAGGAAGAGAAGAAAAAGAAGAAGAAGAACAATCATTTGAAAAAATCTTTCCAATCTGTCTTCAAATTTATGAAGGAAACCCCACTACATAATTCATCCACTGAATCCCATGCAAAAAGGTCACATTAATATATAAAGGCCCTTGAAAATTCTAAAAATTCTCTAAAATCAAAGACAAAGTCAATTACATGCTTTTCATAATGCAATAGGGCCTTTTCCCTTTCCTTAACCTGAAAGCATATGAAATGAATTAAAAAAGGTTCTTCTAAAATTGCAAAACATATACAATCTCAATTATGACATAGAGTTTGTACCAAAAATATGTAGCAGCTAGCCAATGCCAAAAAACTAGAGCTACTATAAAAGCTTTGCCATGCTCGTAAGTCCTTATCATGCTTTGGAAACTTACATATGAAATACAAGTTCTATTTGTGAAAAAGATCATCATATTCTTACAAATTGCCCGTATCAATGACAATGGAAGAAATGATATTGAAATAAATAATTTGTTCACCCATCATCTAAAAATTAAAATCCACCACCGACAAGAGAGTGATGCAAGAATACAACCACCACATATATACCTACCTAAGCTCACCAATTTGGACAAAGGAGAAAAAGAAATGCACGGAAAAAGAATACAGTACTATAGGATTGTGAATGGCTAAATCCAAGTTAGAGAAACTAAAAATCAATGTTAATTAAAAATAAATAAATGAATAAAGTTCTTTTCCATTAAAACCCAGGATGAAATTAAGTTTAGCATTTCACAATTCATATATTAAAAATTCCTCGTGCATTTCCTTCAAATGTATATATCTACATAACCTCAAACCATGAATATTTTACATATGTCTTCAATTCTCTAATTAGGTGAAAATTTGACCACAAAATAGTATTAGTTTAGGAATGACATTTCACTACAAGACATCGAAGCTTTTTTATATATTAATTCTAGCCAGTAGCTGACTAATTTAAAGGTGTAATGGCTTCCTCAGCATCTCCCATTGGAAAAAAAATCAACTAACTTCAACTTAAAAGTTTATATCCTACCAAGGTTGAAGACAATAACTGCAGCCAAGGAAATATATATTCATTCTTTTCCATCAAAGGACAAAATTTATGCCAATAACTTACAAACTTATAGTGCATAGTAGACAAACCAGACAAATACACCAAAAAAACCTTATAATAAATAGGAGCACCCAAATGTACACATTAGGCATAAAACCACACATACAACTAAACATCATCTAATACAGCTATTGTTCACATGACACAGGCAAGACCAAGTACGTTAGGTAAAGTGCCAGAAATATGTTTTAAAGACAAGCACATTCAAAAGCTCCTTTTTCAGTACTTTCAAAAATAAATTATATCAAACGAAGCTCCATAAAGAATGGCATCAAGCAATAGTACCATAAAATTAGCAAGTGATAGGTAGGTATGCTAACCTCATCACCCTCTCAGCAAGCGAAAATCATTTTTGGAAAAGAAACCTAAGTTATTGTGCCCAAATTCACTGAGCTAAGTGTGCGATCATTATTTCAATAAAAAAAATGAAAAACAAAATTGTAGAATTTGCAGTGCCCTTAACTTTTTATGGTTATCGAAGAAATTGGATACCTACTTAGGGTTTATTAAAGTTTTAAAGAGACAATATGCCACCTCATTTTATTCAGGAATGACCCTCAAGTGGTACCGCATTACACCATATTCTACTTAGTCAATAAAAGGAGTTGTCCTGACATTGTGCTTTTCCCACCCAACCCAAGCCAACCCATAGAGAGAGAAGAAGAAGAAGAAGAACAAAAACAACAACAACAATAACAACAATAACAACAACATAGATGAAGATTTCAATAGAATTTGCATAGGTAAATTGGTTGCCTAATCTAATGCACAATATGAGAGAGATATTTGACAAGTGATAAGTAGAAACTATCAAGAACTAGACATCGAACATTCTAACCTTTTGTTTGGAGTCAACAGATAAAAGAAAAATAGAATTCGATTCATTAGGAATTGGATTTGTGTACAAATTTATAGATGAATCCAATTCTAATGAATTCTAACTTTTGTATGGTTGAGAGGTAGGGGTTTATTTAACTCATACTCTATCACCAGATATTTACATAATTATATGATTGAAAAATAAAAAGATATGCCATTGCTAATTGTTTACACTCGTCATTGAAATTTTAAGGTGTTATGGAAACTTAAATCTATGATTGTGCTTAAGTAGTAAATTGCTAAGGTCTAATCCAGAATTGATTAAGCATGTTGCTTAACAAGTTGTGATACTTAACAAGTTAATATTAATAATACCATCAATTAGAATAACAAGCTAGTATATAATCCTCTCAAACAAACCACAAAAGCCAAATAGTATCACAAAATTATCTGGAATCCACTGGGATCTTAGAATACAAAAACACAATCCTTGGAACTAGATAAGTAAATTATAAGAAGAACCTTCTTCTTGACTATTTCTAATTACATAATAAAAAATGCCATAGCATAAATAATAGGAAAAAGAAATAAATGAACCATACTCTAAAAAATAGGAGCAGAAGAACTCTAACCCTTATACAGGTAGCTTATAATTCTCAGCAAAGTCATCTAAAGGAAGGCAAATTCAAATCCTTTAACTCATCAATATAGAAACTAATAGGAACAAAACTCCTACTTAGGGAGATTATTCAAACAATCCCAAGATCTAACCATTAAGAAATAGCAAAATCAAAACAGAAATTATCATAAAAGTAGAATGGCAAATTTAAATGAAAACCTATTACACAGAACAGAATGCAACAGGAAGAATCAAAACCGATACAAGGAACAAGGATTAGAAATTTAGGAATAAGAAATGAAGTAAGCTTGGGGGAGTGCATAACGTGTAGACAATACAAAGTAGAAGCATAGAACCGAAGGGATGAGGGTTTCAGATAAAGCTTCTTGTGTATACCGAGTAGACAATATGAAGTAGAAGCTTCTTATGGATGGCACTTAGAAGAGAATACGCACAGAGATGATGACGAAAACCCAATTTGAGAGAAGTGGCACAACAGCGGCATCAGTGATGAAGGCACGGAAGAAAAGAGGAAGTGCTCGAGCGAGAAGCTTGCAAAATAAAAGGGAAAATATGAAAATAATATTTTTTTATTTAATGAATTAATATTTTAGGATATAATATTTTATTGTTACACTGAGGCAGCAAATGAAAAAAATAAGAAGTTGAAGGACATTGACAATTTCAGGCAAAGGAGTGGAAGTAACTTGAAGTTTTTCTGCAATCATCCACGTGGTAGAATTTAATTGTTTCATGTGTCCAGGGTGAGTTACCCATGAACATGACTGGGGCATTGTAGTATGGACCATAAAAAAAAGCTTCTAAACATGTGCAAAAATGGGTGTAAATAGTTAGTAATAATAAAAGTAAATAGGCACTATCTTCTTTTTGAATGAGAGTTTTTTTATCAACCTAATCATTTATTTTTTTGGCCATTTTCGATCATCTATTCATCTTCATGTGGTGTCCATTATAATTTAATCTTGAATTCTATTACAAATTAGTGGTTATATTCTATGGTTATGGATTTTCTTCTAACGAATTTAGTTCAACCACCAATGGAGGAGGAATAATTAAGGCTATCCACGGTTCAAGTAAAACCAATTTAAAGATAAAATTTTAATTAATCAAATTTATTCGGGTTAGTTTTGGAAGGAACTGCTATTAACTATGTGCTAAAGAAGAACTATTTTTAATTGCAAAGTTCAATGTTGAATGGGTCAACTCGGTTGTTATTTAATACTTAGTCATTCTTTCTTCTTCTTAGTCACTATCATCTTCAAGCCTTGTTAAAATATTACTTAAAATTGCTAAAAATTTCAAGCAAAATTAACTAAGAGAAGAAATAATAATCACCTAGATCTATGATGTTGGCAAAGGCAAAATAGTAAATATTAGATTCAACATAGTCACCAAAAATACGAAACGTAGTCATCATAAATAAAAAAGAAGAATAAAAAATCATCAATATCAACAAAATTTCAAGGCAAAGTTGTGAAGAAGATCAATCACAAAGTGTGAGAAAAAGAAAGTTCAAAAAGTTAGAGAAAGGAAAAGAGAAAGGTACTAAAAAGTTTTAGAATAAATATCTTTAATTCATTGGAAGGTGAGATATTTTCTAATCTAAAAGTTCATAAACCACATCATAAATGATGTATGCTATAAATACATTTTTAACTTGTATTTATGTATTTGGTTAGTGATGAATTTAGTTTATTACTAGATACCTTATCAATTAAATTGGAATTAACCATTTTTGTAAATTTTAAAACCCATTTTAATTAATTTAAATCTTCAAATCAAAATAAATTGCTTATTTAACTTACAGGTTAGTCGAGCTATGATAGGTTATGATTTTTTGTCTACTCCTAGGAACAATTAGTTTTGCAACCAAATAAAATGTCTTAAAAAATATGGTGGTTGGCAAACTTGTTAAAGTACATAACAAAGGTGCTGTGAAGAACATGATTAGGAAAAGTTAGTACATGTTATCTAATTTGTTGAAAACTAATGGGGAACCTAACATTTATATTTTGACTTTTCAATAAGCTAAACAATTATATGCAGTGTAAGAGTAAGCGCTATGGAACATTATAGGTTAACTTCTTGATCTACAACAATGGAATTCAATTATGAGTCTAACATAAGTTAGTTTTGACTAAGCAATAATGTGAGTTCAAATTCGTAATTTGCCATTAAAATTCATGGATAAGTCTAATACAAAGTGTACAGGTGCTAAATTGGGGAAGTTTGTTTACTTTGAGATACTTATTGTTGATGGATGCCTTCTATAGTTTTTTTTATGGATTTAAAGGTCTAATTTAATGTTTGTCAGCCTTTCTATTTAGGATTTTAGTTAGTTAGAAATAAGGAGAATAAATTATATGTTGGCATATGGTCAACACATTTGTAAAAGTTTTGTGTCCCTACTACAAAGGCTTTAAGTGATGTGCTAATTAAGTCTCAAACCAAGTCTTTGTCAAGTTTCTTTATAAAAGAAATATAAACAATAAATAAAGAATAAAGAAAATAGGTTAAATTAAGTTTATATTAATTTAGGTTTATATTTAATATGTTAATCCAATTTTAAGTTTATTTTAATTAGGCTTATCTAAATTACTCAAATCTTTTTCGTTGAACTCTTAGAAACATAGGTCAAATTCCATGAATATGGGTCAACCCATTTACTTACTAGGTAATGATCAAACCTAAGAAGCTCCCCTAGAGTTTATAAATAGCCTAAGGGTTCACCATAAATGAATAAAAGAATGGTTAAAGAAACAAGAGTTTTGTAAGTAAGGAGAGAAAATTTTGAAGTGCTTCCTTTCAAAATTGTCTTCAAATCTTTAAACCCCTTAAGAGAGAAGATATAAAGCTTTTGTAAGTAATGAGAGTTAAACTGTTAATTACTTCTAGCAAAAGTGTCTTCTAACTCTTTTAAAAAGGAAGAAAAGAAAAAAAGGTTAAATCTTTTGCTACCAACAAGATATAATCTTAGGTGAGTCCATTAAAAAATGTCTTTAAGTTTTCAAGAAGACCAGCGAAACATTCAAAAGGACATTTCCAAGTCTTTAGATTTAAATTGAAGAAAGAAATCATGTCCAAGGCCATCGCCTTTAACTCAAAAGCTACCAAGCTAATTAGAGGAGTAAAACAGAGAGAATTTATACATATTAAGGAATTAAATCTTATAATTTGTCTACAAATATTATTTGTCCGCACAAATTTCTAGTACACCCAGTAAGACATTCTTTTCCTCTTATCTTTCTTGTAAAAAAAAGGTTAAATCCCAAATTAGGATTCAAATCTCAAAATTAGAGCCAAAAGTTGAAATTTAACTATGGAAAACATAGAAGACATGCTTGTGCTCATGAAAAATCTATTACTTCTTTATAAGGCATAATTACCTATATATGCGTCACCCTTTCCTTCCTTTTTTTTCGCCTAAAATTATCATGCTTGCTTTTTTTCATATAAAACTCTAGTTTTATTTTATAATTTTTCTATTATTTTAATTTTATCACTTTTATTATTTACAATACACATAATAATATATTTGTATGCAAATATTTAAAATATGTTAAATATTTAATTTAATTAAATTACTTAACTATATGTTTAATTTTTAATTCATATTACTTAACAATTCACACACTATTTTTCTTATTTTTATTTACGTTATTATATATTTTTCTTTTTTATGTGAATTCCTATTATTTATGATTGAAATGCTAATGTTACTAATAAATATAAATACAATACAATATATTTTCATTTCATAATAAAACATTGCAAATAATTTAAGGATTTCATTTAATTGAAAAAACTCAATTACATTATTATTTTAAATTTATATTACTTAACAATTCACATACTATTTTCTAATTTTTTATTTACTTTATTACATGTTTTCTATTTTCATTTTGTATGTGATTTCCTGTTATTTACAGTCAAAATGTTAATTTTATTAATAAATATAAATATAATATAATATTTTTTATTAAAATAAAAATATTATAAATAATTAATTTATTTGAATTATTTAATTATATATTTTTACTTTTAACTCTTATTACTTTAAAAATTCATAAAACTATTTCTTTTTTTTTCAAATGTATGTTTTTTATTTTTCCCCATTTTTAGCTCTACTCCAATGCAATATGATTCAAATACTAGTATTATATAGTATTTTTTATTTTTATTATCAAAATAAATATGAATTTAGAAAAATACAAACCAATTTTTATCTTTCTTTTATAGGTAATTTTTTAAATTTATTTTTTAATTATTATATTACTTTAATTTTGATCACTTTTATCATTTGTAGCACACACAATAAAAAATACTTAAAATTGTTAAAAATTTACTTTAATAATTACTAAGTTGTGGAAAAGAAGAGAAATAGTATGTGAATTATAAAATAATATAAAAGTTAAAAATATGATATGTAGTTAAATAATTAAATTAAATTAATAATTTATTTATGATATTTTTAGATAAAATAAAATATAGAGTTATTAACATAAATAATGATTATTAGCATAGATAGAATAACAAATAATTATTATTATTTTATTAAATAACTAGAGAAATGATCACGAGAAAATGAATAGTATTTGAATTAGAAAATAATATAAGAGATAAAAATATAAAATATAGTTAAATAATTCAATTAAATCAAATCAATAATTTTTTATAATATTTTAAAATAAAAAATAAAATATACAGTTACTAGTATAAATAATAATTATTAGCAAAGTTAGAATAATAAATAATAACTAATTAAATAACAACGTGAAGGAGTTCGGGAAAGAAGAGAAATATTATAAGTTATAAAATAATATGACATTTAAAAATATAATATATAATTAAATAATTCAATTAAAAAATTAATAACTCATCAATAATGTTTTAAAATAAAATAAAATACATAATTATTAGAACATATAATAATCATTAGCATAGATACAATAACAAATAATAACTAATATTTTATTAAATAACAAAACGAATGAGTGTGTGAAAGAAGAGAAATAGAATGTGAGTTATAAAATAATATAAAAGCTAAAAATGTATTATATAATTACATAATTCAATTAAATAAATTAATAATTACTTATGATAATTTTGAATAAAATAAAATACATAATTATTGGTATAAATAATAATTATTAGCGTAGCTATGACAATAAATAATAACTATTATTTTATAAAATGACAACAAGAATGAGCATAAGAAAGAAAAATAATAGTATATGGGGTATAAAATAATATAGAAGTAAAAATTATAATATGTAGTTAAATTAAATTAATAACTTATTTATAATATCTTTAAATAAAATAAAAATATAATTATTAGCATAAATAATCATTATTGGCTTAGATATAACAACAAATAATTATTATTATTGTATTAAATAATAACCAAAATGAGCATGGGAAAGAAGAGAAATAGTATAAGAGTTACAAATAATATAAGAGTTAAAATCATAATATATTGTTAAATAATTAAATTAAATTAAATTAATAAATTATTTATAATTTTTTTAAAAATAAAATATATAATTATTAGCATAAATAATAATTATTAATAATTATTATTTTATTACATAATAATAGGAATAAGTATGGGAAAAAAAGAACAATACATGAGTTATAAAATAATATAAGAGTTGAAAATATATTATGTAGTTAAATAATTTAATTAAAATAAATTAATAACTTATTTATAATAAAATAAAATAAATATTATCATAATAATAATTTAATTAAAAAATAATTATATCATAATTATTATAATATTATAAAAAATTTATTTTTATATCATTAAAAAATTAATAAACACTCATGTAAATATATAGGTCTTTTAATTTGTCTAATTTATGCCAAAAGCATAACTCCACTTGCCACAAGGTCAAAAGTCAAGGCTAGGAAAGCTTTCTTGGTAAAATTTTCTAACCATAAAAAAAAAAAGGTGCAGTTGCTTTCAAAAAGACTAATGGCAATTGTTATCTTTCATCCATAAGGGTGGAAAGTGACATTTTTTATACTACATCAAGTTCAAGTGCTGAATCATGGACTATGTCCAAGTCTCCAAAAAGGAGGTGGGTTAATTACGCCTCTGATGAATAAAAAAAATGTTGTGCTAGTCATGATAACAGGAGCTGAGTCCGCAAACAATCACTTCTAAGAAATGGCTTAAGCTATTGAAAAGTTAACAAAGGTTATAGAAGAAAAAGATAGATAAATTAAAGTTTTATTATCTTAATTAAAGAAGCAAATTGCTTCTAGAGAAAAGACTTTTAACTTTAAGGAACCTAAAACTCCTCATAAAAGAGAAAAGCTAGAAGTGCCAGAGTAAAAATAAAAGGAAGAGGAACGGGGCTAAAAGGTTATCCAAGATGCCTTTTGAGACTTTAACAAAGTCTTTATGGAATTATTATTCGTCTAGCAACTCTAACATATGATTATGGATACAATTTGAGCCCAATGTAGAGGCTTCCCACGATCTTTTTTTATTTATGCAAAACCATAATCCTAGAGGATTAATGAGATTACATGCCATTGGGATAACAAAAAACGAAATCAAAAGCAACATATTACTCATTTCATTGAAACATGTAATAGTACTAGAACCTATGGCGATTTAATGGTAAGGTAATTTGTTTGGTTCCTTAAAGGTTTTACCTTTAATTGGTACATTGATCTTCTAGTAGGTTTTGTGGATGGTTAGGACTAGCTAGAATGTGAATTCGTCACACTTTTATAGCACCTATTGTATGATTGGTCTTGTAGAATTGGTTGTAACAAAACAAAAGAAAGATGAGCCTATCATTAATTACATCAAATGAAGGAGAAGTCTCATCCTCAATTGTAAAAAGCTAATTAGTGAAGCATCATCCATTAATATATGTATCCAAGGCATCCATTAGTGCTTGCTTTATAATCTCAAAGCAAACATTCCACATTCCTTTGAGAAACTAGCAACAAGTCTCATGACTTGGAAATGCATATTTTAAGACATAAAAGTTATTTACCTTTTTATCCTTAAGAAAACATAGATCCAAATAAAAAGGGAAAATGCTTAAAGTCAAAGGAGGCTATAGTTATTATAATGACTCTAACAAAAATCTTTTTGAAATCCAAGAATAAGCCAAAACCTGAATCCAAAGCCTCCAACTACTAAAATCAATACAAGGTTAAACCTACCCTAAAGTAGCTTGAAGAGAAAAAGTACCCATTCTTAAATTCAGAAGTTCCTTGCATCCTCAACCAATTGCTAGAACAAAATTTAATTAAGCTTCCAACCTCTAAGCATGCAGAAGAAATGAGTAAGATCAATCATTCCAAGTATTATAGGTACTATCAGATGGTTAGTAAAGCTAAAAAATGATGGAAACATAACATTAGATCCTAAAAAAAGAATGGCATATGCCAACATTACTACAATTATCTTTCAGACATGTGATCCCATTTCATTGTTGATAGATATGAAAACATCCCTAAAGAAGCAAAAAGTGTTTACCTTCTAAATCTTCGATTTCCTAAAGTGGGGGTATTATCTTATTTGTCAAATTATCCCACTACTTTTCTTTTGGAAGGAGCAGTTCTAGTAGAATTCTAAGTGGATGGTGAAATAATCAAAGTCCATGCATATCTTGGAATGCTTGATAAAGTAAACCTATATGGTTCTTCCTTCTATAAGGTAATGATGGATGACTTGAAAGTTTAGGAGGCTTCGTTAAAATCAGAAAATGAGATAGAAGATAATTGGTTAAGTTTTATTAACAAGAGAAAAAGATAACAAAAGTTGACATGATCGTTTCTTTCCAAGAGGAATAATGTTCTAAAGGCATTATCTTTTGTCACTAGGCTTGATAGTGTCCAGAAAGCATTACTTTTTGACATGAAAGAAGGGGAAGGCTTTTCCTTTATTTTAGAAGATGTCAAAGGGTGGAAAATTGTTAAGTCTTGGAGATGCTGGTCACTTAAGATGTTACCCTTTCAATCAAATCATGTGAATTAAGCTATCCCAAATCAAGCCTAAGAGGAAAAACACAAAGTCCCAAGGTAGAAGAGAAATTGGAAGAAAAGGTCTTTTCAATCATCATACGAGAATGATGAAACCTTATAACCACCCAAAAAGCTTATTGCCTTAAAAGAGTACTATCATAACCTACTTAGTCATGACCAATATGATTTCCATTATTGGTAGCCATAAGCCTAACTATGCCTATTTTGGTACCATCACACAATAACTACTAAGTTACTTATGTTTAATTAAATCATTAATTAAAAGCTAATGCATTTCATTTTTTTAAAAAAATACATTTCTAAGTTTAAAGCAAAGCATTTAAATATTTACAAGATTTCCTAAAATACCTTATTGAACATCTATACTAGTTCTATAAGTTCTATTTATGGCTGCTCATGTTATAACATTACTTTTGAATAACTAGTGGTAATTATAGAGCTTCACTTTAATCACTTGAAAATATTTTAAAAGAAGACAATGAGACTCGAAGCCCTAATAAGCAAATAATTTATTTGTTAAGTAAATATTTTTATTTATCATAAAAAGTAAAGCATAATAACAAAAATCAGTCATAATCCTAACCTTGTCCTTTCAGGTATTTTATCAATTATAATCCCAATCTTATCCCTATTGATATTCTATCAATCATAAATCATTTATCCAAATCTAGCGTGACTCAAATTAATTATTTAAATTATCAATACAATTTTGCATTTATTAATACTAAGGTTATATTCATCCAACCAAATGACCAACATAAACCATACATTTGTCTATAGTAGTTAACAAAAAATTATTCATAATCACATTATTTCTAGAGCATATACTTATGGTTCAAGCATTTGTCTTTGGTTTAGGGCTTTGACATTTCTTTTTTGAGGTATGAATCATAAGCACTTAAGTACCATGAGTTAATAATAAAAGGGCACATATAGTTATTTGAGTATAGAACTTGAATGCAAGGCCTTGATAAGGCCAGTATTTGACTACTATACTCGAATATTGGAAAGTAAATAGTATAATTATTTTTAATACTTAAGTAGGGTATTCAAATATTACTCCTAAGTTTATTTTTGAGGTAATACTCGAGTACTATCTATGTTTTCTAGAAATCCAATTTGAAAAAAAGAGTCTTTACTTCTTAACTTAAATTGGTTTGACATACAACTCACTCTATGTTTTAAATGTCACCCTTCATAACATATTCTATGTTGGTGTATATGCTCTAAAAACAATCATATGAATGATTGTAAACTTGAATCATGTTATTTTAAAAACAATTCCAATTATCATATTTATACATATATTTTCTGCATAGTATATTTAATTATGATAATAACTATAGAATAATTGTATTCTTAAATGTCCCTCATCATATATTATTATGAATTAGGTTGCATTGATATGTTAAGGCTAGCATGTGTGGTTACTTATATGAAATATTAAGTTTACATATGAGTACAAGTTAGAGAATTTATGTATTGGACCGACCTACCCTAAGAATACTATATGGATCGTTATATGAGTGTTATGAGTAATTTTTAATGATCATCATTAATATGATCCTTTAACATGAGATTATTAAGGTTCCCTACATATGAGTTTCACATTTTGATACTACTATATACCACTCATAGTTGAGGAAATGTAAGGGTAGTTGTTGGATGTGTCACATATCATATGAAGGGATTTGTGTGATCAAGATAGAATTTGTCCCTCTTATATAACAAGAGTGATATATATGGGTCTTTTGATTAAGTAAAGCTAAAAAAATACATGGCCATGCTCAGATGGATTGACATGGGATGTCAATTACATTTGCTTTAGTCAATTTACTTAGGAATTAACAAACTTTTGAATTAGGTTATACGAGAATGACATGATCCATGTCTCGTGCTTAATTTAGATATCTAGGACAAAAGGTCATAGACGATGATCACATGCATAAGTTCAGTCGAATCACTAACTTTTTTCATTACTTAGGTAACAATAATGTGTTGCTCGACATTGCTCATTGTTTGTGATCATTAATATGATTTATGATCATTGCTAATGTAATAAGACCCTGTAGGGTCGTACATTTAGAACTTAGCGGATTTGGAATTAATAAACTAAATTGTTTGAGCCTAATATATGAAAATTTTATGTTATAATTATAAGCCTATAATTATATATGGAATAAAGCCCAATTATTTAGGGTTTTTTGTGCACTTATTTAAATAGGCTTGTTAGGTGTTAATTCATAATGATTCATGCATCCTAAAACACAGAAAACCCTAGTAGCCCTCTTGACCATAACCTTTGAAGAGGCATAACTAACACTACGAGGTAAAAAAGGAGAATTCCAATAAATAGTTATGGAACATTCACTGGTGATTTGCTGGTTCATGTAGATACGTTAGAGTTTTTAACTAAAAACAAGTCAAAAGGTGATCAACGAACAAACCTTTGAATCCTCTAAAAAGGTATCGATTAAATCCTTATCCTAATCTAATATTTTGCATGGATAAAATAGGATCTATTAATTTCTACTGTAACTATTTAGCTCCTAATCCTAACATTCTAAACATTTATTTAACTCAAAACAAGTCAAACACATCATATAGACATCAATTTAATTCAATCAACAAATTCATCCAAAATTATCAATTATTAAGTTCAAAATTAACAAATCTAAGAATTTTAGAAGTAATTAGATTATCTACTTCCTTTATAGAGTTAGGAAAATGAATAAATGAGAAGGTTAAGGCCACTTTTGATTTTATTGAACTAGACTATCCAAACCCATAATTTCTTTTTGTAACAAAAATTTTAATAGCCTTCTGTCAATTTCCCTCCTTAAAAGAAGTGTACCTTGATGGAAGAGAAGTATCTTAGGGTTGCTCATCTTTTTCTTGATCTTGTTAGAATTTTCAGTGTATGCTAAAGCTAATGAAAAGGGAATAAGTTAGTAGAAGGAAGAAGAGATGTTGGTCGGTAATATGGCCCTAATGGGTTTTAAGGCTAGGATAGTTTAAGGAATTTTAAAATTTATCAAAGGTTTTTTTGGAAACCAATGGTCCCATTTCTTCCTTAAGCATCCAATTTCAATTATAATTTCACATAATGTAATATTTAATTTAATTACACCTAGTTCCATATTAAAATTTTATTTTCTAAAATTAAATAATACCATAAACCTTTGCATAACTTTCCTAATTATCAATATATTTATTGAATTATCATTTTAAAAATTAAAATAAGATTTTATAAATTTAGAGTTGTAACAAGTATTTTCTAAAAGTTACCTTCTAGAAGGATGTGCAACATTCTACACAATAAATATTTTAAGTACAAGCTAGACATCAAAAGAGCATGGTTTAAAATCACATAAAAACTTGTTGAATGAAGAGAAAGTCATTAATAAGTTGAAAGGTATGCTTTTAAACTTAAGTTTAAATTAAGCTTTTAATTTGTTTGCATATTCCAATTTGCCTTTTATTTAAGCTTAATAGATTTAGACAAATTTGAAAGGAAAATCTTGAGTAAATTAAAATGTGTAAATCATGCCGATTGCATGGCTATAATTACTTTTATTAATGAAGATCTCCAACTCAGCTTATGCTTACATAACAGACCATTATATGTCTATAAAAAGGTCTCGAACTATAAATTTTCATGAATATTAATTGATGATGGGTCAATCATTAGTATCATACCTATCCAAACAATGAAAAAGCTCAAAATCACCTATAATAAGTTATTCAAAAGTCAATTCACAATTCAAGGTTTTAATCAAAATGGTTAACTTGCCTTTGGAATGATTCACCTTATAATAAAGATTGAAATTTTAACTTTATCGACATTCTTCTATGTCATTGATGCCAAAACATCATATGAATTACTTCTTGGACATCCTTGTGTTAGTGTGTGTCTAGGAGTTAATCATAGAGATGATTACAATACAACACAATGTATTACGTTTCATTTTGGCAATATAATAATTATATTTTATTTTATTTTATACAAATTATAACTTAAATATAATAATTATCCTTGGAATAGCTTTGCTATTCCTAAAATGCCCCTATCAAGTATTATTACGAAAATGATAGTAATAATACATTGAGACTAGCATGTATAGTGACTGATGATTATGAATCATGGATATGTGATATCAAGTCAATACATAAGTACATTGTTAGTGAACAATGTACTGGACTAACCCACTGTGAGAATACTGCATAGATAAACATGTTATTAGTTATTCTCATATGATCACAAATGTGCATAGTCCTTTGACCTGAAGTCGCTACGGTTCCCTACATGAGGAGTTACTCACTTTAATGTCATCCTATGTCACCTTTAATCAGGATGACGAGTAGGACGTTGATTGAGTGTGTCACAAACCATGTAGAGGGAAGTAAGTGATGTAGATGGGATTTTATTACTCTTGTATAAACGATAAATATCCTTAGGCTCTTTAATTGAGTGAGACTTAGAAATGCATGACCATGCTCAATTAGATCAATATGTGATATTGATAATTTGTTTTAAGTCTACTCAGTATTAAAAAATATAAATTGAACATTGACGAGGATGACACACTCCATGCCTCCAGTTCGATTTAGATATTGTTACAAAAAGGATTATGGTGCAAAATATTGATCATATATTAGATAGATGTCAAATCATAGACATTCTTATTACTTGAATGGCAGTGATTTATTGCTAGATACTGCTAACTATCTATGGCCCAAAATGAGTCATTATCAACAAAGAACTTACAGGGTTACACAAAAGGAGTAAGAATGAGACAATAATTAATTGGGTTTTAGTTAGACTAAAATTTAATTAATTGAACTTATTTTTTTGCATATATATATTATTAAATAATATATATTTATTCATATAATATATATATTATATATTATGTGATATTAAAGTAATATCAAATAATTACGTTATTAGATATTAGATAATTATATTATGAGATAATATTATTATTATCTAATATAAGATAATTATATGTCAATTTAATATTAGATAATTATATTATGAGATAATATTATTATTATCTAGTATTAGATAATTAATAGATAAGTCTTATCTCTTCTCACTCTCTCTAGGATAAGAATAAGGTGATAGTTATTTAGTGTGATTAGGATTTTTGAAGTATTATCCTAGTAAGACTAGGATTGTGATATGCTTTAGTTTTATAAAAGGACTTGAAGGCAGCATATTACAGAACACACATTGGCTTCAATTAAACCCTAAATCACTCTAGAAAACATCCAAACTTAATCCTAGTGAAAGAAATGAATCTTAGCATCTTCGTGGAGGGGAGAAGTCATTGTTCATTCCGTGTGAACACCGTAGAGATACTGTACCTTTCGACGAGCATTTGAGTTATCTCGATCTCTCAAGGATTTGTTCAAAAAGAACATTAGCACAAATAAGGTAAAACCCTAATACTGGTTCATGACTTTTGCATAGATCCTTGGAAGGTTTTGGATCAAAATTTTAAAATTTTGCTACGTATATTGATCCGATTCCTAACACCTTGGATGCATGAAACAATAGTGACATACTCCATTTGGCATTAATGCTTCAAATATTGTCATGATAGAAATGTTGAAAAGGTAAAAGTAGATGTAAAGCTTTTTACTATATACAAATCCCATTATGTTGATGCTAAATTTTATTTCAAGGAATAAATCATTCTAGAAGCATTTCTTATCTCTACACTAAAACTATTTGTGATAAGATCTTCATCCTCGATCGATTTGAAGAAAGGTAAGAATGGGAGTAAATCCTTTTAGACAACAATTTTCTTTAAAGGATATTATCTCCTTAAAGGAAGACTTGACTTTGCCTATAATTTCCTTTCAAAATTTGGTAATGACAAATCAATAAAATTTAGAAACCTATGAAAATGGAAAGCTAGAGGACATAGAACAATGCCTTATAAGGTGGTTTGATCCAAAAGTTAAAAAATCATTTAAGAGTGCTAGATATGACTAAAATGAACTATAAAGGCTTAAGAATTTGGATTTCATTCTTGCCAACAAATAATCTTATACTATAACAAGAAATGAAAAAAAGTTGCAAGAAAGTGGAGAGCTACCTTAACATCACTAGCATGGATTAGGCTATAAGCTTCAAAAGTAAATCCTTACCTAGATAAATTTTTTAAAAAAAAGCATCCTTTAACAACATAATGATTTAAACCTATCAAGTTAAAGATAATAAGAATAGTTAAGATAAGTTAATTATCAAATGTTAGGAAATTGTCTTCTAATATCTTAGTGAACAAGAAAATAGAGTTTTCATGTTTGATTAGTTGTGTGAAAAAGTTTTTGATCCTAAATATCTAGAACCTTTGAATAAGGTTTTATCCTTTTCCAGACTTAAAATTTTTAATAATGATATAAAAGTTCAGTCTAAAAGGAATAAGAAATGGGAGTCCAAATGTCATAAGTTAACCTTTTCAATCATGAATAACAATGATAACAAGAAGGTGAAAAGTTATTTACAACTTAACTCACAAGTTAGAACTTTCCATACAAATCAACCTCAAAAAGAAAGGGAAAAAAAATTCAAAAGGCTTTAATCTATTACAAGAAAATCTTGCTTTTATAAATCATATAACTATTGAGGTGAACACAGATGAAAATTTATATTTTGAAGAGTTATCTTTTGAATTATGCCTATACCTTCTATATTTGAAGAAATGGGGTCAATCTATAGTAAACAACCTAAAGGAGTTAAATTTGAAAATGGAAAATGAAAGAAAACCCATCTTTGCAAGTAATTTTCTAAGTTTGAAAAAGGAGGTTGAATACTTCGAACTAGGATTATAAAGATGTATTTACATGGTTCTATAAGGAAATGCTTAGACTTGATTCCAAGGTTGTAATCCATCACTCTTTGTTAAAAGTAGGGTGCATTCAATTAAATAACCGCAATGATGATTCTAACCCCAGTTAATTCCACAAAATAAAAGTGAAATTAATAAACTCATGGAAGCAGGGTTCATTTAAAAAGTAAAATATCCAAGTTAGATAGCAAATATCATTCCCATAAGGAAAAAAATGGATAGATTAGAGTTTTTATAGACTTATGGGATTTAAATAAAGCTTGTTTAAAGGATGACTTTCTTTTACCAACCATAGAACTCATGGTGCATGCCATTATAGGATATGAAGTCTTATCCTTTATATACAAATCATCTGGAGATAATCAAATACGGATGAATTATAAAGATGAAGATTTTATTGTATTTCAAACTCTAAAGGGTATTTATTTCTATAAGATTATGCCTTTTAGGTCGAAAAAATGCTAGAATAGTATATCAAAGAGCAATGCAAAAGATTTTTGGTGATATGTTGTATAAAAAGGTTAAATGTTATGTTAGTAGCCTTTTAGCAAAATTTAACTAGTAAAAAGATCACCTTAAAGACCTACACAAGGTATTTGAAAAGTTTTGGAGTTTCTAGCTCAAAATGAACCTTTTAAAGCATGCTTTGGGGCTACATCAAGAAAATTTCTTGGTTTCATTATTCATTACTATGGAATTGGAATTGATCAATCAAAGATTGATGCAATTTTGAAAATGCTTGAGCTAAGTAACATTCAGGAGTTAAAAAGTCTTTAAGGGTAGTTAGTTTACATTTGCAAGTTTATTTCCAACCTTGTTGGAAGGTGTCAACCATTTAGCATATTAATGAAAAAAGATGCCCTTCTTGAATAGGATGAAGCTTTCCAAAATAAATTCAATAATATTAAAAAATAATTTCAACATCCATGAATCTTGGTAGCACCAATTTCGGATAAGCCACTCGTATTGTACATTATAGCTTAAGAATAATCTCTTAGGGCCTTATTAGCCTAAGTCAAAGATTAAGGGAAAGAAAATGTAATGTATTACCTAATTCAAAGTCCTTTGATAAAAAAAATGTGTTTGGCCTTAATCTTTGCTACAAAAAAGTTAAGGCATTACATGTTGGCTTATGCAATTCATCTTCTTTCAAAGGTAGACATAATTAAATTTTTTATGTCAAGACTAATTTTGTTTGGAAGGTTAGCTAAGTGGGCATTATTTTTTTTCCAAATTTGACATAGTTTATATGCCACAAAAAGTTGTGAAAGAACAAGCCTTAGTAAACTTTTTAGTAACATATTTAATTTTGAATGAGTAGGAACTCCTAAAATTTTTTCCAAATGAAAAGGTTTTGGGGATAGATGTTGTACCTTTTTGGAAGTTGTACTTTAATGATATGGTTTGGAAATATAAAGGTGGAGCTGGAGTAGTTTTAATGAGTCCCATGGAAAAAGTTCTACCATTCTCATTTACCTTGATAGAGACTTGTTCTAATAATATAGTAGAATATCAAGCTCTAATCATTAGTTTAATGATGGCTCTAGATATAGAGATAAATGAAATTGAAGTATTTAAGGATTCAAAGCTAATTATTAATCAACTCTTATATGAGTATGATGTTCACAAATTCGAGCTAATTTTGTTCAATAAGTATGCTTCTTAACTTTTGAATTGGTTTGATCACATCACAAAAAAAAAAAAACCATGTTTCATGTTTTGATAACAGACAAGCTGATGCATTAGCAAATCTTATTATGATATTGGCTTACTTAATCCTTATATTAAAGAGGTTGATTATTTCATCCTTGCCTTTGGAAACCATAAAAGTAAATTAAGGTAATTGATGTTGAAAATGAAGACTAGATATAGTTAATCAGGGAATACTTACTCTTATTAGAAGATCCATGCCACAAATCTAAAATAAGATAATAGGCTCCAAGATTTACCTCATTTAAAGATGTGTTGTATCATTCATTTTTTGAGGGAGTTTTCTCCGTTGCTTAGGAGAGGATGAAATGAAACAAGATCAGAAGAAGTTCATTCTAGGATGTGAAGAGCATATTAATCCAAATCAAAATTGTATTTTTGATTAAAAAAGATGGGATATTATTGGCTACAATGGTATAAAATTCCATGAATTTTTTAAAAGATGCTAAATATACCATTTCCACCCTAAGTTCATCTATCTACTTTTGGAACCATTGCATGCCATGGTGCATCTTGACCTTTTGAATGTTGTTAGCCTGAGCGCTCTAAAATCTTCTATTACCTACTCACACTTCTTAGTAGCCATATATTATTTTTCTATGTAGGCAAAAGTTATACCCCTTGAGGAAGTGAAAAAGGATACTATTATGAAGTTCATTAAAACTCATGTCATTTTTTAATATGGGGTTTCAAAGTATATTAACAAAAGACCCTTCTCCATCACTGTTATGGATAAACCCTGGTTAAAGTTTGGTTTTATCCAACAATAATTCATTAATGTATAATGCAATCATCAATGGTCCAATTAAAGCTTTTAACAAGATATTGTGCAATCTGTTAAAAAAGGTTATATCCCAATCAAAAAACAAATTGGCATGAAAAAATTAAAGAAGATTTATAGGCATATCATACTATATACCATACCCTTACCTAAGCTACTTAATACACTTTAGTTGATGGTATGGAAGTCGTACTTCCACTAGAATGCTAGATTCCATCTTTTTGAATCACAAGCAAAGAAGGCCTTATAAGAAAGGAAAATGACTGCTTACAATTAAAAGAATTAGAAGCCTTTAATGAAAAGATGATGCAAGCATAATAAAGGCAGGAATGTTATCAAGCTCGTTTGTCTAGAAATTTCAATAAAAAATTCCATATTAAGACATTCTAGGTTAGCAACCTTGTTCTTTGTATCCAAAATCCATAATTATCAATTATTAGATGGGAGGAAAGTTCATGCCAAAATGGGATGGTCTCGTCATAGTTATAGATACTTATTCCAATAGCGTCTATAAGATTGTCAATGAAGAAGGCATGCAAATTGGTCACATCAATGAAAAATTCTTAAAGAGATATGATCTTTAAATTTGACAAGTGCTTAATTTCATGAGGGTAAACTACAAGATACTCCTAGCCTGCATGAGTATAAATTGTGAATAGCTAAAAAATTACAATACTCCTAACCCGTATAAATATAAACTATGAATAGCTCAAAATAATGAAAAATTTTATTTTATTTTATTTTGCCTACCTTGGTTAAGTATGAATTGAGAATGATTCTTTACTTCTAAAGTTTAAACTAATTATTTTAGGATTAATATTTATGTAGGATACTTTAGTAACTTGAGATCATGATTTAGAATCATTCATGTCTACTTTTCATTTATAAGAGAAGGAAAAAATAAAAAAAATGTATTCAAAATGGATTGATGTTTATTAAAAAAAGGAAAATTACATTGAAATTGCCGATAAAAAAATAAAAAATTAAGATTTTAAAAGATAGCTTAATTAGTGATAGACATATTTGAAAATCTTTTATCAAGTTGGTTTCTAATTTGATCCACTTCCTTGATTGTTGATGTATATTTAGTCGAAATATTTTGCAGCTAAATATGTGTATGTTCTAGTTTGCTAATCATTTTTCAAGCCTTTAAGTGTTCATCCTAGGTTAAGTTAACTTGATTTGTGACTTTAACTTTGATATCTTCCAATTATTGTAATTCTTTCTTTTTAATCTTGACTTTGTCTTTCAAAATCCTTAGATCATTTTCAATATTTTCTAATTGTTCATTTAGCTCGAAAGCTCCCATATAGGATGCTAATAACTTAGAACTAGGAATAAATAGTTGCTTGGTCTTTTCTTTTAAAGTCATTGCAATAGTTCCTTCTTTACACTTTAAAAGGTAATCATTCAACGAGATCAAGAAGACTTCCATTTCCCCTTCAAAAGGAGTTATATCAACATGAAAAATAGTTTTCAAAACTTCAATAATCTTAACAGACTTTGATTCCCACTAGGACTATAAATTAGAATATCCTTGGTAGGATGCAAACTTAAACTTTTTTTTTTAAGTAGCTTAGTATTACAACAAGATACATCCTTCAACCCATCTTAGATAAGGAAAAAAATTTAGGTTGATCTCTAGACATGTAAGAAAATTTAGATGTTAGCTTTCTAACTTTTCCTATAGAATGAACAAGAGTTAGTGTAATTATTGGAGATTTTAGCAATTTGATGCTTGACTTAGGTAATTCTTAAGAGTTATTATTACTTGAAGACACAATTATACTATTAGGTGTTCCATTGTCTAAGATAAGCTAGCATTCATGAGCTTTAACCTTATCCTCATTTGTTCCAATGCCCTTTAAGGTACCAATCATCTCTTTATCTAGAATAAATGTAGACTCTAACATGAAAAATGAAGAAAAGAGAAAAAAAGGAGGGACATATTATAAGTTACTCTTTTGTTAAAAAAGATAAAAAAAAAAGGCATATATATGTACATGTATTTTTCCTTTAATCTGAGTGGTAAGAGATACAGTTAAGTTTTCATCTCTAAAGTCTTGATAAGCATCTATATCCAAGTGTTCAAATTGAATGTTAATTAAACACCTTTTTAAATTAAATGCTTTTTCTTTGCTACTTGCATTAATGCCTTCCATCTCCAAAAGTTAGGTGCATTATTGGTACTAGAAGATGACAAAAAAGATTTCCCAAGTCTCTATACAATTTTTTCCTGACTCTGAGGTAAATATAATCGGTCGAATCTCCTCATAATTGTTAATCCTCTCTAGTATTGATTATAATTGGAGAGGTCTTTTTTATTTTTAAGCGACTTGGAGGGTTCATAAGTAAAGAGGTTAAAGAATTAGAAAAGGCCTAATTGGAGGAGGCATTGGACAAGCTTTTTAAGGAAAAAGAAAAGTTAGGTTGGCCCTTTTGGAAATGGCAGGGGCCTGGGACTTCCTTTAAAGTGGGAGGTTTTTTTCCTTCCATTTACTTTTTTCTCCTTAACTCTTATAGATGCTTCAATAAGTTAGAACTTAAAAGATTCATTATCCACCAAAACTCTACAATCTACACCATATTGCTCTAGGAAACAAGTATCATACCATGATTTTAAGTAACTTTTATCTACTTAGTTTTAGATATTCTTATAAGGTTTAGGAATATGAAACTTACCTTTAATTTTAATTCTGGTAAGTGAAAGCTAAGTAGTGTAAAGGCTTGAAGTGGAAGCATTAAGTTCTTGGGTATTTAGACTTCCTAATAGCCTTCAATAAAGTCATGTTGCCTAGTAAAATGATGTGGATTATATACTTTTAGGACATAAAAAGTCTTATGTTGAAGTACTAAATATCCTCCCTTCAGGCTTTTCATAAACTTATAAGTTTCCTTTAATATTTATCTTTTATTAGATTAAGGGCTTAGTTTTGGAAGACTAGGAACAAGTTGCTAGTAAAAATTTGAAGTATTTAAATTTCCTTAGATAATGCTTTTTGTATCTTGGGCTTCAGTTTATAAGATGTAAAAGCATTCAAAGTTCCTTGAAACTTTTTAATAATAAGGCATTCACATTCCTTATCCATGAAATCATAAACTCTACATATGAAGAATAATCCAGCCTTGATATATGAAAAATGCCTGGGAAAAAAGAATGTAGCTAAATAAAGTTCCTATTAAAAGCTACAAGAAAAGGATATTTGTGACAAACCTTTATAAATGCTAGCAAGAACATGTGGTATTAAGTTGTTGTAAGTGATATTAAATGCTATTTGGGAAGTGACTTTAAATGTTTTTGACATGAAAGTGGTCATTTCCAAAGGCAAGAACATACTAGCATAGCCATAGCACCAAATATGTTGCTAATGAAGCTTCTTCCTTTTAGTCTAAATGTAAGTTGAGACATAGATGGATAAATAAATAGGCTTCTTTAGCTAAGGTTGGGATCATGATTTGAGTCAACTCCAATGGACATTTAATTTTAGGTTTCTTTTGATGGCTACCATAATTCTTATGCTTGGAAGTTGATATTAAGTTTCTATACTTAGTAGACTTCTGAGGATTTGAAGTGCGACTTCCCCTATATGAAAACTCTAGCTAATTAGAGTATCAAATCTAGTCCTAAGACTTGTCTTGACAAATAAGGATGAATGGCTTAAACAGACAAGAACATGCTACTAGAAGCTCTTTATCTAATTTAGATAGGCTCAACATTATTTAATCATAATAATATCCAATGATTAGAAGACCAATTACCTCTTGCATCTCCTAAAGACCAATGAGTAAGGAGTATGAGCAAGTATATATGATTGAAAAAAAATATTTATGGCCTAAAGCCTATTCAACCCTAAGGAAGTACAGCTAAATAGCCTACATTTTAGACCCCAAATTCCTCCTTAAAATAGTTAAATACAAGACTTGGATGTTAAGTGAAATTATAAGCATTGTTATTTCTTATTAACCAATGCATGTAATGCATATGACAAGTGACAAGCTTTAAAAAGATGAGACACAATCATGTGTAGGAATTGCCAAGTATCTAATGAATGCAAATAAAGTGCCAAGCATTTCTAGACTAATGCATGCAATGCTAAGTTTCATGATAATTAGTATGCATTTAACAAGTGGAACAAGTGTCCTAGTATCTAGTGACACTTGTCATGCTAAAATCAAATTTTATAAAAATGATAATCCTAATTGAATCATGTGAAAAAATAATATTAAACATAAATAAAATAATTGATAATTATTTGATGAATCCATTTTGTGATGAATATAGAATTTGAATCTACCTTATAGGTCATGAGCTACTCATAATCAATCTTGATCGTAGACTTCAATAAGGGTTTGTTGCCTCTATCAACCCTAGATGAGTATTTGATTTAAAGAGATATTTTGACACCGATGAGGAGTGATTAAAATTAATCTTAGGGTTTAGGTGTAGTAAACTTTATTTATATTGTAACAATTAATAGGTTCACCCATTATCGAAAACTACCTATTACTATACTATCGTATTAGATTGTTATTAGGCATAAAGTACACAATCACCTCAATATTAGGCTAAATCTCTTACATTTTATTTTATTATTGAATGAATAGGTCCATAATAGAAAATCCAACAATCCTCCCATTTGGACCATGTAATTCAATAATAATGACCACTTTAATAAAATGTAAAAGAAAATTATAGCATTTACACTCATCAGTCTAAATTGAGATCATCAATGTCTAGTAACATAAAAACATAGTGTCCAATAGGAATATCAATGAAATATATATTGTACATGTACACTTCACTAACTATATAAAATATCTAATAGGGATATACATTACAAGATTGTGTTAAATAAGATTCACATAACAAATTATGATAACATATGTAAATCTTTATGCACTAGGTTGAAGCATCCACCTAAAATGCTAAATGAGAATCATAATTTTGAATACAATATTGAGACAGAGTTTAAATGTCTTTATAAATATGCCATAACAAAAAAATATGCATAATATATGGCCAAATATGAATATTTCATTATAAATATTTCATTTATATACATTTCGAGAAAATAATTTACATTATAATATTTCCATTAACCTAAAACATCCAAAAACTTAGCTAATCCCATACTAATTACATGATCATAATATAATTCTACCACTAAACCTTTGGTTAGTGGATCCACGAGCATACGATCTGTGAAAATATGTTCAATATATATAATATGCTTACATACATTCTTTCACATAAACTAGTACTTTATATTAAAATACTTCGTATAGGTAGAACTTTGGTTATTATAAGAGAAGTTTATAGTAGCGATGTTGTCGTAATAAATGGTTAATGGTTTAAAAATGCTTTTAATAATTTCAAAACCAGTCATAAAATTTCTTAACCATATAGTAGCATATGTGGCTTTATAACATGTAACATATTTTGCTTCCATAGTAGAGGTCGCTGTTAAGGACTACTTAATACTTTCACATGACACAACTTTTCTTGCCATTATAAAGATATATCCAGATGTCAACTTATGATCATCTGGAAAACTAGTGAAATTTGAATCCAAGTAGCTTATAATTATAAGATTTCTTGATCTCTAGTAGGTCAATATATAATATTTTGTACCTTACAGGTACCTTATGACCCTTTTTATAGTAGTTTAATGTCTTTGACCAGGTTTACTCAAGTATTAGCTATGTCAAGATGTGTACATACTTGAGCATATATCAAACTACTAACAAATGATGCATGTAGGACATTTTTCCTTCTTTTCATTTCAACATCATTCTGAGGATATTGGAAATTAAAGAAAATTTTCTTTTTTGAAATGGGTGTAAAAACTTAAGAGCATGTTAACATATTGAAAATTTTCAATACTTTCTTAATGTACTTTTACTGAGATAAACTAAGGAAAGCTTGGGATTTGTCATAATAGATCTCTATCCCTAAAACATAAGATGCATATCTAAGATTCTTCATATCAAAATATTTGGATAACATTTATTTTATCTTAATTAATAAATTCACATCATTATTTGCAAGGGGAATGTCATCCATATATAGTATCAGAATAACAAAACTACTCATACTTATTAACATATAAATACACTGATCCACTACATTCTCTTTGAATCTAAGAGAAATTACTACCTTATTAAACTTTAGGTACCATTGTCTAAAAGTTTATTTTAAGCCATATATGGATTTTTTTAAATTAACAAATAGGATGCTCTTTTTTCTTCTCTTAGAAACCATTTAGCTGATTCATATGAATAGTTTTTTATAGATCACTATTCGAGAAAGTTATCTTTACATCCATCTAATGTAGCTTTAAATTAAAATGAGCTATCAAAGTGATGATAACTCGGAATAAGTCTTTGGTTAAAACTTATGAAAAAGTTTTCTTATCATTTATACTTTCCTTTTAGATGTAGCCTTTAACTACCAATTTAGCCTTGTACCTCTCAACTTCACCATTAGCATCTCTTAAAGACCCATTTGCATCTGACCGACTTACAACCTATAAGAGACTTTACTAGATCCTATACTTGATTCTTGTACATTAAAGCTAGCTCATCTTTCATAACACCTATCTAATTGGAATGGTTTAAATTAGATATGTCTTGAGAAAAAAGTTGTAGGATTAGTATTATCATTAATGTATTCATGCTCCTACAGATAAATAAGATAATTGTTGGAAATTGCCAATCTACGAACCTTATAAGATTTCCTAAATGGAATTTCTTCATTTATTTCATCTAGTTTGACATCTTCTACCATTGGTTGTACTAGATTAACTAGTGGAATAATAGAAGATGACTCTTCTAATATTGGTTCTAGTAAAATAATTGTTCTATCTTGAGTGAAATCCATAATACATGGTATTTAACTCCCACTGTCTAACTTTTTCTCAAAGAAGATAGCTTAATCAAACTTAAACACTTTAGTCATATAAGTTGGATAGTAAAATCTGCTTGCCCTTAAGCTACTATAGTACCTAATGAAGTATCCACTTATAATCTTCAAATCAAGTTTTCTTGTGGATCGAATGTATTGCTTTACTTCAGCTTTGCAACCTTAAATTCGAAAATACTTTAAATTAGGCTTCTTACCATATAATAATTTGTAAGGGATCTTTAGGCATTAACTTACTAGGAACCTATTATATAATGTATGCAACTATTCTCAATGCATCACCCCATAAGAATTCTAGTAGTGAAGTATGGGCTAGCATGCACATCACTATGTCTATAACAATCTAATTTCTTTTTTTTGTAGTTATGGTTTACTTTGGCATCCCAAGCGTGGTGTAACTTACCTGAATTCCGAAATTTCCATAGGTATCTTACAAAAAGTCGAGGGTTTCTTCTTATTTTATCATAACTATTATAATACTTGCCACTTTTATCATAATTGACATGTTTTATCTATTTTTCTAGTTTCAGTTCAATTATCACCTTGAATGATTTGAAGGCTTTTAGAGATTCTAACTTTTCACTGAATAGCTTTACCTAATTAAATCTAAAGTAATTATCGATGAATGTAATGAAGTATTTGTAACCTCCCATAGCATTAGGTGTGATAAGCCTATTAATATCAGTATGGATCAATTCTAAAGTATTCTCCTTTTCGCTTCTCTTCCCCTTTCTAAACCTAGTTATAAGTTTATCCTTAGTATAATCCATATAATTTCCAAAATTTGAAAAATCCAAATCATGAAGTACTTCCTCCTTTACAAGTTTCTAAATTCTTTCTTTAAAAATATGTTCTAATTGTTGGGAATTCGGATTATCATATGCAGCGAAAATTCAAAATTTAATCCGAATTCTACCTAGGATCCATGCAAAAAGCATAATCAATGATTAGGGTTTTACCTATTAGGCACTCGTATTTCTACTGATCAAAACTTGAGAGTGGATGGATTAAATGCCAGCCGAAAGGTATAACATCTCTACGGTATCCACACGGAGTAAACAATGACCTTTCACCTTCTACAAATATGCTAGGATGCGTTTTTCTCTCTAGGAATTAGGATTGGATGTTTTCTGAGTGATTTAGGATTTGTATGGAAGCTTTTAGCGTGTCTCTCATGTGCTGCCCTCAAGCTCATTTTTTATAGAACTTAAGCAAGCTACAATCCTAGTTCTACTAGGATAATGCTTCCAAAATCTTAATTACACTTAATAACTCATCTTATCCTTATCCTAGAGATAATAAGGAGAGATAGGACTTATCTATTAATTATCTAATATTAGATAATATTATCTCATAATATAAATATCTTAATATTAGATAATAGCATATAGTTATCAAATATCAAAATAATATTATCTCATAATATATTTATCTAATATATGATAATGTAATTATTTGATATTACTTTAATATCAAATAATATTACATAATATTATATATATATTACGTTAATAACACATTATTATTCTTAATAATAATATATATGCACGAAAATAAGTTCAATTAATTGGATATTAATATAATTAAAGTTCAATTAATTATTATCTTATTCCTACTCCTTTTATGTGATTCTGTAGGTTCTTATTACGTTGACAATGACTCATTATTGAGCCATAGATAGTGAGCGGTATCTAGCAATACATCACTGCCACTCAAGTAGTAAGAATGTTTGTGATTCGATATCTACCTAATACATATTCAACGTTTTGCATCATAATCCCCTTTTGTAATAATATCCAAATTGAACTGGAGGCATGAAATGTGTCATCCTCGTCAATATTCAATTTATATTTCTTGATACTGAGTAGACTTAAAATAAATGATTAATATCACATATTAATCCAATTGAGCATGGCCATGCATTTCTAAGTCTCACTCAATCAAGGGGCCTAAGGATATTTCTCTTTTATACAAGAGTAACAAAATTTCATTTACATCACTCACTTCCCTCTGTACGATTTATGACACATCCAATCAATGCCCTATTCGTCATCCTGATTACAGGTGACATAGGACAATATTAAAGTAAGTAATTCCTCATGTAGGGAACCGTAGTGACTTCAGGTCAAAGGTTTATGTGTATTTGTGATCATATGAGAATAACTTATGACACGTCTATCCATGCAATATTCTTATAGTGGGTCAGTCCAGTACATTGTCACTAGCAATGTACTCATGTATTAACTTAATATCACATATCCATGATTCGTAATCATCAGTCACTATACATACTAGTCTCGATATATTATTACTATCTTTTTCGTAATAATACTTGACTAAGGTCATTTTAGGAATAGCAAAGCTATTCCAAGGATAATTATTATATCAAGTTATAAATCGAGCAGAATAATAAAATTATGAAAAAATATATAATAATTAAATTGCCTAAAATAAAATATAATACATTGTGTATAACTCTAATCATCTTATATGATTGGTTCTAGGACACACACCAACAATCTCCCACTTGGACTAGAGCCAATCACTCATGTATCTAATACCAAGTGACATAGTATGACCATCATGCTTTTTCTGCGCTAAAGGCTTTGTCAGTGGGTCGGCGATATTATCATCTGTTGGTACTTTACATATCTTCACATCTCCTCTATCGATGATTTCTCGAATGAGATGGAAGCGCCTAAGTATATGTTTGGATCGTTGGTGAGATCTGGGTTCCTTGGCTTGTGCAATGGCTCCATTGTTGTCACAATAGAGATCCACTAGGTTTGCAATGCTAGGAACAACGCCAAGTTCAGTAATGAACTTTTTGATCCAAACAGCCTCTTTTGACGCATCATAGGCAACAATATACTTAACCTTTATAGTAGAGTCGGCCACTATTTCCTGCTTTAAACTCTTCTAACACACAGCACTACCATTTAGGTTAAATACATAACCTGACTGCGATCTAAAGTCATCCTTGTCTGATTGAAAATTAGCATCAGTGTAACCTTTTACAACAAGTTCTTCCTCTCCTCCATATATTAAGAATGAATCATGTTATTTTAATGGCAATTCCAATTATTATATTTATATATATTATCTGCGTAATATATTCAATTATGATAATAACCTTAGAATAATTGTATTCTTAAATGTCCTTAGTCATATATCATTATGGATTAGGTTGCTTTGATATGTTAAGACTAGCATGTGTGAAAACTTATATGAGATATTAAGTTTATACATAAGTACAAATTAGATAACTTGTATACTAAACTGACCCATATTAAGAACATTACATGGATCGTTATATGAGTGTCATGGGTGTTTCTTAGTGATCATTATTAATATGGTCCTTTGACTTGAGATCACCAAGGTTTCCTACATGTGAGTTTCATATTTTGATACTATTCTATGTCACTAATGGTTGAGTGAATGCAAGGGTAGATATTGGATATGTCATATATCATGCGGAGGGTTTTGTGTGATCAAGATGGGATTTGTCCCTCCTATATAACAGGAGTAACATCTGTGGGCCCCTTGATTAAGTAAAGCTAAGAAAATGCATGGCCATGCTCAGATGAATTGACATGAGATGTCGATTACATTTGTTTCAATCAGCTTACTTAAGAATCATGAAACCTTAAGATTGGGCTATACAGGAATGACATGATCCATATCTCATTCTCAATCTAGATGTATAGGACAAAAGGACGTAGGTAATGATCACGTGTAAAGGTTTAGTCAAATCACCGACTTTCTCATTACTTGGGTAACAATGATGTGTTGCTAGACACCGATCATTGTTTATGATCATTAATATGATCAATGGTCATTGCCAACGTAATGAGAGCCTGTAGGGTCGCACACTTAGAGCCTAGTGAATTTGGAATTAATGGACCAAATTATTTGGGCCTAATATTTGAGAATTCATGTTATAATTATAAAGCCCAATAGTAAGCCTATAATTGTACATGGAACAAAGCCCAAATAGGTCAGGTTTTTCTATGCACCTATTTAAATAAGCTTGTTAGGTAATAATAGTTGATATGATCATTATTCACGCATCCTAAAAAGGCATAGAAAAATCCTAACACCTCTCCTTGACCAAAACCCCTGAAGAGGCGTAGCTAGCACTACGAGGTGAAAGGAGATCAATTCCAACCGGTGTTTGTGTGGACATTCATCAGTGATTCACGGGTTCGTGTAGATACCATAGAGGTGCAGCCACATTAAACACTGCACTGGTGATCTGATCATCTAATTTTTATTCTGGTTCATGATTTGGAGAGTAGATTGGATTGGAAAATAGACAAAAACAAATTGGATTTGCTGTGTAGCGGACAGAAGAATTTTGTCGAAAGGTATAAACCCTAATCCCTAATCTATGGCGTCCTAAATTCGCATGGATCCTTGGTGGAAATCGTGCAAAATTTTTATTCCGTTGTGTATGTATGATGTGCGATTTCCAGCATATTGTATCTTATTCATGCGATCCTTCTCATCTTATATCGAAGGACACTGAGCTTTGGACAAATTTATGCCATGCGACATAGGCAAGAATCCTCTTTTGGATTCTTACATGTTAAACCGTTTTAACACTTTATCTATGTATGTACTCTGACTTAGGCCAAGTAATTTTCTTGATCTATCTCTATAGATCTTAATACCTAGTATATAGGCAACTTCACCTAAGTCTTTCATTGAGAAATAATTCCTTAACCAAGTCTTTACTATTTGTAGTGTAGGGATATCATTTTCGATGAGTAGTATATCATCCACATACAATACAAGGAAAATAATTATGCTCCCACTAAGCCTTTTGTAAGCACCAGATTCATCTTCATTTTTTATGAAATCAAATTCTTTAATTGCCTCATCAATATAAAGATTCCAACTCCGTGAAGCTTGCTTTAATCCATAAATGGATCGTTGTAGCTTACATACCTTTCCAGCAGTTTCAGGAATGACAAAACCCTCGGGCTGTGTCATGTACACATCCTCAAGGAGCTTTCCATTAAGAAAAGTAGTTTTGACATCCATCTGCCAGATTTTGTAATCATAAAAAGCTGCAATAGCAAGCAAAATCCGAATGGATTTAAGCATGGCAACTGGAGAATAGGTCTCATCATAGTTTATACCATGAACTTGCCTATAATATTTTATGACTAATCGTCCTTTAAAGGTTTGCACGTTACCATCCATGTCGATTTTCTTCTTGAAAACCCATTTGCACCCAATGGGTTTTACCCTTTCAGGTGGATCAACCAAAGTCCATACTTAGTTATTATACATGGAATCTATCTCAGATTTCATGGCCTCAAGCCATTTCTCAGAGTCTGGCCCTTTTATAGCTTCTTGGTAGGTTGTAGGCTCATCTTGATCCATGAGCAAAACATCACTATTTTGAGTCACAAGAAATCCATATTTCTCGGGCTCATGGCATATCCTACTAGATTTACGTGGGCCTTGTGTTACTTGAGCTAGTTCTCGAGTCACAACATCTTATGGTCTCTATTCAGGCTCTATTATAGGTTCAGTGTTACTTTGTGAGTCTCGCACTTCTTCAATTTCTACTTTCCTCCTATAATTTTTCTTAGAGATAAATTCTCTTTCCAGAAAAATACCAGTTCATACGACAAACACTTTACCTTTACTAGGATTATAGAAATAGTATCCCTTAGTTTCCTTAGGATACCCAACAACGTAGCACTTATCCGATTTGGGTCCAAGCTTATCAGAAACTTGACATTTTACATAGACCTCACAACCCTAAATCTTCATAAAAGACAAGCTGGGATGTTTCCCAGTCCATATCTCATATGGAGTCTTTTGAATCATTTTAGAGGGAACACGGTTGAGCGTAAAAGTAGTTGTCTCTAAAGAATACCCCAAAAAGAAATTGGAAGATCTGTATGACTCATCATAGATTGTACCATATCTAACAAGGTACGATTCCTTCTTTCTGAAACACCATTCCATTATGGTATTCCAGGTGGAGTGAGTTGTGATACTATACCACACTCCTTTAGATAGTCATCAAATTCTTGGCTTAAGTATTCTCCACCTTGATCTGATCGAAGTGTTTTAATACTTTTCCCAAGTTAGTTTTGCACTTCATTCTTGAATTCCTTGAACTTTTTAAAGGATTCTGATTTGTGTTTCATAATATACACATATCCATATCTACTGAAATCATTAGTAAATGTAATGAAGTACTGGAAACCTCCTCTAGCAAGTGAACTAATAGGCCCACATACATCAGCATGTATGAGACTTAATAGATCATTAGCCCTTTCACTGTGTCCAGTGAATGGTGTTTTAGTCATTTTACCTAGTAAACAAGATTCGTATATTTCATATGATTCAAAATCAAATGAATCCAAGAATCCATCTTTATGGAGCTTGGATATGCGCTTCTCATTTATATGGCCTAAATGAAAATGCTAGAGATAGGTTGGATTTAAATCATTTGATTTAAATCGCTTGGTGTTTATGTTATAAATAGGCATTTCAAGATTAAGAATATAGAGCCCATTGAACATTTGTGCACTGCAATAAAACATTTCATTTGAATAAACTGAATAACTTTTGTCCTTTATTATAAATAAAAAATCTTTCTTATCCAAACAAGAAATAGAAATAATATTCCTGTTGATAGCAGGCATAAAATAACAATCCTCTAATTCTATTACTAAACCAGAAGGTAAAGATAGATAATATGTCCCTACAGCTAGCGTAACAACTCTTGCTCCATTGCCAACTCGTAGGTCCACTTCACCTTTAGCTAGAGTCCTACTCCTTTGTAGTTCCTGTACATTTGTACAAATGTGAGAACCGCATCCGGTATCTAATATCCTAGATGTAGAAGTGGAAACATTAATTTCTATAACATAGATACTTGAAGCGGAAGTCTCACTTCCCTTCTTCCTTTTCAGCTCTTCCAGGTAAACATTGCAGTTTCTCTTCTAGTGTCCGGTCTGACCGCAATGTAAGCATGTCCCTTCCTTAGCCACACCCCCTTTAGGTTTCAATGCAGAAGACTTAGACTTGAGCTTGCCCTTGGATTTGGAATCCTTCTTGTTTTTGCCCTTGCCTTTGCCTTTGCCCTTTTGGACCATCATTATGGTGTTAGGCTTAGTCTTTTGCAAATTTTGTTCAGTAGTTCTTAACATGCTTAACAATTCTAGCAGTGGTTTGTCAATTTCATTCATGTTGTAATTCATGATAAATTGACCATAATTCTGTGGTAATGATTCCAGAATTAAGTCAGTGGCTAACTCTTGACCTAGTGGAGCACCTAATCTCTCAAGGTTCTTAACATACCCAATCATTTTGAGTACATGAGCCCTTACAGGGTTTCCTTCTGCTAATTTGCACTGAAATAATGCTTTTGTCACCTTAAACCTCTCATGCCGAGCTTGGCCTTCATAAAGCTTTTTAAGATGCTCAAGTATGTCATAAGCTTCCATGTTCTCATGTTGCTTCTAAAGCTTAGAGTCCATAGTAGCTAACATGAGACAACCGACATCTAATGCATCATCATAATGCTTCTTATAAGCATCCTTTTGAGCTTGAGCGATAGTAGCTTTAGGTTCTTGAGGAACAGGTTCCTCTAGGACATACATTTTTCACTCATGTTTGAGGACTATTCTCAAATTCTTGTACCAGTCCAGGAAGTTTGTCCCATTCAGTTTGTCCTTCTCAAGAACTGATCGCAGTGATAAGTTATTTGATGTATTAGCCATTGGTTATCTACGGCAGAAATATGCAAAGTAAGTATTAAGTTTAAAACATTTAATAAGGTCTTTTATTAAATGTACCTCCCACTATTTCATTCAAATTAATAGCCCTCACTATTAATTTGGAAAGTCATATTATCTAAGCTTTCTAGTGGGCCAAGATTCATATTTCACTAAGCTTTAAGTTAGCTTTGGCTAATCACTTAAAACTTAAATTATTTAGGTAGGCAACACTTGCCAATTGTATCATATACAACTCTTGGATAGTTAGGTGAACAACACTTGTTCTAGTCCATCTTATGAACTAAAGCCTAACTTTATGCCTCTAGGTCTCAATCCTATTGAGATATCCTAGTTAAGTCGGACTCAATGTTTGACATTCAGATATCACTATTATCCAGTCGCATCTCTCCAAGATAAACGAGGTACCTTGCTTTGGCAAACCTACCTTATGTCGATCGAGGCCTTGATGAGTGCCAAACATTGGACGACATCATAAATTATTACTAACTTAATATTTTAGATGAGGGATTTTAACTTAATTATTATCAGATCTCACCATAACTAGCCTATTTATTCATGCAATATATCTAGCATATCTCATACATCATATAAAGTAAATGAATAAAATAGACTACTGCATATCATATATCATGCAATGAATAGAACTATCACATAGTAGGTACACATTCTATCACATAGTAAATGCATGCTCATTAATATCATCATATAATAAAGAAATCAAAATGTCACATAGTATGACCCCAAAATTCTATTTTCTAATGACATTCCTAACTAACTCCTTAACTTCTTCTTGTCTCATAGCTCCTTAGCTTTTCCTTATTCCAAGCCAAGAATGCTTTATTGCAATTACAAATTTACAATAGAAACCCCGAGTTACATTCGAGGGGAATTGAGATGAGAAGAGAATATACATTAGAGAAATAGAGGAAAACATGACACGCAGATCGTATTTAAAATCCATCCATAAAAACTCCAAGGGCCATACTATGCAACATAATCATGCATCATATGTAATAATTGCTAAGAAATATATGTAACCAAGATAAGCAGGATGATTGACATATATATTTTATAACATAATCATCATAAAAAATCATGTTTTAAAATAGCGCCTTAAGAACAAAAATGATTTTTGAACGCTACGCAGAGTTAGCATGGCGGTCCTGCTAGCCAGTTAGTGGGCGATGGTCAAAGGGACAAAGCCCCTTGCCAGGGGGCGGAGCCTCCCGGGCCAAAAATTGAATTCATCAAACATTCAAATTTTAATTCATTTTGCTAACAGTTGACACATCCTAAGTCGAACAATTCGACTATATGATTGACTTTCAATTCATAGTTTCAAAACAAGATTTTCGTCCGAATACTTTGAATAATTTTAATCATATCAAAATAGATCCAACCATGTTAAATTAAAGCATACATATACCTCATAGACCAGATTCAACTTAATCACATTAAACCAATTTAAACAAGTCTTTAACAGATTTAGAATTAATCACATTAATTCTGTGCTGACTAGGTTATATGCTTTAAACGCAGAGAACATCACATATTCAGAACAGATTCAAGGGTTTATCATATAAAAACTTAGAATTAAATTCTAATCCAGAATGCATATATATATCACCCATATATAACTTGACTTAAAGATTAAGTTTGATTAAATCTGATTCATAATAGAACCTATTGATATAAGAATTATGCATGAAACAGATTTGAATATGAAGCAAAAAAATGCATAATTAGATTCATAATTCAGATCATATATATTATATATAAATATCTACGAAATCAGAATCATACATGAGTTTGCATATATCTCATATATGTCTAGTTTAAATAGAAACTAATTTGATATTAATTTATCACATAAACTTTCATCAAAATGTGTAACTTCTGATTTAAATCAAAATAGATTTGACATGTATTTATCATATAAATATTCATCAAAGACGGTAAAACACATAATCGGAACTATGTTTTTGCAAGAAGCTTTGATACCACTATTGGGAATTCGAATTATCATATGTAGCAGAAATTCAAAATTTGATACGAATTCTACCTAGGATCCATGCAAAAAGCATAATCAATGATTAGGGTTTTACCTATTGGGTACTCGTGTTTCTACTGATCAAAACTTGAGAGCGGATGAATCAAATGCTGACCGGAAGGTGCAACGTCTCTACGGTATCCACACGGAGTGAACAACAACCTCTCACCCTCCACGAATCTGCTAGGATGCATTTTTCTTTCTAGGAATTAGGATTGGATGTTTTCCGAGTGATTCAGGGTTTGTATGGAAACTTTTAGCGTGTCTCTCATGTGCTGCCCTCAAACCCCTTTTTATAGAACTTAAGCAAGGCACAATTCTAGTCCTACTAGAATAATGCTTCCAAAATCCTAATTATACTTAACAACTCATCTTATCCTTATCCTAGAGATAATGAGGAGAAATAGGACTTATTTATTAATGATCTAATATTAGATAATATTATCTCATAATATATTTATCTAATATCTGATAATGTAATTATTTGATATTACTTTAATATTAAATAATATCACATAATATTATATATATTACGTGAATAACAGATTATTATTCTTAATGATAATATATATGCACGAAAATAAGTCCAATTAATTGGATATTAATATAATTAAAGTCCAATTAAATATTGTCTTATTCCTACTCCTTTTGTGTGATCCTGTAGGTTCTTATTATATTGACATTAACTCATTATTGAGCCATAGACAGTGAACGGTATCTAGCAATACATCACTGTCACGCAAGTAGTAAGAATATTTGTGATTCGACATCCACCTAATACATGATCAACGTTTTGCATCATAATTCCCTTTTGTAATAATATCCAAATTGAACTGGCAGCATGGAATGTGTCATCCTCGTCAATGTTCAATTTATATTTCTTGATACTGAGTAAACTTAAAATAAATGATTAATATCACATATTAATCCAATTGAGTATGACCATGCATTTCTAAGTCTCACTCAATCAAAAGGCCTAAGGATATTTCTCTTTTATACAAGAGTAATAAAATCTCATCTACATCACTCACTTCCTTCTGCACAATTTATGATACACCCAATTAATGTCTTATTTTTCATCCTGATTAAAGGTGATATAGGACAATATTAAAGTGAATAATTCCTCATGTAGGGAATCGTAATGACTTCAAATTAAAGATTTATGTGTATTTGTGATCATATGAGAATAACTTATGACATGTTTATCCATGCAATATTTTCATAGTGGGTCAGTCCAATACATTGTCACTAGCAATGTACTCATGTATTGACTTAATATCACATATCCATGATTCATAATCATCAGTTACTATACATGCTAGTCTCGATGTATTATTACTATTCTTTTTGTAATAATACTTGATTAGGGGTATTTTAGGAATAGCGAAGCTATTCCAAGGATAATTATTATATTAAGTTATAAATTGCATAAAATAATAAAATTATGAAAACAAAATAGAATAATTAAATTACCTAAAATAAAATATAATATATTGTGTATTATTTCGGTCATCTATATGATTGGTTCTTAGGACAAATACCAACACTAATCACCTATGCCATAACATTGAAGATCTTTTATCGACTCAACATCTTTTCTTACCAATAACAAAGTTTATTGAGTTCACAAAATTATGATTTAAATAAACTCCTTATAAAATATCACATACATAACTAATACCCACAATAGAGGATTTATAAAATAATTCAACTTTTCCATTTCTAAAATAATAAGAGTATCTTATAGAATACAAAGCAATAATAAAAATTAAATTCCTTCTCATGGAAGGTACATAAACTATATTATTCAATAAAACTTTATTTTTAGTCTTTAGCTTCAACTTTATTAATCCTATGTGCTTCCCTTCAACGCTATCTCCACTTTTGAGTCTTACAATCAACTCTCCTTTACTTAACTTTCTTAAATTTGTTAATGCCTAAGAATAATTAGTCATATGAATAGTTATACTAGTATCTAACCACCAAGAGTTTAATGACACATCAATAATGTTTGATTCAAGATAGACTAGAGTTAGATGGGTACACTTCTTTTTCCTCTTAACCTATTTTTGAGTCTTACAATTAACTCTCATTCATTTAACATTCTTAGATTTGTTAGTGCCTAAGAATAATTAGTCATATAAATAGTTGCACTAGTATCTAACCATTAAGAGTTTAATAGCATATTAACAATGTTCAATTCAAGATAGACTAGAGCTAAATGGGTACATTTCTTTTTCCTCTTAACCCATTTCTTGTATTTAAAATAGTCTACTTTCTTATGCTTATACTTTTTGTAGAACCTATAGTTACCCTTGAATTAGGCCTTATTAATTTTATAGCATTATTATCCACTAGATTCATCTTTCTCACCCTTTTTCCTTCCATGTTTGTAATGACCCTTGCTATTTTTCTGATTAGACCTTCCATTATGATCTACATATTTCCCATGTTAGGTATAATTAACTACTTGAGTCTTTACTTTCTTTATGTCTTTCTCAACCTATATAATGATTAAAATGAGCTCGTTGATAGTCCTTTCTAATTTTTAAGTATTACAAGACTTTTTAAGAATGTCAAATTGAGATGGAAGAGACTCCAATACATGCCAAGTTAAATAACTTTCTCTGAGATTAACTTACTTGATTTTTAGCTTATTGTAATAGTTAATAAATCTCCAAAATATGCTTTCTTAGCTCATTGACACCATCATACACTAATTTCACAAGTAATAAAAGATATCGTATTTTCTTAACCTTCTTAAACTTCTTATATTATTTAATCACAGAATCTAGGAACTTTTTCGTGTTTTTTGTTTCGGGAATACTCTTTTTTATCATCTTATCTATCATATATTTCATTACCATCAAACACACTCTATTATAATAGATCCACTTTTCATGATGATTTCTCTAATCTACTTAGAATTAGCATTAATCTAAGGTTTTGTTTCCCTAATTGCTAAATCAAAGTTAGAGACTACGAGATATAACTTTAATAATTTAGCTTAGTTCTCATGATTCATCCCATTAAGTATCTTAATTACATTTAATTATATAAGTAAAGGAGTTGAAGAAACAAATTTAGAATATTAATACATGTTTAACGTTAATCATGCTAGAAATTTCTCTTAGTAAACTATGCAATTAAACTTAGTATTATATTATAAAGTTTAATATTGATAGACCATTAAAAGGTCCAATAATATAACACAAGAACTAAATATCATATTCATAAAAATTTAACACTAATAAGGTGATGAAAATTTTAGAAATATAATATTTATTTCTACACTTATATTATTATTAACAAATCACTTTAATAATATTTTAATACCATATCAGTATAATATTATTAAAATAATATACTCTTTAGTTTAACTACCTTTTTAGTAAAGTAAATAAAATTTTATGTAATTAAGCCCATAATAGGTAGGCTTACAATTACAAAAAATTTTATAGTATAACACAAGCCTAAATAATTACCTAAAATTATTTTCCTATACATACATATGCATAGAAAAATAATTAATGGATCAAATAGTGCCAAAAAATTTCACAAAAAATATATATGAAAGCCTAAAATGTAAGAATGTTACAATAAAAATTTCAACCCAAATGAAAATAACTGGCCATTTAAATTAAATAGGAAAAATAAGTAAAATATTTTTAATTCTAAAAAAATATGAAAAAATGTTTAAAAAATTTAGTTCAAAGAGTAGAGCTTGAAACACTTTTTACTAGTGTTAGATAACCCCAACATGACTGCCCGTGGTGTGTATGTACTAGCATCGCATGTGGGCGTTGCCAATGCGCTGTTCATCATCTTCCTAAGCCAATTAGGTCTAAAAATAGGGTTTGACTTGGTTTTCAGACCAGACTTAGTTTTCAAATCGACATAACCCAAGACTAATTTTTGCATTTTAAATATGTTTTTCAATGCAATTTTCATGCATTATGCCACTTTAATGTATTTTAATGCAAAATTTTCCAAAAAAGTGCATCTAAAAAATGATTCTCATGATTGAGAAATTTTTCAAAATTGCAAGTATGGCTTTAATGACTTTTCCTTTTGAAAACCTTGTATTTAAACACTTACCAATGCCAAAATACATTTTCATTGAATTCTAATATACTAAAATGGAAATTATTTTGAATTAATTTCAAAAAATTTCAAAAAAATCCATGATTATTGGAAGTGGTTGAAAAATTGCCAAAAAATTTTCACATGTTCAAAAACTAATGGATATTGGAGAAACTTATTGAAAATTTCATGAATGAATTGAAATTCTTTAAACAGAATCCAAACACACACAAGCAACTTTCATGATATCAATGCATCAAAAATTGGAAAAATTTTCAAAAAAATGGTGCTAGGCTTTTTTGAAAAAATTATTTTTGAGTTCTTAAGTTTTTTTTGTGCAATTTTTGCTAAAAATTTTCATACTTATTTTTCTAGAAATTGCATATGTACATTTATCAAATTGTTAATAAAATTTATACTCATAGAATATATTAATATTCAAGTAAAAATTACAATATGTAAAATTATTAAAACACATAAAATTCATCCAAAAATATATAAAATGCATGGATGAATCACATACAAAATTTCTCATATATATAATGTGTATATTAGACACTAGGAACAAAAATAATGCATATATAGATATAAATAAACAATATAAGCATTATAAAATAATTTTAAGATTCATAGCAAAATTCTATCCACAAAATATTCATCACAAAATATAAAACTATTCAAAAGTAAAATTTTCTTCTTGATTCTACATAATAGTATATTTAATACATATGATTCACTGGCTCTAATACTAATTGCTGAAATCTTTTTTTAAGAATAATAATCCCAATTGAATCATATGAAAATATAATATTAAGTATAGATAAAATAATTGATAATTACCTTATGAATCCATTTTGTGATAAATGTAGAATTTAAATCTCCTATAGGTCATAAGTTACTTATGATCGATTTTGATCACGGACTCCAATATGAGTTTACTATTCTTATTAACCTTAGATGAGTATTTAATTTAAGGAGGTATTTTAACATCGATGAGTGATGATCAGAATTAATCTTAGGGTTTAGGAGTAATGACTTTTATTTATATTATAATAATTAATGAGTCGACTTTATTATTGAAAACCACCTATTACCATGCTATGGGGTTAGATTACCATTAGGTCTAACCTACATAATCACTTTAATATTAAGCCAAACCTCTTACATTTTATTTTATTATTGAATTAATAGGTCCACAATAGAAAATCCAACATGTCACACATGCGCATGCATGTAAAACAAGTGTCTTAAAAGCTAAGTAATGCATGTGTGCAAGACAAATGTCATAACAAATAGGTGTGCACAAGAAAATGTTCAAATTAATGAGAATTAGGTGTCATGTATGAATATACCTAAAAGGATAAGTGTCACAGCTAGAATTGCAAGGCAAGATAAGTGTCATATGAGTTTCCACTAGCTAATATTTTATTTAAAATATGATCACGATGGTACTATGGAATTACTAATTTATGTCGATCGATTTACACTGATTTATATTATCATTGATGTTTATTTTGATATAGTAACATTTTTAAAATTTTATGAAAGTTTAATATGGTGGTACTTTTGAATTTAGAAGGAATCACATTACATCGGATTTAGAAATAATCAATGTTAAAACTTTTGTACAAAAACTTAGACATTAATTTTTTTTTCTTAATTGTCATCTAAAAAATGCTAAAATGTCAATTTTTGACATAATTAGTGTCAAAAGTTATGGCTATCGGCTCCTTTCTTTGAAAGGTGAAGCTTATGGCATCAATTTACTTTATTAATCGATGTTTATTATTTTTCATCATATAGTTTAGAATTTTACTCTTACTCTTTTTTGTGTTTGTGTTTAGGTTAATTCTTTAAAATAGTTTGAATCTTATGGAAGCACCCTATCTATGACTCTAATGTTTCCTATTCAAAAAATATTTGTACAAGAGTACAAGAGACTTTAAAGTCCTAGATGGGATGCTTCTATAAGGAAAGATGATTGATGCCTGTAAAATCTACAAGAATACTTCAATATGAGGAAAATAGATAAGCTTCCTTCAACACATGAGAATTTGCAATAAGAATTTTGCTTTGTGTTGTAAATTTAAATACATGGAGATTATGTTGTAATAGTGTATTAATGATCTGCTGTAGGATTTTTTTTATGAACTACAATTAGATGTAATAATTTGTAAAGAAACATTATTACTTAAGCAATGACATATCATGTCAGAATAAGACATTGATCATTTACAAAACCATCATCCAAAATGCATTTCAAAAGTCATTGCAAGATGTAAAACACTCACACATTGGTTTTAATATTAATTGATATCTAAAGGAATTTCAAAAGTCTCCATGGATAATGCATTTACCACTTATTTGATAATTGAGTATGCCTAAGACGTCAATTTTAAGTCAATAATTAACATCCATAATTTTATTTATTATCTATATATTTCATGTTCACTCAATATTTCAAAACATCTCAATGATGCCTTAATCTCCATTATCTAACTTCAACATTTTTTAGGGTAGGAAAGATAGCTTCCTTACCATTTCAACTAATACTTTTAAAAACATTATATAATTTAATTTTTATTGATTTATCCAACGTCATCTAATATATGTTAGATGAGATGGTAGGATGGATATTTTCCTCATCCACAAGCAAACATTGGCATTGGTAATGGAGGTAATTATATTACTTAAATCCATAATTCATTAATATCTAAATGTAACAGAAGTCAAATAATAGTTTTTAGATAATGGTTATGAAAATTTGCACCTATGTTGGCAATGAAAATAGAAGACTAAAGTCCCCTTTTTTATGTAATATGTTTTTAAACTTACATTTATTGATGTAACAATATATAGAATAAATAAAATAATAGAATAAATTTTCTTATATTGATATCTTCTTTCTCATTTTTTTATTCACATTTAATGTGTTGATGTCTATATTGTTGTAGAAAAATATGCAAAAAGAACATGAAAGTTATTATGAATTTTTTATATTTAATAAAATTACAAAAATATTTATTATTAGTTTCAAAACTCACTATTTTTTTCTTCAAACTTAGAAAAATTAATTTCTTAGAACATAGTAAACCCGTAATCTTGTTAATGTATGTTTTCAATTTTTTCCACTTAATCCATCCCTTGGGTAGTTTATAAAATGGTCAGTTTATTTTCTATTAGTTGATGTAATATTTATAAAATTTAGTTTGGTATTTAAGCTACATTAAAATATATGGGTAGAGTTATTTGCAAAAAAAAATCAATTGTACACAAATAACCTATGTTTAAAAATTTATAATAATGGTATCTTCAATATAACTGACATTATATTACATTTATTAGAATGATGTCACCTTCATATATACAGTGATTATTGTAACTAAACTAACGTCTAATTTTTCATGTCTTTTGTTAAGAAAAATCGATAGGAAAAGTACAAAAAATATAAAAGAACTAGTAAAAGTATGCAATACAAGACTAAATTATTATAGCACTTTTTGTAGAGTCAAGATTCTTCTAACATGAAACTCTATTTTACAAACACTAGTAGAATCATGAAGCACAAGTTGCTTTTCTACTTTAATGTGCAAATTAGGTACACCCACCAAATATTCTCAAATTTTCATTCTTTATATTTCTTGATTTTTTCGGTATAAATATGTGGTTTTATTTTTCTTGAGCCCATATTAATATATTCAATTTAGGATAATTAATGTTGAGATTATGATGCCATACTAAAATATTTTTAATTCTTTATTAGCTTATTAACATGTATCATAACTTTAGGCACGAAATATATCATATACAAAAGATTTCCTTTATAAATGTATAGAAATATTTTGGCTTTGCATTTGTACTTTAAAAATATTTTGTTATAGATTATTTGGGTTACATTATTGATGTATAAATATATGAATGTGTATATGTTTTAGGTACATATATGACAATATGTATAAATTGTAAAGATATAGGATTTAGTTAATGTTCTTATATGAATAGATCTTACTAAATTGGTTAGTTAACAATTGAAGATGGATGCGTGTTAATTTACTTAGTACTAAATATGAAAATTTGATTGATGAATTCATTAGATTTACAATAACTTGAGGGATAGAATTTAGTGATAGCCTCTTCTAGTGCCTTTGTGTTAACTATTATTATATGAAAATGGGGACAATAGAACAAGTATGAGATCATCTATTTGTCCATGACATTGATGCTAGGTATGTAAGATAAATATGGCACAATGAAAGTAAACTTTGTAACATATCTACTAATTATGAAGATGAAAGTTTCAATGATCATTTAGAGGATATATTGCATGATATTGATGATAATTTTATTTAGCATTCATAAGTCCTTGATAATCTATTAATTGTTGTGCAAAAGCTATTATATCATAATTGCACTAAATTCACATATTTATCTACTATATTGAGATTATTCATGTTAAAAGCAATGAATGGATGGAGTGAAAAAAGCTTTACAGAATTGTTATAATTGTTGAAAAATATGCTTCTCGAAGGCAATGTCCTATCGACTTATGCTTATGAGGTGAAAAAATGATGTGCATAATAAGTATGGAGTATAGAAAGATCCATGTTTATTTTGATGTCTACATATTACATAAGAGGGACCACTAAAGATTATATGAGTGTTTAAAATGCAAGGCATTCCGTTACAATTTGAATAAGCATGATAGCAATATCAAGGAAGAAGTTCTAGCTAAGGTGTTATGGTATCCTTCCATAATACCAAGGTACTTTCCCGTTGGAAGAAAATAGTACATCTCGATTACAAGAGATTTTTGCCTCGCTCCCATAACTATCATAGCCTAAGAAGGGTTTTCAATGGTTTATTAGAGGAAGCAATAACTGTGAAGCTTTTATCTAGGGAGGAGCTTAATGTGTGCATCACAATATAATCAAAATTAGATATTACTTATTAATAAATTTTTTTTGCAATATAAGGTAACAACTAAGTCGAACCTCTAGTAATCTACTTGATATATCATTCCATGATGATTTACTAACAAACATAATGTAAATAAAATGTAAACAACATGCATAGACAAAATAAAATAGAATGCAAATAAAAGTGAAACAAGATAAGATGCAAGAATGCAAATAAGATGCAATTGACAGAAATAGAATGCAATTAGGAGGTTTGATTCAAAATTTTGAATAAAATGCATTAACAAAAGCAAAATACAAAAATAACATAGAAAGATAGAAAATTAATGTAGCAAAACAATTAATCCAAAGATTTGAGGGCTCTTATGTGGATTAAACACAAATCAAATGTATTTGACAATTCTAATTAATTTTTTATCCTTAAATTATTTGGAACCCTTGCAATAATTTATGAACTTTATGCTAGATAACCATCTAGAATATGATTAATTAAGATTAGTAAAATTAAGTAACCGCTATAATCCATTAAGCTAGATAGAAATTGATTTAAAAATAGAATTCAATTGAATTGAAGTATTAAATTAGAAACCTTTCATTTAATCTTTCAAACCTCTATCATCACATGAAAAATAATGATTAACTAATATAATTCACCATAAAAATAGATAAACATTAGAAGTAGAAAAGGTTGAACATAAATTATACCAAATTAGCATTACAATTCCAAGCAATCAATATAAAGAATAAAGAAAAGAGAAAAATTAATTAGAAAAATTTAACATTATATCTTAGGGTTTTATAATCTAAATAGAGAAGAGTATCAAATTTCTTAAATGAATTAAAAACTTAAACTTCCATGACTAAAGAAGAAGAAATTTGAAGAGGAGAGAAAAGTTGTCTAGTGTTTGTGTTGAATTATTTGAAAGTGTTTTCGCTTTTAGAGGCACAACCCTTTATTTAAATTGCTATTCTCTAAAACTTATAGACCTAAATCATATGCCTCTTAGGGTTATAAGGAATAGAGCCTTCCTAATTTTAGAAGCTCAAAACTTAATTTACAAAATAATGCACTACAAAATTTCCTACAATAAAATCTCAAAAGTTTGAGTTCTAGCTAATATAAGACCACAAAAACTATGTAGTTTCACTAAACTCAAAACATAAAAGGCTGGCTCTTAGAAAGCTTTAAGCCTTTGTTTCACTTTAATTAGACCTCTAGAGCTTCATATATGCCTAAAAATTGAAATTAGCTTATCTTGAACAGAAATAGAGCTTTAACTTCTTGACTACATTAGACCTTCTAGATGTTAGAACTAAGCTTCAACCAAAATATGAAAGTTATAGAGCTTCCTTTAAGCTTTCCAATGATATAAAGATTAACTAAATTTAATTTACTAAACTTAAGATAACACTAAAAACTTGAAACAATGTAAAAATTCAACCTTAACCAAATAATTTCAAATCATTGTAAAACTAACCCTAAATTTCATAATAAGGGCAATTCAAAAAAATTAAGCATATGTAACATATAAGAGGCATAAAATAGGAGGAAATAATATAAACAAAAATCTTACATATCAAAGGTTTATGAAATGGTGAAAAATATTAATGTCATCTTTAGCAAACCTAATGCTTTAGTAAGTGGCAATACTTTGTGAAAGAAGAGGTCTAAATTTTTTGATCTTTCATACTCAAAAAACTTGAATGTTATGCACAAAATTGATGTCTTGCATGTGAAAATAGTTTAGTTAGAGTGCTCTTGAACATGTTAAGGAGTAGACCTGCAAAAGATGGCCATATGGGAGAAACTAATACAAAAAAGGGGTCAATGTATTTATTTACCCTTAGCTTCTTATACCTCATTTAAAAAGGAGAAAATAAGTTTTTAAATATTTCTAAATGGGGTTAAAGTTCTTTAAGGCTATTCTTTCAAAATCAAAAGCTTTGTTTTAATGAAAGATATGAAATTTATTATTTAGAAGTCTCATGATTATCATACTTTAATATAACAACTTCTATTGATCGCAATTTAAGGAATATTACCTAAACATATGAGACAAATTATCATAAAGCTTTATTTTCTCTTCAATACAATATGTGACAAGTTCATCAACTTAAATTAAGATATACTATAGAGGGATATTGTACTCACACTATGCCAAATTAAGATATATTTTTCATCCTTATTTTTTAACATTATAGTGCATTTGGTTATGCATTTGGTGAATGAGGTAAAATTATATGGTCTAGTTTACTTGAGGTGGATCTACCTAGTAGAACATTACATGAAGATTCTAAAAAGGTATCCATAATTAGAATAGGCCTAAAAGATGTATTATTAAAGGATACATTTTTTAATAAATTGTTAGGTTTTTCACCTTATACTTGTCAAATACAAATACTAGTAAGCTTCTCATGCCTTGCTATAAATGAAGAATTTTAGGGAAAAGTACATTAGGGAACGGAGTAGAGAGTATAAACTGTGAAAAATAGGAATAAGCATAATTTTACCTCTTATAAAATAGTGAAAAGATTAAGCCTTATATGAATGAACATATTTCTCTTATAAAAAAGTTCCATCATAGCAAGAATGAGAACTAGATGTAAGTTAAACATAATCACTCATTCATCAAGTAGTTCTACAATCAAGTGGGTAACATGATAGAGGTAATATTGGATGCCATTTTTGAGATTATAAGATGGTTAGTATAAGGACCTTGTATGGATGTTATATATTATTAAGGATATAATATCAATAGATATTTATTTTACATTAAGAGACAAGATATGAGGAATACCATACAAAATAGTAGGGTTACTCTAATAGTTTAAACAATGCATGTTTCTAGTGCCAAAGATAAAAATCTCATCTATTTGATAATATCATATTACAAAGTAATTAAAGATATATAGGAGCTCAACTACATCTAATTTAGAAAACTTACCTTTCTATATAAAAGGATAAAGAATAAAAATAACACCTAAGTAGATGACTTAGGATTCACATGATGGATCTTAGTAAGAATGGTTATTAGGGGAAGCTATTCATAATGATATCTTAAGTAAAATAAGTTTTCTATATGTCAAGCTCGGGTAATAACAAGCAGTCTATAATTCTTCAAGGGGAAAGATAGATGGTTGTAATAGGAATGAAGAAAATGTAGCCACTAATATTGAAGACACACCTTCTGATGGAAATATGGCTAAGGATCATAAAGACCATACAATTAGCCTATGGCCCAATAATTTAATGTTATTTTCTACTTTTAGCCTTTATGACATTATGGACTTATTTTGTGTTATTTTATATGTTAGGTCACTTAAAAGCATTTTGAACTTTAGCTTAGGTGGAATATAATTTGGCCCATTTTGCTTTAAATATTTATTATGTTATTTTGAGTCATTTAGGAGCACACTTATTAGATTTAGGTTAAAATTTAGTTTTGAGTCCATTTAGAACTATTTAAGTCCATTTTTCTTAAGGTTTTCTAGTAAGTTGTATAAGGAATCTTGTTTTCTTATGAAGATAATTCAAATTTAGCACAATGAGTGAATGACTATAGCCTTTTCTTATGAGAATGTGATTCTCTCTTTGATTCTTGAATGAACTTTCAAATTTATGAAAGGGAATCAACCTTTGTGGTCTCTACCATCACTTATTAAAAAATTTATCTTTTGTGACATATTTTTCATCACTTATCACTCTCCTTGTTCACTATTTTGAAGTATCATGAATATCATTTTATTTTTATTTTAATTTGCTAAATTTTGGATAAAAATATAGTAAATATCTCTTACAAGAAACTACTCCCTTAAGAACAATTTGGATTTGCTAAAAAATGTAGTAAGGGTTAAGTCTAAGTCGTACTTAAAGGAATAGTAGTCAATTGGCAAAATAGAATGTAAAAGCAAATGATTTTCAAAAGCAATTTTGAATAAGCAATTTAAAATATAATTAGATTTAAATTAACAAAAGATAGATATCAAATCCAAGGGATTTCATACTCCAATTCTTATATTTTCATCGATACTTAACAAATCTACTTATAATTTGACTACTTAACTTAAAAATACCCTTGAGTTAGTGGTAATCATGCAAATTCTTAATACAAATTAATCTGAACAAGTTATTAATCAATCTCCTATTTCTAATTCAATTCAGAACAAGCAACTAAATCCAATTAATGACAGTTTCAATAATTCAAATTTTTATTAAGTTGAATTTAAAAATTCTACAAGCTATAATTGCTAAAAAAAATTTCATAATTTTAACAAGTAAAAATTAGATACCTATTTAATGCTAATAATCAACCATCCTAATTTCACGAGTGAGAATTATTAGTAATTACTTATATAGCATCAAATCACTAAGAATAATCAATTAATAGGCATTTATTAACTAATTATCAATGTAATCATAGTTAGTGAAGAATAGAAAAATAAGACATAATTGAATTATAAATAAATTAAGGAAAAAAGCCTCAAATCAGATCAACTTGGGAGTACTTAAACCCTTGAACCTTAAAAGAAAATTAGCTATTCATGGTGTTTTTACAATAGAGAAGTAGAAAAAGAGTGTTGTTGTTTGGAAAAGGTGAATGCCTTTGAAGGCATTAAACCTAGGTAAATATGATTTCCCTAGTTAAAAAATCAAATGGAATAAGTAAACATATCTCTTGAGATTACAAAGAATGGAGCCTTGAATAAATTTAAGGCTCATAGCCTAATTTACAAATTAAATTACAAATAGTGCATATAGTAGTAAAATTTCATAATTTAGTTTCCAACCTAAGTTTAACTAGCAAAACAGCATAGTTTCACTCCAAATATGAAAGTTGTTGGGTCAAGTCTTTCCAATTGTGGGTGCTCATTTCACCTCAATTAGACTTCAAGAGCTTTAGATATAGCTTAAAAATATGATTACGTTAGTTACAATAAAAATAAAGCTTCAATTTTACAATCAATTTTAACCCTTTAAACATTTAAGCTAAGTTTTAAATAAAACATAAAAGTTTTAAAACTTTTTTTAACTTTTTAACAATGTAAAGATCACCTAATTTGAACATTCGAAAATCAAGTTATAGTTAAAAACTTAAAATAATATAAAAATTTAGCATTAATTGAATAATTCAAAAATATTGAAAAATCATCACCTAATCATATAGCAAGACTAATTCCATAAAATTAAGCATATGTAACATACTAAAAAGTATTAAATTGGAGGAAATAATATAGATAATATCTTACACATAATACATTATAAAAATTTATAATGATGTTTGATGAAATGATAGTATAAAATTGATATAAATTAGTGATTCTATAGTAACGTGAATTTATAACCAATGGAACTCTTGGATGGCATTCTAAACTAATGAATAGTGCCCATAATTATCATTTTTTTTATTGCTAAAACCAGTGGAAATTTAATTGGAAATAACCCACTATACATAAGGACCTTTTAACTTATCCAAAGGCCATTTAGTGAAAGCAAGATAGGAGTTTTATGGCCAATCCCTCCTTAAAATGCGAAAAAAGGAGAAGATAAGCAAAATAACCCTAAAAAACTATTTTGACTCTCCTTTCCCTTAGTAACTCATGGCTATCTTCTAATAAAAAGCCCTACATCATCATCCTCCACATCATTTTCACCTAAGACTCATTGTCACTTTCTGATTTTGCATGTTTCTTCTCATCCTTTTCAAGATTACCTAAGAATATCCCTCTCCTCCTTCTACCATGGGACATCCACACCAAAGGAGAAGTAGAATGATTTATGTATCTTTATATAAGAAATCTTTCTTCCCTTCTAATAAAAGATATATCTTTAAGCTAAACATCTCCCTTCCAAAAATAAATTTTCTTTCAAGGTGAGTACTTTCCCTATATGCTTAGCTTGGTATCTTTTGATTCACACACTAAATCCCATATAGTTTATAGTGGGTTAGGTAGCTGCACTTTAACCAAGGAAAAACACCTTAAAAATCCTATAGATCTACTTGTATGTTTGTTTAAAAAAATGATGAATCAAACCTCTAAAATATAATTAATGGTTCAAGTGTCATAGGGAAAATTAGCAAGAATGAGTTTTTTTTTACTTAATTACATACATGTAAGGGAATTAAGTATAGACTATGTTATGGTTTTAGGTACTTAAGGATTTTATTTTGGGAAAAGCTTAGTAATTTTTCCTTTATAAAAATGGTTACTTGATTGTTATGAATTTTGGATGGATGATTTGATTGTTGTAATGGAATATTACATGCATAAATCATGAATGATGAATTGTGTGAGAAGAATGACTAATTAGGTTTTGTATATGTTTCACCTCCCTTATGGATTTAGGGGGAAAGATAATGCTTGCTTAGTGAAATTTTGTGAATTATTTCCTTTGGTTACTTGTGATTTTGGCACGTGCTTGGTTGTGCATGAGATCTTATAATGTTCCTATGAATAACTTATAAAGAAATGTTTTTGAATGACGTTTATTTCAACGTGCAAAAAAGAAAAACAAGTAAAACAAGGTGATGCATATTTCAGCCATTAAGAAAAATATGATTTTAGTTTCTTATGTATAGATGAAAGAAAATGGATAGACAAGGATGTTTTTGTTTCAACAATAAGGGGGATAGTAGGAAACATATGAGTTTTTTTATTTCTAGAATACATATACATATAATAAAGGGTTAATGAAGAAATTTAAGATTTTTATTGTTTACATATGAAGAAGATAAATGTATGAAGAAAATATATAGGAAGACATATGAGAAAATATATAAGAAAGTATATAAGAAATATATGAGCAAGTGTATGAAAAATTATATAAAAAAATATAATTTAATTTCTCAAAAAAAATAATGCATGTTTCAGCCTAAGGTGAAAAAAAGAGAAAATTATAATTTTTATTATTATGAGTGAAATAGGGGTAAAAAATAATATATATATATATATATATATATATAACATAGATCATGTAATTCCTTAAAAAATTATATATATACATATATGTAATGGAAGGGCAAAATTTTGGCCTAAAGGAGATTTAAGTGAGGTGGAAAAACAATTTTTAAGTTAAACATAAGAAAATGAGAGGAAAACTTAGATGTTTATAATGCATGTCATAGTTGCATTGTGAAAATGCTCAAATGTGTGATTTAACACCTAAAAATTGTGAAAAGAAATTTTGACAAGTTAAAAAGGGCGTGGTTTAGCCACATGAGGGAAAGAATATTTAGATTATTTTTTAAACTATAAAAATTAGAATATTTATATTGGATTGTGAAGTAAATTTTAATTAAAGAACTTGAGTTAAGTAAATAGAGTTCAAGAAAATTGGTATTTGTTCCATAGGTTATGTTTCAATCATGGAAAAAGGGGAATAAGAAGGAAATGTTAATTACATGATTATATATTAAGGACAAGATATGAAATGTTTAATAAACAAGTGATTAAGAAAAAATATAGGGATAATTCAATAACATAGGGGTTTGGCCCTCTTGAAAAAGGGATAATAAATGAGAGTATAAAATTAAAGATGTAGTTTCCTTTATGGAAAATCTTAAATTAGAAGGCCAAATAAAAAAGAAAATAATAATAATAGTGATGATGATAATAACAATAATAAGAACAACAACAATAACAACAATAATAATTTTTTTAATTTCAAAAGTATGGAAAATGCTAGTAAGAAAAGGAAAACACATTTTAGAATAAAATTATTCTTGCTATACAATAACACCTCATGATGAGATAAATAGAATTAAATAAAAATTTTAGTTAGTTCTAGAAATCCTAAATAATTATACTATAAGTTATAATTGCAACTTTCACATTATTAATAATTGTACGAGCTTCGGTAGTCACTCTTACATAATAAAATGGTGACTTTGTAAACTATAATAATAACTTGTATGGATTAGGTTTTTATAAAATGCATTGGTGACCTTTGTATAATATAGTCATGACTTAAAGGCATAACCCTATATTGTATAGTACAAACTCATATGCAATAAACGTTATGCATATGCATATATATATGTTAAGTAACAACATGGGTAATTGTTTGATGATAGTATTGTATGTGCATCAAGATTTAGTGATCTGTTATGCTCAAGTAATGAAGGCTTGAATTGTGGATGCATGCATAATACTACTTGTGATATGATAAATGAATATATCATAGTGTATAATATGTGAAATATAGTACTTAATATGTGTTGCATGCACTACTACAAATCTACCATATAATGTTGCCCTATTTACATCGACTAAAGTGAAAATCAATGTCTATAATAGTGTAGTGATATATTTGAAAATAAGTGTAACTTATATCAATTAGAATAATAAGCTAGCATTATAAGACTCTATTTTTTAATAGGAGATGGATGATTTAGCATATGGAAACTTAATATGATGGTTGTACAATAAACCAATATTTAAAGGAATGTTAATAGTCATTTATTGATTATACTTACAGACACTAGTGTTTTAGATGTCTATTTTAGACATCAATTGTACTTGAAAACTAATGTCTAAAAGTACTTACAACTAATTAATATTTGTATTTATGATGTTATTAGAAATTATAAAGATTATTTATATTTCAATAGTTTACTAATTTAAAATGCATTTTCGCATTCACAAGGTGAACACTTATAATGTTACTTTGTCAAATAACTAACATCTTAAAAATATGTCAATGGATGCATCATGAAAAAATTCATTTTTAAGTTGTTAGTTATTTGTTGATAATTAATATAGAATCTTCTATATTTCTTGTAAATTACATTTCAAGTTTCCTTTTTCTTTTATTCTATTTTTTGTTTGGGTGTTCACTCCATAATTTCTTTATAATACCCTAAATAAAATAAGAAAGTTTGAAAATGAATTTTGATTAGAAAATGCCCTAAATAGAAAATCGGTAAGGTGATTGAGTAAAATTCAAGTGAATTGTAACGATGGTTTGGATGTATGTCTAACTAAAATCTTTGTAGAAAATATATTAAGTAGTAGTATGGATTAAAATCTAATTAAAAACTTAACACTAAAATTAGGAAAATTATATGAAGGCCTAATAAGAAATTTAAAGCCTAAGTAGGCCAAAAACATAAAAATTAGGCCTAAAATTAAAACAAATTAACTTAATTCATTTAGGTTGATTTGCATAAATTTTTAAGGCTAAATTTGACTTTAAAGTTGAAAAAAAAAGGCCTAAACAAAGCCCAAGCTTATGGAGGAAACTAATAGCAATTAGGTGAATAAGTGGAAAACTAGAGGCAATTATTAGTAAACTCTTCTAAACTATATATTTGAAAATTTTTATTTGATTTGAGTAGATTAATCTTTTGAATTCCATCCTTAGGAAATGGTGTATCATGTGCCAATTATCATTAAATTTTTATAAAAATAAAATAAAAATAAAAATAAAAAAGAAGAAGTTTATGAAGGAAGCTTTGTATTAGAGTCCTATTTAAAGCATCTAGGGACATTTTTACACAAAATTTTTTGCTCTCTCTAAGCCTTAAAATTGTGACACACTTTTAGGGTTTTCAATTAGAGTTTCCAAGCTTCCAACAAATTCTAAAAGGTTTTTCAAGTGATTTCATTAAGTTTTTTGCAAGGTAACCTAGGTTTCCCTTTTTCTTTTTCAAGTTTTTATGAAAATTTCTCTTCAAGGCTCTTAAAACTTAGTTTATTTTAGTGAAGTTGCTATTCCAAGAATTTTTTTGAAAGGGTAGAGAATAAAAAATTTAAGGTAAGTGGCAATTATCTTTTAATCCTCTAAGTTTTCTTACAAAAGGTGAAGAACATGATGATATATGGTATTATAGAAGTTAACTTAATTTTTAATGCTGTATGGTTTAGTTTTGACATTATGTATTTTGGTGCTAAGATTGGTAGGAGAGGATCTGCTAAGTTTCGTTAAGAGATAACAATAGGATTTTGTTGAAGTTTGGAAATAAAACTTTTAAAGAAGGATAATAGTGTATTTTTTAGTTCTCATTGGAATTAAGGGTTATGAATTGTTAAAATTTCAATTTTTGATATTTTAATGTTACAAACAATGTTAGGATAGGTGTGAAAAGAATTGGATATTTTTGAAAAATTTTAAATATATAAAAAGTGAATTTTTATAGACGTTGGCTATAAGAATTCAAAACAAAAATTTGGGTTATGTATTTTAAAGTTTAGTGCTATTTGTGCAATAATTTGATTAAGAAAATTTAAATCAATCGATGTTTTTTGGCTATTAACATGTTAGTAAGCTTTTATAAAAATCTGGTGCGAATTGGAGTTGAGCTAGATGCTAAGAAGACTTCTTTATTACAATAACTTCAAAACTACCCAATTTTGGCAATCTTGTATATTTGGTTCTATATTAATTGTACCAATATGATATTTTTATGAAATAATTGAAGTTTTTCATTACTTAACATGTTAGGGATATTGTATAAAAATTTAATGATAATTGAAGATTATTTGAATGTTAAAGAGGAGCTTTTATTGTACTATTCATGTGCTGTCCTATTTTCAAATCTATGTTTTTAGTACTATGTGAACAATGAATAGTACCCAAGAATGAAAAAAGTTGTAAAATAATTGATTTTTGATGCATAGTAATATGTTAGAAATATTAGATAAAATTTTGATAAAAATTTGAATTAATTTGGGAGCCTCATAAGCAACGAACCATGAGAGTTTTCATACTACCTAACAAGCTAAATATTTAATAATTCTTGTTGAAATATATTACAAGGAATTAAAGTTTATAATATAGTTGATGATGTTTGAGCTATAATGGGTGGTTATTCAAGAGAGCTAAGTGTTCTCACTACCTTAAATAGAAAGATTGTATATTAACCTTGGACATAATGATATGTGGTGATGAAAGTAGTTAAATACATGAGAATAACAAATTTTTTTAACAAAACTCTTATGGCATAGTTGGTATTTTGATTATACCCATTCAAATGAGCAATTAATGAGTACAACTAGCATCATATCATTACTCATCTAGAATATGATTTATAGGTAAGGAGATATGCATGTTTTACAGAAAAGGAAAGGCATGGTAAAGGTTGGAAGGATAAGGTTAGTGGCTAAGGTGGTGGAGGATAAAGTTAGATTGAAGATATAAGGTGAAGCCTGTATACTAATTATAGCCATTATCTATAACAAATTTTATAAATATTATACATAAGAATTACAATAAATATATAAAAGCTTTAATCAATTATTATATACTATTATATATCTAATTTTTATAGCATAATCTCTTTAAAAAAAAGGAAAAAGTGGTCATTTACTAAGTGTTTTAATACTCACACTCTTTTTGTTATATTTTATTTACAGATATAAAGTATATATCCCATAAGAATGATCACAAGAATCTTCCTTTCACCTTAGGGAACCTTGCAAATAATATTTTACTATAAACTTTAAATATCTATAGCAGGTCCTCGAGTAAATTATACTATAAAGCTTAGAAAAATAATTTTTGAACTTAACCCTTTTATAGCTAATCCTATTCAATGAATCCATTCACCGGAAGGTATAGCTAATAGTTCTAGCTTAGTTAATATGCCAACTTCTCTTCTTTCCTCATCCATGGAATTAGATCCTAAAAAGGATAATGAATGGAAGCAGATTGGTCCTAGATAGGGATTCTACCTTTTGATAGTACTTGTGTATAAATTTATATTTTAAAAAATTTACACTCTTGTATATATATCTTTTAATATATGTAAATTATGTTTTAAACTTCATTATACATGTGCAAGTAGTATTTTTTCTATAAATGCTTAGTTATAATCTTAGTAGAGTTAAAAAAGTAAATGAGTTAGAAGTATCTTAAAAGTTTGTAAGGACATCAAGCTGGTATAATAATACTAGTTAGGTATCTTTATACCAGTCACGATATGCAAGAATCGGGTCATGAAATTCTCTTTCACTCCATTTTTTCATTTAAATAGCCTATAAGGACAATATATGATTAATACTAGTTAATTATCAATCGTTAAAATGCAAGTTGCTATTTTTAGGCTATTACTTTCTCCTAGTTATAATTTGTATCAAGTTTTCATAATATGTGATGGACATTAGAGCAAAGGATTAAGGATAAAATATATTTGCGATGGACATGAAAGTAAAGGAATGAAGATAAATATGGTTGCAATGGACATAAAAGCAAAGAATTGAGAATAAAATACGGTTGCCATGAACATAAAATCAAGGGATTACTTTAAAGATACCATGAAAACAATCATTATCAATTTTCTTCAAATTCGTAAGATCAAACCTCATGCCTTTATGGATTATGTTTTTGCTTTCTGCTATGATGATAATTACCATTATAATTATGATTATTATATCTCCCTAAGTGTTAATGATAAAATTCTTTAAGATAAGAAAGTGTAGCATAGATGGATATGTTAATAATTTAGTGTAATTTTTGTGTAAATTATTCTTGAAAAATGTTAGGATATAGAAATTATATTTTTAAGGAAAAATAGCTAAACAACATCAATTTTTTTATTATAATTAACATTTGAAGTACATAAATAGCCAATAAACTCATAATAAATATTTACCAACTAGTAATAAATACTAAGCTTTATAAAAACCTTATGACATTGGTTTTTATTTAATAATTAACATATATTGATTTTCATTTTGTCTATAAATTTTTCCTTCACTCTATCTTTTTTTATGTGGAATAAAAGGACAACAATCCCACTCTTACTGCATATTTGATAAAGCTTCAAATTTTATAATTATAAGCATTCCATAAAACTATAATTATTCTTTTTCCCTCAAATAGTTTAGTTGGCAAAAGATATTTGTAGTTTAATGCAATTGCCATGATCATAAAATTCAAAGCTTTTCTAGATGTGCAACATCGATGGGTGTGTTGTCTTTATATTTCATTTAGTACTGCAAAGAATGCATGGCTGATGTCTATATAATCTTTTAAAGCATTTCAATATGAGGAAAACAAATTAGATCCCTCTTTAACACGTAATAATTTGTAAAAAGTTTTTTCTATAATGATTATGTTGTAAACTATATTGATTTTAATTTAGGATTACATAGTAATTATGCTATAAATTATATTAATGATCTAGTATAATTTTTATGTAGTTCATTATTAGAAAAATAAGAAGACATAGTTGTATAAAAAAATTAGCTTAAACTGCATCAATTTTTATTAAAAATCAATCTATTTTTGAAATAACATGTTAGTTTAAAAAAATAACCAACGTATAAAGGTGTACCAACGACTATATAGTCATTTCAATTATTGTGATGGTTCATTAACAATTTGCATGATATTTAACAACTTGCTCTTGACCTATAAATAGGGGTCTTCCTAGTAATTAACATATAGATCTTGGTATTCGACTTTATCAGAAGGTCTTAGGAACATTTAAATATTTCTTACAAGGACTTGTACCTATACTTAGTACTAACTATAGGAATTCTACAAAATATTTGGCAGGACTTTAAGTGAGAATCCTTCTAAATGCTTGTTAAATCCTTATGCTTATTGTTGAAAATGCAAGTACAAATTGTAACTCCCTTACTTAATAACGCCTTATTCCTCATTTAATAGATAATTAACGCATACTAAAAAGTCATTTACTCCAAACTACTCGGAATATCTCAAATTTCTATACTTCATACATATGATCAAAAGCCATATAATTACTCACAAGTTCAACTTTACAAATTGTACATCCATCATATACAATGTCATCAACTATACAAGTATTTACAACTTCAAATACTATTGCCCTTTCTCATGAGAGCCCTTGGGAGCATCACCTGGAATGGTTAGTCACCAAACAGAAAACATAAGGAACAAAGTTTCCCAGTAGCTAGCTATTACCATAAAAACATTTCAAGCCATTCCAGATCCTTAAGCAATTAAGACATACGTTTCGAAATTCGATAATCATTCATCAACATATTCAATATTTTACTATTGTAGGAAACACACATCACACACACAGCAATTCACAACAATCATCAATCCCATTCAAGGATTTATCACAATGTCTAGATGGCCATCACAAACAATCGTACTCAGGCCTCATACAGCATCACGCTGTCTTCCCGGGGTTCCCGTGCCAAAAGGCCTAACACAGTATCACACTGTCTTCCCGAGGTCCCTGGCCATAGGTACCACACACAACAATGCACTATTATCCCCGAGGGTCTCGAGCCATAGGCCAATCACAGTATTCTACTGTCTTCTCGGGTTGTGCCACAACACTTGCAATATCATTCTCATTCCATACAATGGATAAAACACATAAAATCATGTAAATAGAAAACAAAGCTTAAGGATAAAGCTAGCTACCTTTCACAAGCTTCCAATGTGATGTCCCTTTTTGCTCTCACCAATAACTCCTTTACACTTTCTCTTGCCTTTGCAAGATGGCACTCCTCAGTCTAAACAAATACACATCATAGCTTATATTAAAACATTATCACTTTCCCTAATCCTCATGTATTCTTTACTTTCTCCACCTAATTAAATGCATATTTGGATGCTCTAAACTTCACTTTCCAACCTTGAACTAACACATAAGAACATTAGAAAAGGATTCAAAGGTAAAACCATGCAAATCCTGAAGAAATCAAGCTAAAAAGTTCACTTAACAAAGAACACAGGGGTCCCATACCCCGTGTTCAGGGCCGTGTTCCTTACTGGCTCACTTCTGGGCTACTCGACAAAGAACACGGGGGTTAACACGGGACGTGTTCTATCCCGTGTACCTTACTGCCCTTCAGTCCTGAGATAAACACGGGGAGTGTTGCACCCCGTGTAGCACACTGATCAGCTTCGACGAGGAACACGGGGTATAACACGGGCCGTGTTCTACCCCATGTACTTCACTGATCCTCAGAAAACACTTGAAACACTAAAACTCCTTCCTTCCTTCTTTTCCATATTATGGTTTCAGCTTCTCAAAAAGGCAAATACACACAAACACTTCCATAACTTCATAAAAGTTATCTAACTTCATCATTTTTAGCTAAGTTCCAAACATATCATACCCATACTACACATGCATCATTATACCCTAAAAACCCAGGTGTGTAACCATGGTTTCTTGTTGTTTTTACACCAAACCAAAGCCATAAATCAACACTACAACATCTAAAACATCATCAAACATGTTCAAATCCTCCTAAACCCCATGTTCATTCACCCTTGACCATTCCAACATCAAAATCTCAAGAAACTAAAAAGAGCACAATAAAGAGCTTTTAGAGGAGAACAATTTTACCTCTTGCAACAACTTGAAAATCCTTACTTGGAGCTCCCTAAACTTGATCAAACTTGGGCTTTTCCTCAATCTAGGAACATCAATAGATAGAGCTTGGTGAGAGGAGCAATTTTTCCTTCTACACCTTAGCTTGAATCTTAGTATTTTGGGGTGAAAAACTCAAAAGAAACTTTCTCTCTCTTCCTTCTCTCTCTCTCACGTTAAGCTTGCTTTCATGGAGGGTTTGCTGCAGCTTTTTGGAGAATGGAGAAGGTGGTAGAGTCTTCATGAAGCTTTAGGGATATTTTGGTCATTTTTGAGATTTTCAAGGGTATTTTAGTCCTTTTTTCACCAAAAGCAAGGCTATTCTTGCCCTTAATTTTCTAACAATGACACTTGTCATAGATCCATTGGTCACACTAATTAAAATCACATATTGCACCCCAAACTCTTAGTTATTCACATTAGATCCTAAATCCTTAATTATTTTCATTTTAACCACACCCGATTCTACACTTTTACAAATTAGTCCATAGGGTTCCTGTCTATTTAAAATTCCTTACACTATCAGACTTAGACAACCTCCCCTTTTAGGGTTTTCCAACCTCCTCTGATCATTCATACTATTTAGGGAAATTAATTCTTTCCCTACTATCCTTTTCCTTCAAAATTTCATTTACCCTTACACTTAATTCCTTTCAACTTGAGATTCACCCACCAGGCTAATTCAAACATGCTCTTCGTTTCTACAGCCTCAGAAATTAAAGATTCAAATAATAGAATTGAAAATTTGGGACATTACACAAATCCCTAAAAGAACTTTTTATTGACTCTAGGATCTTTTTAATAATCCAAGCGACATTAATTACTATAATCTATGCCTTTCATTTTAGAAGTCTTCTCTATTAATGGATTCCAAAACTAGTTAATTTACAACTTTCATATCAAAAAACACACTTAGGAATATCAAGAAAATACAAAAATAGGTTGTAAATCAATAATAAATTATTATGAAAAGAAGCAACATGTTCATTCATGCATTAATAGACATGAGTTCAATGCATGATTGGTAATATTATTTTTTCTCACTATAATTTATTATCAATTCGTAATAAGCTATATCCTTAAACTTAAAAGCCCTTAAGTAATATAAAGAAATTATAAGAAGAGATCTCCTTTTTTTTTCATTTAAAGTTTGTTATTTTTATAATTTTTCATCTATTAGATTATTCAATCTATTGCTCTTTATATCTATTTAATTATATAAGGAAAATGTTGTAATGTAAAAAATAATTTTAATGTTATGGATTGTAAAATTATAATATTTTTACTTGAAACATAATGGAAAAATAAAATATTTTAGTTTATGATGTCAATTTTTATTTAGTAATTGATGTTTAATATTATAAAGTTGAATGGTGTCATTTTATTATACACATCAATTTTTTTTATCAATTGACATATAAACTTAAAATAATTCATAATTCAGGACATGAGATGAAAATAAAAAGAATGAAATTATGATGCTATTTTAAAAATTTCATCATAAAACTCTTCCAGTCTTAGAATGATTCTTTCTTTAATGAGGTACTATCTTCTTTTAATTTTAAGATAATTCTCTTCAGTTTTATATTTATACTCACTAATTATTTTACAACATTAAAGCTTAATTAGCCTATGATTAAATATGCGATGTTTACCATTCACTTGGAAAATGTAAAATATAAATGTAAGGATTTATTTTATATTTTATGTTTGTTCTTATAATTTAGTTTCTAGTTTCATAATTAACTATATTTTTTTGCATTTCACTTTAATGCAGCTTTAACAAGTTTGTATAAATAAGAAACTTAACTTCAATCATCTTTTGGCATGTTATATAATATTATACATAAAACTTTTAATGAATATTGCTTATTATATTGGCAAGTATTGGATTTGCTTTTCTAAGGAGTGCTAACCTTATATATTAAATAACAAGTACTCATAATAAATCACCTATCTCCGATCGAGGTAAACTTTCACCATGTTCAAACATTTTTTTACTTAAAATTATTGTAATTAAGATAGAAATGACAGTCTAGTTAAGATATGGGAAACACAAGAAATAAGGAGGACAAGAGGATGACAGAGGGTTAGGATTCATTAGGGTTTATAGTAAGGAGAATGACATACCACATTAGTTGTTTATAATAATTGACATTATTTTGTAACAAAAATTTTTTGCACTATCTTCATATAAAGAAATGACGATGGTTGGAAACTAATGTTATTTTACTTTTTTACATTAGTTAAAAAATTGATGCCAAATTATCTAATATACAACAACCCTCCTATATATGTCAGGTAAAAATTGATGTTAAATCTGTTAAAAACCTATGTTAAAAGGCATTTCCATAGTAATTGTAAAATGTGATATATGAAATATTTTAGTTGAATTGTAGTATATTATATGCTTTATAAGTACTAACACTGTCAAAGTAAAGTGGCATAAAATTATGAAATATGGAATTAACCTTATGAGACATGATACAAAAATCACATGAGATAGTGTGATTATTACTCCCACAAGAAGCATGAGCACTTTATAAATTTAGAACAAATAGATAAGATCAACTTAAAGGAATAAATTTAAAGGTGAGATGGATAAGGTTAGACCTATCTAAACAAGGAAGAGAATGATATTTATAAGGTTTTTCATAAATGCGTTATGGATGCATGTTATGTTTGCTTTAAAGTATAAATATGTTGGCTTTAGATTGTATACATTTGATTGAATTATGATTATATGCTTCACATATACAATGTTTGAAAATATGAAACTCATGGATGATATGCAAGATATTGTTTATATTATTTTCTCATATTTTATACCTTTTAGAGTGTTACATATAGTTAAAATATTGAAATTGGTCTTGATATGTGAATAGTTAATAATTTTTTAATATTTTAAAATTATTTGATTAATGCTAGATTTTTACATTAGTTCATGCTTTTAGCTATAACTTGAGTGTTGTATGTCCAAATTATGTGATCTTTACATCATTGAAAAATTAAGAAGTTTTAAAACTTTCATATTTTAGCCAAAACCTAGTTTGAACATTTGAAAGATAAAAAATGGTTATGAAATTGATTTTTTTCTGTCTTAGCTGAATTAGTCTTGATTTTTGAATTATAACAAAAGCTACAAGAGCCTAATTATAGTGAAACTAATGCCCAAAGTTAGATAGAACCCAACCTAATAACTTTTAAGTTTGGAGTTTAATGAAACTATGCCATTTTCTTGGTCAAACTTGACCTATAATTTGATTTATGAATTTTTATTGCAATTAATACTATTAGTAATTTAATTTATAAATTAAGTTGTAGGCTTCTAAATTAGCTAAGACCCCATTCTTTGTAACCCTAGAAGACATAATTACTTAGCCTATTAAGTTTTATAGCCAAGGGAATTAGATTTAAGAGGTCTTGTGCCTCCAAAGGCATTCACTTTCTAGGTAATAAAAACACTCTTCTCTTATTTTCTTTTACAACCACCATGAATGACTGATTCTTTTTATTAGTTTAAGAGATTAATACTCTAGTATTGGTTTGGAATTTAAGACTTTGATTGTTAATTTTATTTAATCTTGATTCATATATCTCTTACTTCTTTGTTCTAATCTTATTTTATGATTATTTTAGGTGATTAGTTAATGAAGCTTATTAGTTAATTACTTTTTATAATTTGTAACTATATGATTAATTATAATTAATTCTTGTATGTATGTTAGTTATTTTTAGTCATAATCAATAGCAATTAGGTGTTTAATTTTTGTATATAAATTATAATTAACAAGAAAAATCAAAGGATAAATCGACAGTTTCTCGCATACAAGATTATTAATTTAGTCTTGACTATTTGTACATTGATTACTTTTACTAGTTGATTAGGGATTGGTATTAATCTTAAATTAATTATTATTAAATGATTAATTTATAATATTAACTAGAGATTATTATAGGGTATTTGGGTAATCTATAAATAAGTAGTTGAATTAAGAATAATCTTATTGATGTTGATGATAAATTCATAATTGGAGTGTGAAATTCTTCAAACTAAGCTTTTTATATTTTGTTTCATTTTATTTCAATCTTACTTTCATTATGCTTTTAAATATGCTTTTAAACACCTTATTTTTATATTTTGTTTTGATAAATTGGCTTCTATTCTCTTGGGTATGAATCAAACTTGCCTTTCACAACATTTTTAAGCAAGTTAATTTTTAATTTTGGCATGAAATGACATGCATCAAAATTTTAACACCATTATAAAGGATTAATTAGAAAATTTATAGATAATTTTATTTATTTCAACCTTTTTTTATTTAGTTTTTGGTGTTTTTCAAGTTTTTTAATGGTGCTAACTAGTTAAATCTTTGGTGGAATTTGAGAATGAAACTTGGTGGTCCAAGGTTTCTAGGCTTTCTAATCAAAATGCTTGCTTTGTTAGGCATAGTTGCATTTTTTAACTAAAAAATATTGTTTTCTTATGAATCATGATAATTAAATATAAAAGTCCATAAGTTAAAAATTATATTTCCATTATAATCAATTATTAGATTTCAATTTTCTTTATAAACTATTATTATAAAATTGTAATGTTTGACTTATCTACCTTATAAATATGAATTGTATAAATCATTTTGTATATAGTTGAATAAAATATACTCCTTCTTTCATAATTCTCCTTCATCTTTTTCATATATTTCTTTGGTTATCTCTTTAGTATTAAACATTTTTATAATACATCATCATCATCATGATTTTCTTTTAGATTAATTTTTTAAATTCGTAAGAGAAGCATTATCATTCGATTTGCTCAGATTTGCAAAGTTTGTGACCATGACTTCTCTCTTTATCAAATTTAGATATGATCATGTAATGATCTCTATTATAATGTGTAGATTATTTTTACTTTTTACAATTATGCATATTAAGTTTGTTTGTATAAAATAAGAAAAACTTACATGTGATTACTTTGGTTATTTATGAACATTATTATTTGCGCATAAAATCATTGAATTACATATAAAATTATTTCTTTATTAATGAGTTATTGCTTTACATTATGATGAATAATTCTTTTATCTCCATTATGTAATATTAATTTTTACCTTTTAATTTTGTTTTACTAATTCAAGTATTCAAATTATTTGAAATGAAAGTAAACCTATTAATGAATTTTTCTTGTTTGCTATTGCACACCGTTTACTTTTGATTTAGTTATGTTTTGAAATAATATTTACACATAGGATTTAATGGTTTATGTATTTATGAATCGCTTTTGTTTTAATTGATATGCCTTTTAATTTAACCAATGCTCATATTATAGTTATTAATACTTAATATTACAGGAAAAATTATCTATTATGAACATTGAATGCTTAAATTCTTTTAAATGTAATGAATCTTAAAAAAATATAATTTAATAATGAAATAAAATGTTAACATATAGTTGTGCAAAAATACCTAAGAAGATTATTGTTCATATTTATCATAATTGCATTAGATGGGCTTATTGTGCCAATAATAAATTTATTCAATTTAGATGCATATTTTCTTTCATACCATTTTATTATTAATATACAACTTTATTGCAACAAATCTATGATTGAATCATTTTAATTCTTACTTTTATATTTATCTTTGATTAGATGCTTTTACTATTATTATAATTAGTAAGAGGTTAAAATTGTTAAATATAAAGTGGCATTTCAAGAATTTTATACAAATCTGAGTTCTTTATTCTTTCTTGTCATATTTATTTAAAATTAGATCTAAACCTAGCAAATCTTTTATGTTAATCTATATTTTAAATATCTGTTTAGAAAATCTATATCGCAAATTTAAATTGTTAAAGAAAAAGTACACAAATTTATAAGTGGGAATATGCTTATTATTGTCTTTTAATTTGATTTAGATAATTTTATTTTATTAAATAATATATGATTTGCCTCGTATTTTTACATGTTGGGTAACTTGTTATTTGCTTTGAGTATGCCAAAGTTATTATATATATATATATATATATATATATATGAGATTCTTTCTTTTATTATTGAATTTTAAAAAGCAAGCATAAATAGAGATTCAACCATTTTGCTTCATTATGCATTCTCTTGACTAAATAAAATAACTAGTTTTGATTAAAAAATATGAAATTCATTTTGTTAGTTTTATTATATTCCATGAAATGAATGCATTATTAATATAAAAAGGTTTAAAAGTGGATAAGTTCACAATTATAATTGTATATGTAGAAAAAGGCCAAATTAATTATGTGATGATGAAAATAGTACAAATAATTGCAAGATTAGTTTTCTCTAATAGAAGTTGGAGAATATAATAAGAAAGATCTATGATATTAAGGGCTATTGGAAATTCTTAAAGTATATGTTATTAAAGTTGTACGAAATGCCTTACTTACATATCTATCATACATCTAAACATCTTATGGAACTTTATTTTGCCTCACTTTAAAGAAAAACAAAACAAAGTTAATTTTATTGATGAGAATAATGCTCTTAATCATAGTCTTATAATATAGCGTATTTCAATGTGTCAAATTTCTTTGTACTTCCCCAAGAAAGAATTGATATTTTAATTGATAATGATAATGGTTAATTTCATTTTTTATTGAATTAATATTTAATATTTATCTTTTATAGGTAGTGCAATAATGCACACTATTTTTGACACTGAAAAATATTTTTTCTAATTAAAGATTGGTGAAAATCATATCAATATAATATATGATAATACAAAGCTGATTGATATATATATTTTTGTTAATTAAATCTCAAAAATATTTAGTTAATTGATATGCATTATTGTTAATTAAGTTTCAAATATATTTGCTAAATTTTAAAAACATATGATGAAATAGATATTTCATTAAGAGAATAAGATATTAAATATCTTTATATTCTAGTGATAGTCTTGAGTGAGAAGAATATATTGAAAAATGTTGTTGTCATTTTCTTTTGATATATATTATATGTACACGAAGTTGATTGAAAGAAAAGTGAAATAGCAATTTGCTAATTAAAATGTTTTGATTATTTGGCATGATCAGATAGGCCATTCTAAATTAATAATGATGCATAAAGTAATTAAAAATTTACAAAATTATTCATTTAAAAACTAGAAGATTCTTCAATAAAATTTTATATGCTACTTATTCTCAAGGCAATCATAAAGTTATTACCAGTGAAGGTTAGGAGTTAATTCCTATTATTTTTAGAATAAATATAAGGTGACATATGTTGATGTATTTATCCATTATGTGGATATGTGGACTATATGGATATTTTATTAATTTAGTTAATTTTTTAACAAAATAATCACATGAATTTATTATCCATCCGCAACATAGTGTTTGTGAGATTTCTTGCTTAAATAATCTAACCTTGACCATAATTTCTTAATTATGCAATTATGACAATATATCTTAATAATGCTAGTGAATTTATATCCAAAATACTCATTAATTATCATATGTCAATTAGAATAATTGCTTAATATCTTGAAATAAGTTCCTATGTAAAATAATTCAACTATAAGATTTTTAATGTCCTAAATTATTATTTATATCTTTATTTATAAGAATGAAATTCCTTATATTATCTTGAGGGACATGCAACTATGCATATTCCAAAACTTATACACATAAAGGTAAGAAGTTATAATCCCCTCTTATAATTGGCTTTGGAAAGAAGCTTAAATATTTTATATAGAGAAATTTTTTTTTATTATGCATTATATTTTTATTCCACCATAATCCACATCAATAATTTTGAAAAGTGATAAAATATAAATTCATATGTGAAATTATATTCCTAAAATTAGTGTAGAAAATACACAACTATAGAAGTAATATAATATTCAATCATTATGATCCTTACACAAAGCAATATGAACTAAAAGTTTATAAAATGATTGATTGATAAAGTATAGTAAAATTACTAGATATATTACAAACTAAAAGAGAATAAACAAATATAAATTAATAACCTATTAGTTCTAAATATAAATATCCTTAAAATAAAGAAGGAGCAAATAAATAGCCTTATAGAGGAATTAAATACTTTTGATGAGATTTGAAACATAATTAATAATAAACTTCTAGAGGAAGTTGAGATTTGAGACATAATGATAAACTTCTAGAAGAAGTTCAAGTATTTGAAATTTATGAAAATATAGAAATCTCAATTGATTATATATCTGATAAGAAAGATGGAACAAAAAAGGAAATAGTTATCAACAATATTTATTCTTATATACAATGTAACGTTCAAAATTATGAAAAAATAATTATTAGTAAAGATCTTAAATTTATAGAATGATGATTGACCGTGATCCCGCAAGTGCACGGGTTAAGTCGAGTTATAGTATAAAAGATTATCGTCTCCACAGGGATTGCACGTTGAATACTAACTGAATTTCAAGTAAAATTATCTAGGCGCATCAATTGATAATGTGAATTAAGGATAAAATGTAAAAAATAGAGTTTAGTTATCAAGAAAAGGTTTAGTTCAATGAAATGAAAGCGTACTCAGCTTAAGGTTCCCTTGTACATTTCATTATGGAATGAATGTAATCCTTTAACTTGGTTTACTGTTAATTAAGATTGCTGGATTACCTAAATTAAGCTATACCTCATTGCAAGGCTACTAGCTACTAACCAAAAGATTAAGTGCCCAGAATTACTCTAGTAATCACTCATCTAGGTTACATTAACTTGCTTTAGAATCTATTTTCAGACATTTCATCCTGTGCAAAAGAATCCAATTAGCTTAATTCCTAAGTCTAATTGATATTCCCAATGATCATGCAAGGTCCGATTAATTAATTGGTCATTTCAACCTAGAATCAATTAATCCATAACACAAATCTAATATTCCGGATATATTGGTTTGTTCCAGCACAAACAGCATAATTAAATCATAAATTAACAGTAAATCAAGCTAGATTATATAAAATTCAATTCCATAACTCCATGAACAAGTTCACCCGAGCTGAGCACAAGGGTTTAGTGTGAAAACATTACAAAATTAGAAGAAAACCAGAAAACAGAGAGGGAATTCAAACAATTCATGAAGATCTACAAATTCCTTGCTTGAATCTTCAATTCCTTGCTTGAATCCACGTTAGAAGGTGCCCTTGGTGAGTTTGGGTCTCTCTTAGGGTTTCTCGCAGCAGCTCTCCTTGTTAATTCTTGGTTTCTCCTCTTCCCCTTTCAAATTTTCACACAAAACTTATATTGGTAATGTACACGGGGTCCAACACGTCCCATGTTCTACCCCGTGTTTCTCAGTGAAAGTTGAGCAGCATGATACACGGTGTGCGACACGTCCCGTGTTCTTCCCCGAAGTGTCAAGCAGTAATGTACACGGGGTATGACACGTCCCATGTTGTACCTCGTGTTCTTTGACGAAGACTGATCAGCATGATACATGGGGTGTGACACTCCCCGTGTTTCCTTTAGAAGTGAAGGGCAATATGATACATGGAGTATGACACGTCCTGTGTTTACCCTCGTGTTCTTCTCTGAGAATCTCAGTGAAGCCTCGAAGCATTCCAGAATGATACACGGCCTTAAACACGGGGTTCCCATACCCCGTGTTCTTTGTCAGATGAACAACTTGACTTCGATTCTCCACAATTTGTACGATTTTACCTCCGGATCCTTTTCTAATGCTCAAATGTGTCATTTCAAAGCCTGAAAACAAAATATCGAGCATCTAAGTATCCTTTTCAATCAATTTGCACAAAATACTAAGTAAATAAGTGATTAAACACATAGAATTTAAGTGTATTTGTGCATTTATCAATGATACATGACTATTGGCCAAAAGAAAAGAGAAAAAACATAATTTAAATAGAAATGAAAAGTTTAAATTTACTTGCAAAGTGAAGAAACACCCAAAAGGTGTTAAGCTAATGAAACATCTCAAAGGTATAAAGTTAAATATATAATTATATTAAGAAAAAAAGAAAGTTGAAGTTACATAAGGGTTTTTGTAATGATTGTCATTGGTTATGAGATTTTTATTTTTATGTGGTGGATATAATTTTCTGATAATGTATTTAAAATTGATATTCATCTAATAGATTTAATATATCCTATTTCATGCGTGACAATTGACATTGATATTATATGAAAATTCCTAAAGGATTTCAGATGCTTGAACTATGAAATTTGAAACTTTGAGAAATATATTCAATTAAATTGATCTTTGGATGGTTAAAGCAATCTAGATGAATGTGTTACAATTATATCAATGAATAGTTGTTAAAAAAGTATATAAAAATCCCTTGTATTTTTATCAAGAAATCTAAATGTGATTTTATTATAATTGCTACATATATTGGTAATATAAATATTATTGAAACTCATGAAAAGCTTTCAAAAGCAGTAGAGTATTTAAAAATGAGAGTTTAAGATGAAAAATTAAGTTTTATTTTAGCTTGTAGATCAATTATTTAAATGATGAAATATTTTTTTATTAATTAAAATGGAAAGATCCTAAATATTTTTACATGTATAAATCACATCTATTAAGTGTAATGATTGTTTAATTACTTGGTACTAATAAGGATCCATTTTGAATTCCAAAAAATAATGAAAAATTTCTTAGTCCCGAAGTACCATATCTTAATGCAAATGCGCTAATGTATTTAACTAATTATGTATATCTTAATATAGTTTTTTAGCAAGATATAGTTCTTTTTCAACTAAAAGATATTATAATAAAATTAAACATACATTTTGGTATCTTTGCAAAATAATGATATGAGATTATTTTATTTGTATGAATTTTGAATCATAACTATTTAGTTATACAAATGCAAGATGTTTGATCTATATAATGTTTAATTTGATAATACTATTTTTGATGACACATATATATCATATTTCTTATTAAGTTAAATTACAGTTGTAATTTCTTTAATATATATATAATAAATGAAAAATTAATCGCTTGAATTTCTAGGAAGAAATTTCAATAAAAAGTAATGCCACGAATAAAAGATTAATTAGAGGATAATATATCAAAGGAGATGGAATAAATTGTATCTCATTAGAGCTTTTTCTCATGCTCATGAAAAGATTATGGTCATACTTGATCATGATAGCAAATTTATGCAAATTGTCCTTAATAAAATTACTAGTAAAGGCATTGACTCAAAGATCTTTAGTGATATTCTTACTAGGGGAGGTTAAGTTCATGTTGCATTCTTTTTTTCTTGACCTTGATTTTTTCTCATTAGGTTTTCCTAACAAGGTTTTTAATAAGATAGGATATTTATTGAAAGAATAATGTACTCTTTTTCCTTCATTGAATTTTTTTACCATTGGATTTTTTTCCCAATGAAGGTTTTAATGAAGCATATTCTTTATAAGATAGACATGCAAGAGGAAGTATTATGAATAATGATAATTAAATGTAGATGTCTATAGGTCATATGTTATATTTTGATTATAATCAATTATTAGGTTTCAATTTTCTTTATGAGCTATTATTATAAAATTGCAACTTTGACTTATTTACCTTATAAATATAGGTTGTATGAATCATTCTATATACAGTTCAATAAAATATACTCCTCCTCTCATAATTCTCTTTCATCTTTTTCATACATTTCTTTAGTTATCTTTTTGGTATTAAGCACTTTTATAACATGTTTTCTTTTTTTTGAATTTTTCTTTATTTTTTCAATATTTGTAGTAGTTTACTAAATTTTTGTAATTTCTATTTTTGCTTAGTTTTAGTTCTTTTTAATGCATGACTAGGTCCTCTGATGATGTCATATTAAGTTATCATTCTAAAATTAAGAGGACTTTGCATGAATTAAGAAGAACTCATAGATTAAATTTTAAAAACATAGCTCGCAATAATAATAACAGGACCTTAAAAGAACTTGCTACCCTTGATGATATTTATTGGCCTTTATGTATTCAATATAATGACCTCAATGTTTCTTTTCAATTGAAATCTAGTTTAATCCATTTACTATCAATTTTCTTGTGGCCATACAAGGGACAATTCTCATAAGCACTTAAAGGAATTCTATGTAGTTTGTGGCGGCATAAAGTCTTAAGGCATATTAATAGAAGAGATCAAACTGAGAGTCTTTCCCTTCTCTCGAGCTAACTTAGCTAAGGATTAACTTTATTATCTCCTTTCTAGTTCCATTATTACACGGCATGACAAGAAAAGGCTTTTCCTAAAGAAATACTTCCTTGCTTTTAAAGCAGCAAACATCAAGAGATTTGTGGCGTTCAACAGTTTAATAAGGAAACTTTATATGAGTAGTCATAAAGATTCAAGAGGTTATGTACTAGTTATCCTCACCATTAAATATTTAATTAGCTTCTAATTCAATGCTTTTATGAAAGACTTTTACTAATAAATAGAAGCATGATTGATGTTGTTAATGGTGCTACATTAGTTAATAAAACCTTTGGTGTTGCTTAGAATTTGAATTCTAATATGGTTGTCAATTCTTAATGATTTGGTAGTAGGCGTGATTCTACAATTAAAAGAGTAAATAAAGTTAGCACATTTAATGCTAAAAGGTGATTAGCATATTTAACTTCCTTGGTCCAAAAACCAACTATAACTATCATTTAAGTAGAAAAACCAAAATGATGTTATATCTATTCCTATTCTAGACATCCAACTAATATATGTCTAACTTTACAAGTAGATAATTATAATTAGCAAACTAATGCCATAGGAGAATTTTCAAGATAGTTCTAGTAAAGAAATGATCACTTTTCCCACTTATAAAATCTTGGATGAAGAAATCACTTGAACCTCATATGACAATAATTTTAGCTAAGATTAGTATTCTCTTGAATACAATAGAATTCAACCTTTTAGTCCAAAACCAAATACATCATTAGAAGATCTTGTTAGTGCCTTGGTTGCTAATGTTGGTCCGTCTCAACATAAGATTAAAAATAATATACAATAACTTTAGTAAGAAACTAGATCTAGCATAAAGAATACTGAACACCAGATGAGTTAACTTGCTACTTTAGTAGGTAGATTGGAAGTTCGAAGTTCTAATAGCAATCTTATTTCATCAATTGTCATCAATCTAATTAACAAGGAAATTATCAATGCTATTAAGCTTAAAAGTGGCAAGTAAGTTAAAATTTATCCACTTCCCTAACAAAAAACAAGCCATTAATTAGAAGACAAAGAAAGCCTAAAGATTCAATCAAAAAAAGAAACAACACATGGCAAAAGTGAGGTACATTTTGTCCTAAAGCCCTACCTCTCACTAATTTTTCTATCCTTTTTTCTTTTTTGAGTAGAATTGTTAAGCTAAAGAAAATTGATGATAAAGAAACATATTTTTAATACTTTTAGGAAAGTAGAAGTTAACATACATTTGCTAGATTTGATAAAAATATTCCAAGGTATGCTAACTTTCTAAAAAAATTATGTAATAATAAGAGAAAATTAAAGAATGACAAGAAAGTAAGTATGAAGGAGAATGTGTTTGCTATCACTTAAAGACAATTACTAAGAAAATGTAAAGATTCAAGCACATTCTCCATTCCATGTGTTATAGTGTAAACCAAAATTAAGCATGCTATATTAGACTTAAGAGTTTCAATTAATATCATGCCTTTTTTTGTTTATATTGCTTCAAATTTAGGACTTTTGAAATAAATAAGGGTAATTGTACAATTAGCAAATAAATCTAAAACTTACCCCTTAGGTGTTCTTAAGGATGTTTTAATGCAAATTGATAGACTAATTTTGTAACACCCTCACTTATTAACACCTTATTCCTCAATTACTAGATGATTATTACGCACTCATTCGCCATCTACCTCAAGCTAATACGGAAAATCTCAAATTTCTGTACTTTATACACATGAGCAAAAGTCATATAACTATACAAAAAGAGTTCAATTTACAAAAGATACATCCATCATATACAATGTCACCAACTATATAATTATTTACAACTTCGGACATCATTGCCTTTTATCATGAGAGCCTTTCGAAGCATCACCTGGAATGGTTAGTCACAATACAGAAAAACATAAGAAACAAAGTTTCCCAATAGCTAGCTATTGCCATGAAAACATATCAAGCCATTCCAGATCCTTAAGCAAATAAAACGTACATTTCGAAATCAATCAATCATATGTCACATCATTCATTACCATTTTAAGAAATGTGCATCACACATAACAATCAACAATCCCTTTCAAGGACTCACATCAATATTTAGATGGCCATCACAAATAATTGTACCTAGGCCTCATATATAGCATCACGCTATCTTCCCGGGGTTCCCGAGCTAAAAAGGCCTAACACAGTATCACACTGTCTTCCCGAGGTCCCTGGCCATAGGTACCACACACAACAAATGCACTATTATCCCTGAGGATCTCGAGCCATAGGCCAAACACAGTATTCTACTGTCTTCCCGGGTTGTGCCAAACAATCTCATACACATTCCATAACAATCTCATACACATTCCATACAATGGCATAAAACACAGAAAATCATGTAATAGAAAATAGCTTAAGGATAAAGCTAGCTACCTTTACAAGCTTCCAATGTGATGTTCCCTTTGCTCTCACCAAAAACTCCTTTACACTTCCTCTTGCCTTTGCAAGTTGTCACTTTTTAGTCTATACAAATACACATCATAATTTCTTATTAGAACATCATCACTTTCTCTAAACCTCATGTATTCTTTACTTTCCCCACTTAATTAAATGCATACTTAGATGCTCTACACTTTGCTTTCAAGTCTTGAAATGACACATAAGAACATTAGAAAAGGATCCAAAGGCAAAACCATGCAAAACGTGAAGAAATCAAGCCAAAAAGTTCACTTAACAAAGAACACAGGGGTCCCATACCCCGTGTTCAGGGCCGTGTTCCTTACTGGTTCACTTCAGGGCTACTCGACAAAGAACACGGGGGTGAACACGGGCCGTGTTCTACCCCGTGTACCTTACTGCCCTTCAGTCCTGAGATAAACACGGGGAGTGTTGCACCCCGTGTAGCACACTGATCAGCTTCGACGAAGAACACGGGGTACAACACGGGCCGTGTTCTACCCCGTGTACTTCACTGATCCTCCGAAAACACATTAAACAGCTATAACTCCTTCCTTCCTTCTTTTTCATATCTATAGTTTTAGCTTCTCAAAAGGGAAAATGCACACCAACACCTTCACAACTCAAAGTTCCATCTTCCATAAGCTTCATAAATTCATAAAAACTAATTTAACTTCATCAATTTAGCCAAGTTCTAAACATATCATGCCAACACTACACATGCACCATTATGCCTCTAAAACCCAAATGTGTTCATCATGTTTCTTGCTATTTTTACACCAAACCAAAGCTATAAATCATCATAACAACATCTAAAACACCATTAAACATATTCAAATCATCCTAAACTCCATGTTCAATCATCCTTGACCATACCAACCTCAAGATTTCAAGAAACTAAGAAGAGTACATTAAAGAGCTCTTAGAGGAGAACAATTTTACCTCTTGCTACAACTTGAAAATCCTCACTTGGAGCTCCCCAAACTTAATCAAACTTGAGCTTTTCTTCGCTCTAAGCACACCAATGGATAGAGCTTTATGAGAGGAGCAACTTTCCCTTCTACCACTAAGCTTAGATCTCACTATTTTTGGGTGAAAAACTCAAAAGAAACTTTCTCTCTCTTTCTCTCTCTCTCCTGCACGTCTCAAGCTTCTTTCATGGAGTTGCTGCAGCTTTTTGGAGAAGTGGAGAAGAGGGAAGACTTTTCATGAAGCTTTAGGGGCATTCTTGCCATTTTGACAATTCTCAAGGGTATTTTAGTCCTTTTTCACCAAAGTAAGGCTATTCTTGCCATTATTTTTCTAACAATGACACTTGTTATAAATCTATTGGTCACACTAATTAAAATCGCATATTGCACCCCAAAACTCTTGGTTATTCATATTAGATCCCAATTCCTTAGTTATTTCACTTTAACCACACCCGATTCTGCACTTTTGCAATTTAGTCCATAGGGTTTCTGTCTGTTTAAAATTCCTTACACTGTCAGACTTAGATAACTCCCCTTTTTAGGGTTCTCTAACCTCCTCTGATTATTTATACTGCTTATGAAAATAAATTCTTTTCCCTACTATCCTTTTTCCTTCAAAATTTCATTTACCCTTACACTTAATTCCTTTCAACTTAAGATTCACCCACCAAGCTAACTCAAACGTGCTCTTCGTTTCTACGACCTTAGAATTAGAGATTCAAATAATAGAATTGAAAATTCGGGATATTACAAATTTTTCCACTAAATTTTTACATTCTAGAGATGGAAAATGGGACATCAGAAGCTCTTCCTTTAATTATTCTTGGTAGGCCTTTTCTGAAAATAGTAGGAACTAATGTTCAAGATAGAGTATTAACCATGGAATTTGATTGTGTAATAACCAAATTTGACATTTTTGAGCCTATATAACATTTTTTTATAATTCTATGTCTTTTCTTGATACTTTTAAGCATTTATTACATGATGTTCCTAATTATGTTAGTTTTTTTATTTTACTAATTTTAATTATGCTATTTTTATTCTTGCTAGTTTTGATTCTATTATTCCTAACTTTTCTATTCATCTAGCACAACTTGAATTTTTAGAGAAAATAATGCATTCTTAGTAATCATTCTAGTTATTTTATTGATTATGTTAAATTTATTATACAAGATAATTTTGAGCTTTTAAGGAAGAGTGATTTGATAATAGCATTTGGAGAAGTTCTATTGGATAATCGCCATGTGTAAAGGATAATGTAAATTTTTCTTGATATTAATATACTTTACATTAAGGATAATGTAAATTTTAAGTATGAGGTAAGAATCGTAGGATTTCTTTTATGTTTTATTTTAAGTTGCTATATTTATTTTTATGTTTCAAAGTTTTTAAAAAATATCAAAAAAATATGTTTTCTCACTTCTTTTTTAGTATTTTTAAGTCATTTTAGTTACTTTTGTTAATATAAAATTTACATTTTTTATGAATAAGAATCAATAAAAGTTTAATAGGTTTATAACATGATTGAATGAATTATTTTTCTTCTTGAAATTGATTAATGTAGTGATGAATTTTGAATTGGTGGATTGAACTTTTATAGCATATCTTACCTTGTGAACTTTTAAGTCTTTATTGAAAATTTATGCATTTTTCTTTCCTTTCTTATGTATGATGTTCTTTCATAATTTATTTCTCTAAAACGTACTTTAATTCTTTTTAGGATTATATTTACATATCCATGCATGAAATTGATAAAAGCATTCTTTATATGAGCTAGTACTAATAACAAACTTTGAATTTTTTTTCTTTATCGAATCCCATTTGAGCTTAATTTCCTTTTATTTGTTATTTAAACCTTTAACAACTTTTTTAATAAAAAACAAGTATTTTTACTTAACCTTGAGGACTAATAGAGTATTCGAATATTTATGAAATAGGCCTTTGAATAAGTGTAGGGGTATATGTGTGTTTTTTGCAATGAATCACTAACTTTAATTTCAAGGTTTGAAAAAAAAGAAGAAGAAAAAGGAAAAAATGATAAAAAAGAATGATAAAAAGAAGAAAAAATAGAAAAAAAAAGGAAAAAGAAAGAATAAGGCAAAAAGAATTAAGAAAGAATGGGAAAAGAAAGAAGTTGATAAATATTTGAAATTAAAAGTTAGGTTATTATATTAAGTTATAATATTTCATAATTTGTCCATATGTTTATAATTTAAGTACTTTATTAATTTCTTTAGTTTTTACCCTTTTACATCTTCATTTTTGCTTCCTTTCCCCTAACCTTATTACAATCTTGAATAAAGTAATAGGGATTAGATGATAAGCTTATGGTGGAGCAATTTCATGAAATAAACTTGAGTAAAATATTTATCCTAAATATTTAAGAATTAGAGAATGAATTATATGAGAATCTAATAATTTAATTTATCCTTTTTTAATGAAGTTACTATATTAATTCATTTTTAGTTTGTTAATATTTTTGTTCATTATGTGTTATGATTCGTAATAGCTTTGATTATCTTCTTCTTTATGAATTTTGTAATTTTAAAGTCATTGGAAAGTTGGTCTTTTTTTCTTTTGCTTTCAATAAATTGTGATTTGTAATGGACATGTGAAAGATATATTTTATACATATTATATGAAAATATGGATATGATTTTTAGGGTGCTTATTACTACGTATACATGATTACAAATAAGATGTATAGTGCGTTTGTGATTATACATGTTTATATATAATTTGTCTGTATGAAATGATGATGAATGAATGATAGGATAAACCTATGACATGCTTTGCATGCATACTATGATTTGTAATAAACCATGTTATGATCTTATAATGTTAATTGATTGATATTAAATGCATATTAAAGGTGTATGTGCTTATATATAATATACCTCAATGAAATGATGATGAATGAATGATAGGATAAACCTATGACATGCCTTGCATGCATGCTATGATTTATAATAAACCATGTTATGATCCTATATGTAAAGTAATGAACAACAATATTTAAGCCGTGCTTGCAAGTGCTATATGTAAAGTAAATAGGATCAAAACATTTAAGACAATTAAGACTACAAGGATAGCTTGTATGGAGTTTCACTCACTATGTCTTTATGACTTATTCCTTCTTTTCCAAAGTTTTTAGGTACCACTTTAAAGCTACAATGAAGTGTTGGAAATTAAGGATGCCTAGGTAACCATTACTTGGACTTTTATGCCATTATCACTTTGACATTGTGGACTTGAGAAAACCTCTCTAGGTATCATTTCTGAATGAGGGAACTTTATTTGTAATAAAATGATATTGACTTATTTAGCTTTCAAACAATTAGTACGGGGGACTTGTGTTGTTTAGGTAAATACTTTCATAATGTACTTATTTTCTATTTAGAAAAAAGTTTCCATATTTCCACAAATTAAATAACTAAAATGCTATTAAAAATCAGGGTATTATAATAGATTACATGTTAGTTATATACTTAAAACCACCATGATAGAAACACTATAATTGTAATACTTGATAAAAACTCAATAGACATGAATTGACAAAACTAAATTAGATAGTATCAGCTAGTGAATAAAGTAGAATATTTATTATTGTTTGTAGAACTATTCTAGTAAATTATCTATTAAAAGTTATTTAAGAAAATTAAAAGTATTTAAGATTCAAAGTTGATAAGAGTTTAGAGTAGCTTAGTATTTTTACTTAAGAACATCTTAAGATTAACCTAAAGTAACAAAAAATGTAACTTTTCATTCATTAATTTTAAGAATTTTTGCTTATTTAAGGGATATTTGACCAAAATTTGGGGAAATAAAGAATTTTTTACAATTGGAGGGCATAAGAGCAAAATTTAGGTAGAAGCTAATGAAATAAGAATATTTCTTAAGATAATGCAAGGCGGTGTCATCTTACTTAGGGGCTACTCCAAATTCTCTTGTAAATAGCTAAGTAAAACATAATTTTCCTTACACCAACAAGAAATCCCCCATAGCTAAAGTTTCCTTAAAGGATTTTGCAAGTTCATAGTGAGTTTCCATTAACCTTTGAGTGTTCTTAAAGTTTGGTTAAAGTTGGAAGCATTCTTGATCATTTAGTGGAGTTAAAAGCTTATGAACCTTCATAAATTCATCTTCTTTTCCACAATTCTTTCTTTAGATTATCATTGACTTTATATTGTTTTAAATGCTACACTTTGAATTTTAGATGAAGGAAATAAGTACAAGCATCGTTGAATGAGTAGATATCCACTCCTTTTCTTTTTAGTTTTCTTCTTAAAAGATGTTTATGTATATGATATATATATGTGTGTGGTTGTTTATGATTGTTACACTGAAGCCATAATTATCATGATGGATTACTTGTAAATATATTTTCTTAAGTTTTGAAGAAAAGGTTTCAAAGAATTTGGATTTGTGGAAGATAATTTCAAAATGATTCATTGAAATAGAAGAAAAATTTTGATAGGAAAGCATAAACTAATTCTCAAATTTCTTGACTTGAAATTGTTGTTTAGTATTTTACCCAAAAGGGAGTGAATTAGGTTTAAAAATTTTTTACACAATAATGACAATGTAAGTTAACAAATGATTCAAAGATGTAACTAATGAATAAGTAGATGGAAATTTAGTACAACAATAAATAAGTTTCAAAAAATAGAGCATAATATAAATAAATAGAGAGATAAAGAAGAGAAGATTCAAATACTGCTATTTATGGTGGTTCTAGCCTTGAAGATCCAACATTCCAAGGTGCACATCCATTATTAAGCCTCTCTGACTTAGATTTAAACTCTAATCCACTATCTCTTCAAGTTTGAGGGCATTTAAAGGAGCCTCAGTACAAGTCTTTGCTTTTCTTCAAAAATCCCTTTAAGAATCCTCTCTCAAAGCTTTTATCTATCAAGAGATCTAGAACTTTTGATATTTTTAAGGATACCTCACCCTAATGTTCAACAAATGTATGATTTAGATTCAAAACTAAAGCTCACAAATTTTAAAAGTTAGATTTCACAATGAAACACTAAAAGAGGAATTTGAATTTGATAGGCTCAAAGGATTTTCAAGTTTTAGTTAAGAGAAAATGAAGTTTCTTATGTCTATGTAATAGTGGAAGCACTTTGTTGTATTTTTAAATTGAAACGAAACTTTTATATAGAGGTTGGAAGGGAAAAAATCCATTACATTACAGATAAAATATAGTTGTTGCAAGATAGTTAGCAACTTGGGAATCAATTAGTCAATTGATTTAGGCTACTTGCGAAGTTTTGAAATAGTTACGGTGAATTAATTCACTTGGCTATACAATTTCAATTCAATATATGGTCAATCAATTGGTCAATTAATTCACTAGGCTCGGTTCAGCTTTGAATGCTTAAAATCGATTCGTCAATCAATTTTGACTTTTGTAAAATTTAGTTTTTAATAAAAACACAAGGTAATAAGTAGGTACATTAATCAATTCTAAAAATTTTTCTTTTGAAAATTTGAAATACTGAATTGATTGGTCAATCGATTCATTTCACCTTGTTTGCTTTCTGGACATCTGGAATCGATTAGTTAATTAATTCAGGATGTCTAGTGTGCTCTTTAGATGCTTGGAATATATTGGTCAATTGATTCAGATATTCCAATTTACTTTTTAGATGAGTAGAATCGATTGGTCAATTGATTCAATTATTACAGTTTGCTTTCTAGATTCCTAAAATTAATTGATCAATCGATTCAAGTATTCCAGTTTATTCTCTAGATACCTGGAATTGATTAGTTAATCAATTCACACCTTAACTTTTCTAGTTTCTTAAAAAGAGCCATTTTGAGATACAATATTTTTGAAAAGCAATCCAACCTCATTTTTAAAACCTTTTGACATAAGATTAATCTTAGTAATTTCAAGAAAAACCTAAACCTTTTATTAATTAATTCCTCTTGTACAATTTCATCTTATGATTCTAACTAGAATCCTAGCTAAACTAATCATGCTTTTCAATCTTTAAGCTCATTTAATTTTCACTTTTTGCATTAGGATTTCAATTGATCAAATGCTAAAACCAAGAATATCAAAATGTTTTGTTATCATTAAAACCACCTTAATGGGGCTAAGGTTAACAATCTCTCCCTTTTTAATGATGATAAACCATTTTGAAATCAAATCAAATCTCCATATGTTAGCATCCCTTAACTAGAATATTCCCCCTTAAATTATGCCATTTAATTTCAATATTTCTCAATTTTCTCCTCCTTTTAGCATCAATCAAAAAGTGAAACATATTGTAATAGCAATAACCAATAGCAAATTATCACTTAATAAGTTAGCAAAATGTCCAGTAAAGCATAATAACCACTAATAAAAGGGTAATGGGCATAAATAACTAATGAAACATAATAACCCATAAAGTAATAGTCTGAAATATGAATAACTAGTAAAATATAAAAGTATAAAAGATATATCCAAAAAATCTAGCAGTCTAAAATATAAAACCTAATAAGATAATAGGGTTAAGGGAACAAATATATCTAATCATTTACTATATGTTTTGAACTATCCCCAACTTCTTCATTATTTGAAGTAATTGCTTTAGAACCTCTTTTTTCATTTGCTTCCTCCTTTGAAGTTATAGTCTCTTGTTTCCCCTTGGTTCTCCTTTTAGCTTGAGGAGAGAAAGTTAGTTCTTTTTAAGGAAAAACTATTTTCTTCTTTTTCAACAATGTTCAATTTGCCTATTAGTTTCCTAAACTAGTGCTTAATGTAAGATTTTAATTTCTTCCTTGCCTTTTGATGTAAATTAGTAATGTGATTCCTTAAAGCTCATATATCAAACTTTTCAACAACACCTCCTCTCTCAATGAAACATCAAACACCATCTATCTTTTGGAAGGACATTTATTTCATATGTTTGGCCTTTAACCTTTTGGATTCCTTAAAATTTTTAAGCTTGGCCTCTTGACTAACTTGTATTCTAGAAATTTTAAACAATTCTGTAAAGATCATTCTATAGGGGAGGAAGTCCCTGTTTACACAAGTATGCATATGAAGCAATTTGTAGTACAGAAAGTTGATTAGGATATTCTATTTGATTGCCCATATCATAAATAACTCATGGTCATCAATCTGAGTGAAGTTGTGTCTCTTTAGAAGGATTATTTTAGCAATAGTTTAATGCAAAATCCCATCTTCCATAGATAGCCTTGTAATCAGCAACTTGTTCTTTATAATTTTAGGGCGAGAATAAGGCCAAAACAATCTTATAGCAACCCCTTAAAGTAGTTTGTAGTGTTTTCAACACTAATGAAGGGTTGATTTACATCCATATCAAAAATTACAATCATAAATGCTAATAAAAAACCTTTCACCTTTAAAAATGGTGATCAATTCAAGTAAACTTTCTTGCCCAATTAGTTCATTTCCTTCTCATGTTGTTTATCGATTTGAGAATTCTAGAGACTAATATTGCCTTTTTAAAATTGATTGACCACTTAATTCATTTCCTTCACACATGAAATCGTTGAATCAATTGGTCACTCGATTCATTCTCCTAAGATTGATTAACCATTCAATTCCATGAATGTAAAAAATTCTTTCCCTATCATTCTATTTCTCAAACAATTTATGATTTAACTCTTTAACTATTTGAATACTTGAAACTTGATTTTAAGTTAATATTACTAAAGATGAAGGATAGTACCTACAAAATAAACTTTTGGGATATTTCTTATGCTTAAGTTAGGACATTGATAAAAAATATGAATCTAATGCATAAATTACTTCTCAAGAAAAGTTAACATGCCTAATTCTCTTTTTAGAAAATTGAAATGATCTTTACTAAGAAGCTTAGTAAAGATATTTGCTAATTGAAAATCAGTTCTCCCTTTTAGACATGATCACAAATAAAATGATGTCTTATTTCAATGTGTTTGGATCTTTAGTGCATGATAGGATTCTTGGTTAGATTGATCGCACTTGTATTGTCACATTTTATAGGAACATTTTTTAAATTCAATCCATAATAAAAAAGTTGTTGCTTCATCCACAAGAGTTAAGCACAACAACTACCTGTTGCTATGTATTTTGCTTTAACAATAGATAATGCCACAATATTTTATTTCTTGTTATACCAAGAGACTAGAGAATGTCTAAGAAATTGACATGCTTTACTAGTGTTCTTTCTATCTAACCCGCTACCAACAAAATCAACATCCAAATAACTTATTAGGAAATTTAATTTTTCTTTAGGATACCATAAACCAAAGTGAAGTGTGCTCAGAAGATATCTAAAAATCCTTTTTACAGTAGTTAAGTGTGATTCTTTTAGGTTAGCTTAAAATCTTGCACACATACACACACAAAATATAATGTTTAGTCTATTAGCAATTAGATAGAGCAAAGATCCTATCATTCCTTTATACATTGTTACCTTAACCTTTTTACCTTTTTCATTTAAATCCAGTTTGGTTACTATACTCATAGGGGTAGGAGATGGTTTGGCTTGACTTATTTTGCATTTCTTTAGTAACTCCTTTGTATATTTGGTTTGGCTTATAAAGATTCCATTACTTGATTACTTAATTTGTAGCCTAAGAAAAAAAATTCAATTCTCCTATCATAGACATCTTAAAATCACTTTGCATTAACTTAGCAAATTCCTTACACATAGACTCATTAGTACCACCAAATATAATATCATTAATATATATTTGAATAAGAAGGATGTCATCAAATTTATGTTTTATAAAAAGAGTAGTATCAATTTTTCTTCTTGAAAAATGTTTTCTTATCAAGAATTTGCTTAACCTTTCATACCAAGCTTTAGGAGCTGGTTTTAGGCTACATAAAGCTTTTGATAATTTAAACACATGATTTGGAAAAAAAATGATTTTCAAAACTTGGAGGCTGTTCAATATACACCTCTTTTATGATTATACTATTTAGAAATGAACTTTTAACATCCATTTAATAAAGTGTAAAACCTTTTATGCAAGCATATGCTAATAATATTCTAATTGCTTCTAGTTTAGCTACTAGTGCATAGTTTTCATTATAATTAATACCTTCCTCTTGGTTGTATCCTTTTGGAACTAATCTAGCTTTATTTCTAACTATGATACCATTTTCATCTAACTTGTTTCTAAAGACCTATTTTGTGCCAATAATTAGATAATCATTTAGTCTTAGCACAAGCTCCTAAATTTCATTTCTTTCAAACTGATTTAATTCTTCTTGCATTGCCAAGACCTAATATTCATCAATTATTATTTCATTTATGTTTTTAGGTTCATTTTTAGATAAAAATGCTAAATGATTATGAATATTCTTAAAAGAATTTATAGATACCCTTTGAGTCATATCAATAATGACTTGATCAATAAAGTGACCTCTTATCATCCTTCATTCTTTTTTATATCTATAAATTGGTTCTTGTTTTGCATTTTATACGGATAGGTCTACTTCTTTGTCCTTTTCTTCAGCTTTCATCCCCTCATTTGAATTCTTTTAAATCACTCATAAGTTAGCCTGGTCCTTATCTTCATTTCATACCCTTTTCATGCTAGGAGAGGACTTATCAAATACAATATGTATGGATTCTTCTATAAGTAAAGTTCTTTTATTGTAAACCTTGTAAGCTTTGCTATTAAAAGAATATCCAATAAAGATTGCTTCATTAGACTTAGCATCAAACTTTTCAAAGTTATCTTTTTCTATTATTGTGCACAAAATAATTGCAGCTAAAAATATGAAAAAGTGAAATATTTAGCTTTCTTCCTTTGTAAAGCTCATAAAGAGTTTTCTTCAAAATTGGTCTAATAAAAGCTTTGTTCATCACATAGCAAGCAGTGTTTATTACTTCAGCCTAAAAAGATTTAATAAAAGAGCTATCATTAAGCATAATTCTTGCCATCTCTTTTAGACACCTATTCTTCCTTTCAATAACTCTATTTTGTTAAGGTGTTTTACAAGATCAGCAATTATGCTTAATTCCATTGTCATCACAAAAATAAATAAAATCATAATTTTCAAATTCCTTACCATGATCATTTTTAATACTTACTATAGACATTCTTTTTTTATTTTGTAAAGTTTTTACTAGTCTTTTGAAAGCTTCAAAAGCTTTATCCTTGGAAGGACGAAATAATGTCCATGTAAATCTTGAGTAGTCATTAACAATTACAAGTACATAGAAATTTCCTCCATAACTTTTAATTCTTGATAGACTAACTAAATCTATATATAGTAATTGAAGTGGTCTAGTGGTGAAAATAAAGGGTCTATATGTTTTCTATTTTTAAAAATAGTTTTCTATTTTTTCATTTTTAAAAATAAAAGAATCTGTTTGGCAACCTATTTTCAAAATCTATTTTCAAAATGTGTAACTTAAAAATAAGAAAATAGAAATAACTTTTAATTATTTTATGAACTTATTTTTTTATTTTGGATGTTAATTTTGTAATTAAATAAAATATTTTCTTATTTGTAATATTAATGACCTTCTAATCTTAGTTTTCTCTCAATCCAAAAATAGTTTTCAAAATTAGATTTTAAGAATATTTTTTAAAAAATATAAAAATAAAAACATATCCAAACACACCTAAGATTTTTAGATTTAAAAAAGGTTTACTTGTTTTCCTTTTTGACATGTATCATAAATTTTGCTTTTCACAAACTTCAATTTTGGCAAACCATTAACTAGGTCATTTTTAGGAAGTTTTCCTATAAGATCCACGCTTGCATGTACAAGTTTTTTATGCCAAATCCAAGAGTCATCATCTATACTAACTAAGCATTGAAAATCTAGATTAAGCTTATTATTAATGTTTATCATATAGATATTTCCATATCTTTTACTAATTAGCTTAATTTACTTATCAACTTGATTTTCAACAATGCAATAAAAGGAATTAAAAGTAACTTTGTTTCTTCTATCATAAAATTGACTGGTGCTAAGCAAATTATGCTTAAGCCCTTTGACATGTAAGATATCATCAATACAGGATTTAGAATTCTTACCCATTCTACCTTTTCTTATGATTCTTCTTTTTGAGCTATCTCCAAAGGAGACATTGCTTTCTTTCTTGAGTGTTAATGAAATGAACTTGGATTTGTTCCCTGTCATATCACATCTCACTTTGAGTTCTTAAACATACCTATAAAAGGAACAATAATTTTTGACTTTTAGTACTTAAATAACTTTAGGTCTATCTTTATTGGTTGGCACATATGTCCTTTTAAGGACCTAAATTTTCCTTATTCTAACATTTGCATTCCTTCTATATGTACAAGAATAAATTCCATACCTTTTCTTTCTATAATAAAAACAAGTTATTCTTGGTTATCTTTCCATAGTTTCTTTAACAAAGAAGTTCTTGTAAAAATGATTCTTTTCATTTAATGTGAAACCAAGACCTTCTTTATTAAAACTGGTCTTTTGACTAAAAAGAGTGTCTAGAGAATCCTTGCCTTTTTGAACTTCTAAAGAGTTTTAATCAAATTAACAAATCTTTTCTGAAGATTTTCATAAGAGGTGCATTTTTAAGTAACTTTCTTAAGGCTCTTTACTTCTTGAATTAATTCTTCATTTTCCATTTTAAGTTGTTCAATATTATCTTCTAAAAAATAGATTATCTTTTTTGAAAGTTCAATATTTCTTTTAGCTTTAAGCAAATCTAAATTCAAATCAGAAATAATATAATTAGATTCATCATCTGAACTAGAGATGCATACCTCATCTCTATCTTGTTCTCCTAAAGCCATCAAGCATAAAAGAGCTTCTTCATCTTTATCATTTCCATCATATGAGTCATTATCATCATTATCTCCCCAAGCAGCTAAATGTGCTTTCTTGTAAGCACTTTTGTTCTTTTTCTTTTCAAGTTCTAACTACTTCTTCAAGTATATAGGATAGTCAAATTTGATATGACCTTGCTTTTTGCACTCATAGCATGTTAGAGTAGCTTACTAGCATGCTTGTTTGCTTGAGGCACTCTTTTTCTACCACTAATTCTTTTAAGTGCTCTCTAATATTTCTTAGTGAGGAGGGCCAAGTCATTTTCCAATGAGATGTTAAGTAATTTCTCTTAGCAATCTTTATCAATTTCATCCTTATCTACACTTGTTTCAACTTTAAGAGTAAAAGACTTTTTCTTTCTTCACTGTCATTGGCATATCTCTTAAGCTCTAATTCATGTTCTTCTAAATTTCCAAATAAATCTTGTAGCATCTTTATTTTCATCACTTCTTTGATAATAGTTATCTTGGGTTGCCACTCAATTATTAGTGACCTCAGCACCTTGTGAACAAGTTCTCCATTTGTAAGATGCCTACTAAGAAGATTTAATTAGTTAACAAAAGTTGTAAACCTTTACATCATATCTTTAATAGATTCTCCATCATTCATTCTAAACAATTCATATTAATAAATTAATGTATGCATTTTACTTTCTTTAACTTGTGTAGTTCCTACATGAGCTATTTTAAGCACATCCCACATCTTTTTTGCAATTAAGCAATTTGATACCTAGTATGCACATCGCAATGTACTAAAATTAGTTAAAACTAGTTTGCTAAAGAAATAATATAGAAAAATAGCATAACCAGGCTGTACCTATAGTGATACCTTGATATTATCCTTTCTAAATGAATTCTTAACAATATTTATATAATTGTTGAATTATTTATGCAATGAAAATGAAAGAAACTAATGTAAATGGAATGCAACTACAACAAAATAGAATGTTGTAACAAAATAGATGCAATATGCTATATGTTATATGAAAAATTATGCAAGACATAGAATACAAGATAGGAGGTTATTTGGGCAAAGTTTGTCCTAGTTGGTAGTTATATATAGGTATAGATGGAACCCTAGACAATCTAGCCATATACCATATCATGGGTTGTGGGAACATAAATACAGAAAAGAATTCAATGTAAGAAATATAGCCAATTTAAGGAATTAAGAATTCTAAATTAGATTAATCATGGATCAATTAAGATTTAACTTCCTTAATTAATTCTTCAATTTTGAATTACCTAAAATCTATACAATAATTCATGAATCCTATGCTAGATGATCGTCTAGGATTTGAACAATTGTTATAATCCTTAAACTAGATTGAAATTGATTTATAATTAGAATTTAGTTAATTTAAGAAATTAAATTAAAAATTTTCAAATTAATTTCTTAACCTTCTATCCTTATGTATAAAATCATGATTTATTAACCACAATTTTATATCAAAGCAGTAAAGAATTAAAAATCATAAGGATGAATATCAATTATATCAAATCAACATCCAACATAAGCAACTTCATAAATTCAGCATAAATAATTAGGAAAAAAGAAAAATATATTAAAGAGAGTCAACATTACAAATCATAACCACATAATTCTATAGGGAGGAGCCTTAAACTCTTTGAATCAATGCTAAAAATTATCCTTCCATGGTTAAAGGGCACAGTTAGAAAAAATAAAAGGAGAGTTATCTACTAGGTATGTATGTGTAAAAGTCTAAATCTTTTCAACTCTCTTACCTTTTATATGACCTAATTAACCTAAAACCTTATTGAACTTATATTGTATGTCTCTTAAGATTATAATAATGAAGCCTTCTTAATTTTTAAAAGCCCATACCTATTTTTTACAAGGCAAATCTAATAGTTATAGCAATAAATTCCCATAGGCTTGACTTTTAATAAGTTTAAGACTGTGAAATTAATGTAATTTGGATAAATCATAAATATAAAATTGTAGGCTTGTATCTTATGAGAATTTAGGCATAGATTCCATGTTAATTTGACCTTTATAGCCCCAGATATGGCCTAAAAATCAAGATAGGCTTAGTTGGGATAGAGTTAAGCTTTAGCTTACAAGCCAAATAAAGGCTTGAAGGAGTTCAAATTGGGCTTTGATCGAGACAACAAATTGTAAGTCTTTCTTTAAGCTTTCCAAAGGTATATAGATCATCCCGATCTGACATTCAAAACCTAAGATATAGTTGAAAAATAAAAATAGTATTAAAATTTAGCATTAATCAAATAAATTTAGAATATTATAAAATTAATTCTAAATTATAAAATAAGGAAAAATAAAATGTAATACCTAAGAGATATAAAATAAGGAAAAATAAAATGGTAAATATTTTTCTTATCAATACCTTCTTATATTTACTAGGCCATAAAGCATTTAATAAAATTTATTTAGCTTTATAGTGAACTTGATGTTTCCCTTTCTCTTCCTCACTCCATTTAGATCTTGGTTTCAAAACCTATACATTATTTTCTCTTTTAGCTGGTGGATTATAACCATTTTTAATTAAATTCCACATATCAATATTAGTAGCTTCTATAAAATCTTTCATTTTTTATTTCCAATAAGTATAGTGTTGTCCATTAAAACCTAGTAGTTTGTTTAATGAAGGACATTTGGGTAAAATGATAACATTATTTACATCCATTGGATCCTTTTAAGATCGTGAGATCTTATTCTAAGAGCTAAGCTCGAATGCCAATTGTTGTTCAATATTTTACTTAAGAGGGGGTAAATTAGATTTAAAAACTTTATGCACAATAATGACAATGTAAGTTAACAAATGATTCAAGGATATAACTAATGAACAAGTAGATGGAAACTAAACATAGCAATAAGTTTCAGAAAAATAGAGTACAATATAAATAAATAAAGAGATAGAGAAGAAGAGATTCAAACATTGTTATTTATAATGGTTTCAACCTTGAAGATCTAACACTCTAACGTGTACATCCACTACCAAGCCTCTTTGGCTTGGATTTAAACTCTAGTCCACCATTTCTTGAAGTTTGAGGGCACTTAAAGAAGCCTTAGTAGAAGTCTTTGCTTTTCTTTTAAAATTCTTTTGACAATCCTCCTTCAAAGCTTTTACCTATCAAGAGCTCTAGCACTTTTGATGTTCCTAAGGATATCTCACCTTAATGTACAACAAATGTATGATTTGGATTCAAGAATAAAGCTCACAAACTTTGAAAGTTAGATTTCACAATGAAACACTAAAAAGGAATTTGAATCTAATAAGCTCAAGAGATTTTTAGGTTTTAGTTGAGAGAAAAGTTTCTTATGTCTATGTAACAATGAAAGCAATTTCTTGCATTTTCAAATTGAAATGAAACCTCTATATAGAGGTTAGAAGGGCAAAAAATTCGTTAAAGATAAAATATATACATTGTGGGGTAGTTGGTGTCTTATGAGTTAATTGATCAATTAATTTAGGCTACTTATGAATTTTTCAAAAACCTACAGTGAATCAATTGATCAATTAATTCACCTGGCTATATAATTTTAATTTAATACATGATAAATCAATTAGTCAATTAATTCACAAACCTTAGTTTGGCTCTGGATGCTTAGAATCAATTGAATTGATTAATCAATCAATTTTAACTTTTGTAAAATCTAATTTTGAATAGAAATATTGGGCAATAAGTAGGTACATCAATCAATTCTAAAAACTTATCGTTTGAAAATTTGAAATTCTGAATCGATTGGTCAATTAATTCATTTCGCCCTACTTGCTCTTTAGACTTCTGGAATTGATTAGTTAATCGATTTAGGATATCCAGTGTACTCTCTGGATGCTTGGAATTGATTGATGAATTGATTCATACCCTAATTTTTCTAGTTTCTCGAAGAGAGTCATTTTGAGATGCAATTTTCTTGAAAACCAATCCAGCCTCATTTTTAAAATATTTTGACATAAGATTAATCTTAATATTTTCAAGAAAAACTTGAAACCTTTATTGATTAATTCTTATTATATAATTTCATCCTATGATTCTAACTAGAATCCTAGCTAAACTATTATGTCTTTCAATCTTTAAGCTCTTTCAATCTTCATTTTTTTGCATTAGGATTCCAATTGATCAAATGCCAAAATGAAAAGTATCAAAATATTTTGTTATCACTAAAACCACCTTAATGGGGCCAAGGTTAATAAAAATTAGGAAAATTCTATTCTTATGACATAAAATTTTTTACACTAAGTTTAAAAATAGTTTGAGGTAATAGAATCCATGAACATTATACTTTGCAAACATAAATGTTTTAAAAAAGCAAAAAAGAAGCTTTCAAGTTTTTCTATGGTATGAAGAGAAAATTTCTATTTTTCATAATCAAATCAATAAACACTAAATTACATTTTTACATGAATGTTTTAGATTAATTACATTAAAGTTTCCAAGAAAAAGTTACTTTGAAACAAGTTTTACCAGCTTTCGGGTTCTTTTCTATTTTTCAAAGAAAAATTCTATTTTTGAAAGAAAAACTTACTACACTATATTTTAAGCTATTTGATTAATGATAGTTAACATTTTTACTAAGATTTTATGGCAAGAATATGATTAAAATCACATTTGAAAGTTTATGGAATTATGCTAAAAAATAGTTTTTAACCTAGATGTTTCAAGTAGTAAATAGCTTTTCTATAAAAGTTTCTTATTAAAAATGTATTTTGGTAACCTATATAACTTGTTATAGCTAGAAATAGTTGATAAATGAAGTTTAAAGTGTTTAAAACATGGATGGAAATTTCTGGTTCTTCCTATAAAAAGTTGCATTAAAACATGGTTTTTCATGAAAATATTTCACTTTTCTTCATATGTTTTGTTATTTAGTTAAAATACTAAGTAGTGTAACATGTTTTGAACATAAAAAGAATTTGAAAGTTTTAATTTAAAATTTATTTTTAATTTTGAAAATTTTTAGAAAATTTCACAAGGAATTACATATAAAAAGGGATTTTTTAAGATCATGAAAGCTCATTTTTAGGTGTTTTGATAGTTAGATGTGCGGGCAACTTGTGTAACTTAGTTTAAGCTTAAAAAAGGTGAAATATAAGGTTTAAAACCTTTATTTTCAATTTGGAGATTTTGGGGAAAAAATAAAAAAGTTTGCTATTTTAAATAGAATTTTAAAATTGAAAATGGTGAAATATGAGGTTTGTGACTTTTTTTTGAAACTTTTGAATGTCATTATATGGTGATATAATGCAATTTTGTTCTATTGGGCAGCAAGAAATTTTGCTTGATTAAGTAAGGAAAAATAGTTTTCTTACTTGTTAAAATGATACATAAAATAGAGAAGAAAATCTACTTAGAAATAAAAGTTATGGCATTTGAAAAATTCAAGTTGGAACTTTACAGTTTTACTAAAGAAACTATGAATTTAGTAATTATATTAGAATGATATTATTCTTGCATAATAGCATACTAATGTGTTAATAGTATGCTAGAATGATGATTGAAATTCTATAAAAAAAATAGACACTAGTTCATAAGTTTTATAGTGAAACTATATACATATTATATGATTAGTGCATGAATTACGACATGAATTAACCTATGACTAGTATATGCACTAAGGTAATCATATGTGAGAATATCTTTAATTGAAGCTCTGTGTTGGTGAGCTCTTGAAAGTGATATAATAATCTAGCGTACAAAATAAGAGTAATTATATTTCTTGTGGTCACTAGAAATGAAATGAGCTAATTGTAAAATCTATTTTGGTAGATTGTACTAAATGTTATATTTGGGTTACAAATTTGGATGACATTTTGAATTTTTCCTATCACATAAAAAAATAGGTCAGTGAGTGCCTAATGTGAATAAAAAGCCAATGAGAATTCTATATGAAATGGCTTGAATGCACATGTTATTTTTAGGCTTTAATGCTTTCATGACATTATTAGCTTGAAAGTCACATATGATATTGTGACATAATTATGTGATTATGAGACTTTATGGAAAGTTATGGAGATTAGCCTAGTTCCCTATATTCTAAGTCACATGGAATGACATGAGGTAAAAAAGAGACACAAGGCTGGGATACGAGTGGTTAAGGTTAGCCTAGAGTACTTAGAGTAATAAGAAGGAAACTTTTTATGCTTTTAGGCAATTTAATAGTTATTTAAATGATTATATTGTATTTATGACTAAATTATATTATTACTAAGTGTTATTGATGTGCACATTGCAATGCACCAAAACTCTATTAAAACTGGTTCCTGAAAAATAATGTTATATAGTAGCACAATCAGGTCGTACCCCTAGTGATCCTTTTAATTTTATCCTTTTTAAATGATTTCCTAAAAATATCTACAAAATAGTTGAATTATGGATGCAATAAAAATAAAATAAACTAATGTAACAGTATGTTATTGCAATGAAACAAAATACTATGCAAAAATAAAAATAGACATAGAATGTAGAATGCAGAATGCGAAATGTTCTATATGCAGAATAGAAATAGAATTGGAGGGGTTTGGCTGCATGAAATTAAAGTAGAAGTAATGAAATAAACAATCTTAAAATAAAAGCAAAGTAGAATTAAAATAGAAAGAAACTCAATAGAATCAAAAAGCCAATTTAAGGAAATTGAAAGCCCTGAATTGGATTAATCATATATTAATTAGGATTTAAATTTTTATAATTAATTCTTCAACCTTGAATTACCCAGAATTCCTACAATAATTTATGAATTCTACAGTAGATAATCACTTAGAATTTAATCGATTAAGATTAACCGAATTAAGCAATCGCTATAATCCCTAAACTAGATCAAAATTAATTTATAAATAGAATTTAGTTAATTTAAGAAATCAAATTAGAAATCTCCAAATCAATTACTTAATCCTCTATTCCTATGTGTAAAACTATGATTTATGAACCATAATTTCAAAACAGAGTAACAAAGAAATCAGAAATCACAAGGGTGAACATCAATTATACCAAATCAACATCCAACATAAGGAATCTCCAGACTTTCAGCACAAGTAAATAGAGAAAGAGGAAAATTAATTAACAAAGGTCAATATTACAAATCATAATCTCATAATCCTCAAGAGGAGATCCTTAACTCCTTGAATTAACCACGAATTTAGGTTTCCATTGATGAAGGACAAAGAGAGTAAAGAGAAGAAGAAGATTATTTGCTAAGTTTTTTTGTGTTATCTAAATATCTCCTCCTCTTCAGCTTTCTTGCTTATTTATATAACCTAATTAGCCTAAAACCTTATTGGAATAGGATTAGATAACTCTTAGGATTACAAAAATAAGGCCTTCCTAATTTCTAGAAGTCCAGACTTGTTTTACAAGTCAATTAAATCCATCAGACAAATAAGTGAATTCTTGCAAGCTTGTCTTCCAAGCAAAAATAAGACCATAAAATCAATGAAATCTAGAAGATCCATAAATATGAAAGTTGTAAGCCTATGTCTTCTGAGAATTTTAACACTAGTTTTAGGTTAATCAGACCATTATAGCTTTATATATTGCCCAAATACAGAAATGGGTTTAGTTAGGACAAAAACATGGCTTTAGCTTCTCGGCAAAATAAAGGCTTCAAGAAGTCCAAAATGGGCTTTGACCAAAGCATAAAAGTTGTAGTTCTCTCTTTGAGCTTTCCATCAATATGAAATTTGCCTCAATCTAACATTCGAAGCCTAAGATATGACTGAAAATAGAAATAGTATCCAATATTTACTGAATAAATTTACAAATTTGTAAAATTGATTGTAAATTATAAAACAAGGCCTATTTTGTAAAATTGAGCAATGTAAAACCTAAGAGATATAAAATAAGGAAAAATAAAATAGTAAATATTTTTCTCATTAGTTACTAATATAGTATAGAGAGTTATTTAATGAGAAATATTTTCTAGTAAAAAAATGAGTTTTAGTATATATTTTGTATATAAATATTTTTTGAATTAAAACTAATTAAAAAATTTATGTAATAGCTATCTCACTGAGTAAATTATTACTTATGCTACTTATAGAAATAATTTTTAGATGCTTTAGACCTCGATGACACTTGCTAAGATCTCTAATATATGATGGCACTTGTATAGGACTATATTTGGTTATCTTTGAAGATCTCAACCCTAATGACTTTGAATACACATAGCCCAAATTGATAATAATCATTTTCATCTATTTTTTAAATATCTTCTTTCAAGATTTCAATTTGTATAATTATAGCCTGTTTATCTTTTCTTAATCTATATAATTATTTTGAGACCCTATCAACTAGGTTACTGTTTAGCTCAAGTAACTCTTTGTATATCTAACATATGTGTATAATACATATTTTTGTATATATATATATATATATATATATATATATATATATATATATATATATATATATATATATATATATATATATATATATATATATATATATATATATATTTCAATATAATTTTGATTACCTTATGATTATTACAAAAATGATTTTATGATGAAAAGGAGTTGATCGCATAATTTCTTTCTAAAGGAAAAATGGTTTCCATTTCTATCAAAGGTAAATATAAATCACCATTAAAGAATTTTTTAAGTATTTTTTAAAGTATTTCCTCAAATAGTATCCATTAAGTTTTAAACCAAAACAATTTTTGCTTTAATGTTATATGTATAGCATTTTAAATCAGAATAGGATCTTTTGAGTTTTTCTAATCGAGTCTTATTCTATTATGTTTATTTCATAGTTTGAACCCTTGAAGTAAATCCATTACCTAGTACTCAAAAAGTTTCTTTGAAAAATATCTTTGTGATTTTTTGAGGAATATTCTCAAGTAAATGTTAAGTCTACTTTTCTTTGATCCTTTGTAATCTTGCCTAGCAAATCATCCCTTTTGAAAATATTTTTATACGAAACTGTCTATTCGAGAATTTATTAATAGGAATAACCTTCTGATGAATAGATTTTTTTTTCTGAAATCACTTCACTAGTGTTCCTTACTTTTTGAGGTCATTATATTTCAAATATTTCCTAATAAAAAAAATCTTCTTCTATCTATCTTAGATTCTAACTCCAAAAGAAGTAATTGTTAATTTGATTTTAGAAATTCTTCAAAAAGAAGAAAAAAAAAGGAAAGAGTTCTTTTAAACATATTTGATTTTCTAGTTTTACTGATTATTTTTAAAAATGTATTTAAAAGATTAAACTTCCATCAATTATGAAAAAATGGTTTTCTAGTTTAATTTTCATTTATTTTTAAAAAAAAAAGTTTTGAAAAATGATTTGCAACGAAAGTAAAAAAATAATGAATCTTATATCTCTATATCATGAATATTTTAGAAAATAGTTAATTTTATAAATTAGTTGATTTAGAAAGGCTTGTAAAAAATATAGTTTATATCTTTATGTTAGTTATGATGGTCCAAAATTTAGGTCGTGACAATAAGACATTGGGTTTTTTTAATGAGAATTAATGTATAATGTAAAATTACAATTTTTTAAAAAAGAAAGGACATTGGTTTTTTAGGCTAAAAAATTAATGTTATAATAATTTTTTATGTTGATTAAAAACCCAAACTCTTACCTAAAAAATTACAAATCTTTAAATAGAAAGAACTTTAAGTTTTTTGTTACAAGAACCAACATTGTTCATGTTTTCCGCATTAGTAGAAAAATTGATATTGAATCGTCTAATATACAATGTCACTCATATATATGTTAATTTTAAAACCAGAGTCTAAGTTGTAAAATAATTAATGGCATTTTGTATTATTGGTAATCTTGATGCCTATTAGGCAATATCATTTTAATTTTTTATAATAGATATTATATCATGTTATGATGATTTTGTTTCCATAAGCAAAATTTTTGTTTTCGATGAGCAAAATGATGGTTAAGTAAAACAATCTTTACAAAGATTAAGGTATTAAAGAATTTCTTTTTCATCCAAAAATAGTTGGCTCTTGAATTAGAGTTTAATTTTCAAATATGTATTTAGAGAGACAAAAGTTGAAGGTCCTTTTACATGTATATGTTTGGTATTACAACCAATTGTTTGGAAATTCATAATTGTATCATATGTAAATGCAATAAAATTTTAAAACTAATTTCCTTTCCAAGGATCATTCATGCAACTAATTTGATTAATTAATATAAATTAAGAAAATGATTTTCATCTCTCTCTGTCTCTCTCTCTCTCTCGATTGTTTGTATTTTGAAACTTCAATGGAGAGATTCAAGTATGTCTTGTCTAAAGTTAGTTCATACAATTGGCTTCTAGTTCGCAACTTTTTGTGCTACTAGCAATGTGTTACAACAATTTTAGTGGAAAAAAAGGATTATATAAAGCACAAGTAATTTGAAGTCAAATAATAAAAGTTATTTTTAAAATTTATAAATAAATTTGTTTTTATTATAGTTGGATTATATAGTTACCTCCATTCTTTAAATATCATATAAAAATAAAAATATACTTTTTTATTTTATTTAATTAGAGAGTTATTTCCTTTTCTTTTTAGAAATAATTAGAATATATTAAAAACTTACATCAGTAGTCTTTGTTAAGATATAGGCTAAAATAAATATATACATGTAATATATTTTTATTAGAGGCTTTTACTTTGGAATATAATTAACTTAAATTTAAAATATTTTAGTAAAATAACTAACTTAACATATTTTGTTAATTATTAAATACCATGACTTTTTATTATGATAAGTCATTTGTTATAATCATAAAATTCTTAAAATGCTTATTTATTAATTATAAACTTTTTAATGTAACTATATTTCAAAATTATTGACCATTTAGTTTATACATATTTTATAAATCTTTAATATATCTTCTAATAATATTTCGTATGAAATGGAATTTTAGTACATCAATGTCATGAGTGTTTTTATTTAATGCATCCATTGAGAATATGATAGACTACATACAATGAAAAAAATGACATAAAATGAACTAATTCTTAAATTGCATATTCTATAAATGGTTTAAATTTGGTGTAAAAATTGAAATTTATGTTAATTTCTATGCGCATCTATATGAATAATAATATTCACTAAAATTCTTCCACTCACAAAAAAAAAATTATTGATATGTTGGTGAATTTATATTCCTACCTAAAATAAAAATTTCTATTGTATTGAAGTCTAAATCATTTTATCCAATGAAACTATATCATTTAAAATATCCATTTGAAATGAAAGCTTTAATGATAAAATACAATTTGCGCGGCAATTACATTGAGATGTTAGTATTATAATACTATTAGAGAGTTGAATGTTTTTTTAGAGTCATTTAAATTTTCTTATAATTAGTTACACCAATATAAGATATTTATCTACTTAATATACGGGAAAAGTTTATTCAACCAATATGGTTACTAATTTTTCATACAAAAATAGTTTCAACATATAATAAAGTATTTATAATAAAATATCTAATAATGTGAAAATATTATATTGCCTAATTGAAAGTGTGAGATTTGCTATGGGGATTTTTTTTTTGAAAAGATGTAAGGATAAAAATAGAAATGAGACATAAAAATAGAATAAAATAAATGTAAATAATTTATGAGTAATATTTATAGATGCATGTATTTCTTTTAATTATCATATTTTAGTTAATTTAATTAGATATATTATATTAATTTATAATTTTTAATAATATTTATTTAGAAATATGCATTTATAACTTTTTTTACCATATACACGATGATGACACATCGGAGTTGAACTAGTACTAACAAAGTTCCCCTCTGTTTGTTGTTCTACATTAGGGCACAAAAACTTACTTCTTCATTGTTATTTACATCTCTAGCTAAGATGTGAAGAGATCTCTCTCTATCAAATCAGGGGTGACTATTTCCATTCAAGTTGCTATGCCTACTCAATTTGCCATAAGTTGTCTTGCTCATTTGCATCTTCAGTTGCCTATAAGGATTTATTTGTTTTCATTGAATCTAATGTATGAAATGTTTCATCTATGCCTAGTTCTAACCTTTGCTACATCTGAGTGAAATCCTCGTATTCTTCAAGTTCAATTTATAGAGTTGTTATTATCCTCAAGCTTACAATATGAAATTGTTGCAACTTAACTTCAATCGATGTCATGGCCTTCGGTATTCCTTCTAAAAATGAAAGCTCTGGCTTCAGATAAATTTTTTTTATTTTATTTCTTTTGCTTTTGACTTCCTAGTCTTTATATTTCTACATACAGATAATTGGATTGATGTACAAGAATTGACTAAATCCCTGCTAGTTGTGTGAGAAAAGGTTTTGTGTTTATTACAATCTTTGTGGATCCTTTGTTCTTTAGGAGATTTAGTAAATTAGTTATATCCATAATATGTGTAGAAATGTGAATTTCATGATCTTTGGCTTTGTGTGGCCATGAAGATGTTGATATGTCCTTATCTCTATTTGTAGGCTTAAGATTGATCTCATATGTAGTTTTCAATCTTGAATTGAGCCAACAATAGTAAATTTAAGCATGTTGATTTCATGTGTTTTTTTATTTCTAGCCTTGCAGCTTTCGATTTTCTTTTTCTAGTTGGCATGAACCCTAATATCATTCATTACCATGACTAGTAAACAGATTTCATAGTACGACCTATTAAAGTTCAAATTTCTTTCATGTATTATGTGAATCCAGTAGCAAAACTTTTAAATTGTCTACAAGATAATTTTTTTTAAACCCCTTCTCTTGGATAACATGTACAACAACAACAACAATAACAACAATAACAACAATAACCTTATTCCACTAAGTGAGGTTAGCTACATGAATCGCACGACGCCAATGGGCTCTATTAGTAACCAGATTCTTAGAAATATTATTCATCAAGAGATCCATTTTTATAACTTCTACCAATATCCTTTTTTACCTTTGTCTACTCCTTTTCATAGTGCTAAAAACCATGTGATCGATTCTTCTCACTGGTGCCTCCAATGACCTTCTTTGCACATGACTAAACTAACTTAATTAATTTTTTATCATCTTTTCCTTAATAAGTGTCATGCTAATATGCCCTCGTATGCATTCATTTCGTATCTTATCCTTTCTTGTATGACTACACATCCATCTTAACATTCTCATTTCTGTTACCCCTATTTTTTGCTTTTGTTATCCCTTTAAAACCTAACATTCAATACTATAAAGCATAACTAGTCGTATAATAATTTAATTAAACTTTCCTTTAAGTTAAGTAGGTATTTTGCAATTGCAAATAACTCCTAATGCCTTTCTTTATTTTAACCATCTAACTTGTATCTTATATGTGACATCTTCATCAATTTTCCTATCGCTTTGTAATATAAATCCTAGATACTTAAATTCAGATACTTGCAATATGATATGCTCTCCAATTCTTATCTTCAAATCATTTCTAACTTGATTCTTGTCAAATTTGCAATGCATATACTCTGTCTTACTCCTACTTAAGTGAAAATCCTTTGATTCCAATGCTTGTCTCCAAAGTTTCAATTTATAATTAACCTCTTCCTGCGATTCCTCAATCAAAACTATATCATTCATAAAAAGCATATATTTAGGGATAGTTTCTTGTATATCCCTAGTAAGAATATCTAAAACTATACTAAACAAGCAAGGACTTAAGCCTAAACCCTAATGTAGACTTATCTTTATAGTAAAATCTTTTGTCTCTCCTCCGGGAGTTCTTACACTTGTAGTTACTTTATCATACATATCATGTATGGCTCGGATATATGCAACACAAACTCCTTTCTTTTCCAAAGCCTTCCATAACTCTTCTCTTGGTACTCAATCATAGACTTTTTCTAAATCAATGAAAACCATATATAAGTCTCTTTCTTTACTTCGATACCTTTCCATCAATTCTCGTAGAAGGTAAGTCGCCTCTGTTATAAATCTTGGCATAAATCTAAATTAGTTCTCTGCAATCCTGGTCTTATCTCTTAATCTATGCTTGATCACTTTTTCCATAGTTTCATAGTTTGACTAATAAGTTTTATCCTTCGATAGTTTGCACAGTTTTAGATATCTCATTTGTTCTTATATATGGGCACCAAAATGCTCCTCCTCTACTCATTTGGCATTTTTTTAAACCTTAAAATCTCATTAAATAACTTACTGAGTCAAAAGGTATCATGTTCTCATAAACATTTTCAAATTTTAATAGGAATACCATTAGGACCAATGACTTTACCAATATCCATCCTCTTAAAAGTTTTTTTTACCTTTCAAACTTAAATTCTTTAATAATAAGCTAAATTTTATTCATCATCTTGAGTTTCTAATCCTTCGATATCCCTAGTCAATCCTTGCTCGTTATTAAAAAACTTATAAAAGTACTTTTCTCATCTCTCTTTAATATCTTTATCTGTGAGTAAAACTTGTCCTTCTTCATTCTTAATATACTTTACTTCATCCAAGTCTCTTAATTTCCTTTTCCTATTTTTGGCAAACTTATAAATCTTTCATTCTCCATTTTTTATCCTTAGATCTTGGTAGAACTCTTCAAAAGCTTTAGATCATGTTTTGCTCGCTACTTTTTTAGTCTTCTTTCTAGCTGTGTGATACCTTTTCTAATTTTTGGCACTATTACATACATGTAGAGCCTTAAAACATTCCTTTTTTATTTTGATCTTTTCCTACATGCTTTCATTCCATCACTAGAATTTCTTATCTCTTGGTCTAAAATCTTTTAATTCACCTAAAACTACCTTAGTAACCATCCTAATCTTTTTAGCCATCGTATCCCAAATATGGTTGGCACTTCCTTATACTTCTCAATTACCTTCTTCTAATAGTATTATCTTAAAAGTCATCTATTTCTCACCCTTGAACTGCTACCACTTGATCCTTGGATTTATAACTTGTCATCTTTTCTGGTTATGGATTTTAAAATAGACATCGAGGACAAAGATCCTATGTTGTGTAGTAAGGCTCTCCCCTGGAATCACTTTACAATCCTCACAGATTCTTTTATTTAAGCTCTTTACTAAAAAAAAAAATCAATTTGCGATCTTGAACTTCCACTTTTGTGCATGATTAGATGTTTCTCCCGCTTTTTAAAATAAGTGTTCACAATCTTGAAATTATACGTTACTAAAAAATTAAGAATAGATTGCCCTCTCCTCATTTAGTGCTCCAAAACTAAAACCTCCATGCATTCTTGAAAATTGCCTCGTCTCATTACTAACATGTCTATTTAGATCCTTTCCAATGAAAATTTGTTCTCTTTGTGAAATTCCTTGAACTAACCTTTTTAGGTCTTCCTAAAACTTCTCCTTTAAATGTGTCTCCAACCTTACTTATAGTGTATAAATCCTAATAGTATTAATAGTCTCTTGTGGAACTATTAATCTTAAAGATAAGATCCTATCCCCCATCTTTTTTACATCTACCACATTCTTCTTCCAATTCTTATCTATAATAATACCAACTTCGTTCTTTCTTTTAACTTTCCCTATGTACCATAGTTTGAAACCTGTAGTGTCTAGCTCCTTAGCTCTTTCTCTAACTCATTTAGTTTCTTGAAGACACATGATGTTAATTCTTCTTCGAATTGTAGTGTCTACCACCTTCAAAGATTTATCTATTAGTGTACCAATATTCTAAGTACTAAACTTTATTGTGCTATCTTGGACTAGCTTTTTTATCCATATCTATTTAGAAAAGTGTGAGGACCCTTTCTCATTTAACATTACATCCAGGCATCGATGCAATGACTCTAGCTTATTTGACATTGTACTCGAGTCATATAGCGTGTTACTTCTGGTTAATGACCTAGCATTAGTACTAATATATTGTCGTGTTTGATCCATATAAGAGATATTGGCAAAGTTTTACGTTGGTTATCGAAGGTTTAACATAACTTAGAGGGAGAGAAATGCCCCCACTTGTGTTACAAGCTGGCAGTATCCAATTCAGCAAAGGGAGAAAAAAAAACCCCACTTAGGTTACAGGCTAGCATTATCCAACTCGTCCAAAAAAAAGGATGAGGAGAAAAAGGAGAAGAAAGAAAAAAAGAGAAAAAAAGAAAAAGAGAGAGAAGAGAGGAAAAGGAGAAGAAAAGAAAAAAAAAGAAAAAAAAAGATATATGATCCATCATATTTCTCTTTGCACATTGTTAGCCTAGAGAGACTTGGTAAGATCAAATCTCTTGGACAACATATGAGACAATTTTATTAATTTAACACAAATATCTGGTCTTTGAAATCTATAAGTGATTTTAGTTATGATGTTCCTGAGTAAACTATAAATCATTAATGTATGCTTTGTCTTTGTTGCGAGGAATGAACAAAGATATTAATTCTTAGCAAATTAAATATCTTTAGTAGAAATGTGAAGGAATGTTGAAGCTCAAGACTATTGCTCCTTCTTCTTGCTAAAACTGGATGAAAAACTACACTAAAGCCCAATTCTATCTTCATTCTTGGGTAAAATACATAAAATAGAAGGGTCCTTTCAAATGCAAATAGAGGTGCGGTTAACTAAACATGTGCTGTAACATTCAAAACTTTAGGTACTGATAATATCAAATGTTTCAATAACTCAATAACTACTTGGATTAACTTCAAAAGAGAGGCTTCTAGCCCTATAGTTGTATTGACAAGTCAAGAACTAGGGCCATACCTTGATTTTCAATACTACTATGGGACAAGAAATTTATTAAAGGGTTCTCTTTTAAGTCATAAGGATTGAAACTTTGGTATTTGAAGTACTTAGTGTGTATGTTAGTGCTTAGAAAGAATCTAATTATGATAAAAAGAAAAAGCTAAAACTCAGAGAACTAGAATTATTTTTGTACTAACAAATTTTCAAGAGAAAAATACATTGATTTCCCTTAAGTTTTAATGAAATTGTACATACCTCCCCTCTAATTTCAAAAACTATGTAAACTTCCCTTATAAAATGATGAAAAAAGATGATTATAAATTCAAATCAAACAATACATACCAATATAAGATATCCTAATTATTTTGTAATAAGAAATATACTTTGATTAAGTTAAAACAACTAAAATACGACTAAGGAAAAAGTCAAATTTTAATTTAACTGTTATAGAATTTTAGCTATTTGAGTCTAGCCTCTGTATATCTTTGATGATCAAATACTTAAAAATTATCTCATACTATTTGATTGGAATTTATAATCATTTTTTTTCTTCATTTTATGGATGAAAAGTTAAAATTTAGATTTAAGTGTAGCATTATTTTATACTTTAAGGGAGCTCTATGTAAGTTTTGGAACTAAAGACGAGATTTGTGTAATATCACTAAAACTTAGGACAGGTCAATGTATTTTTCTCTTTTTTTAATTAGCATGAACTAGAACTTAGAGGACTTTGGATTTTAGAGCGATATTTACAATGTTGTGAACTTTGCAGTTTGGAGCATATCCTATCTTTGTTGTTGATGGGACACTATCACCTTTGGGATCACATGCTAGGATAGCAAGGTTCTTTTATTATTCCAGATATGAATTAACTAGCATGCTAGTGGCAAAAGTATTTTCATTTGAGCACAACTGTGCATTTTCAAGATGACCTTTGGAATCACATGCTAGGATAGCAAGGTTCTATTATTATTCCAGATATGAATTAACGAGCATGCTAGTGGCAAAAGTATTTTCATTTGAGCACAACTGTGCATTTTCAAGATGTGTCTAAGAGTGTGTGGTGTGTGAGTCAACTCCTACTTTCACTTTAGAAAGTGTTCTTTAATTCTATTTTCTTCTATTTTGTTGTAAACTGTCATTCCGAACTAGTAATATTTTTATGTTAAGCTTTGAGATTGTTGGCGAGCAGAAGGATCATTTTGGTTCTGATTTAATAAACTGTGGTAATCCTTTAATATGTGTGCATACTTGTGGAACACTTATTGCCATCAGTTCCTTCTACATTTTATTTTAACTTTAAGAACATTTGTTGTATTGTCAGTTACAACTGGAACATTTTTTTAGTAATTCTTTTGGATGTTTCTTAAGTTGGTCGCAATGTGTTCTCCGATAAGAACTTGTCGAGCTCCTTGCGATGCCTATATTAAAGGCCAAAGGAGTGGTTGAAGCATTTTGTGCTCATTTGAACACCGAAGCTTATATAGATGCTTACATTACAGGGGACAGTGATTCCTTCCTGTCTGGGGCCAAGTGTGTTATAAAGCATTTTCGTGCTAATTCCAAAGTAAGTAGCTGTCTTGAATTTTGATTGTGTTTTATCTATGCTTCATTTTAGTTGTTGGTAATTGTATTCTAGTTGGATTGCAGGTGAAGATAATATTTTCAGTGAAATACTCTATTAAATACTGATTAAAATATAATTTAGAAATGTTAGGCTTGTCAAGGAGCTGGAGAAGAAATTTAGCGGGAAGGTAAGAAAATTATATCAAGTTGTCATATACAGATGTATATTACTAGATATTAATCTCTATTTCCTTTATGTAAATATATCAACTTCTAGTTTGGTAATTTGATGAACTAGCTAAGTCTAATTTGCTTGTCATTCACAATTCAGATGTGGTTTCCTTCCTTTGCATGAGAGTGCTGGGTTGGGAGGAGATTGTAGATTATTGTGGCTTTAGAATAATACTGTAATAGTTTTTAGTATTCTCTATCACAACCATGGTATTTTATTTGCCATCTGTTTTGGGATTTTTTTTAATGTGAATGACGTAATCCTGATTGTTACCTGGAGGATATTAAGGCCGCCATAGAAAGGTTCAGTTGTTCAGCATCCCCACAATTGTACGCTCACAACCATACGTGAAGCAATGTTGTAAGATATTTTATTGCCAAGCAAAATTTTGGGAAAACTTATTGGGTAAGAATTGATGAACCTTGGATTAAAGTTGTGCACTGTATTGAACTTTTTAAAATATATTCATTAAGTTCAGACAGCTGCCAAGAGTTAAAGTGATGCGTTTTTAGTTAGAAAGGAAGGATGTGTGGTCTAGGATAATGTATGCGGTAATTTATGGTTAAAATGAATAAGCAATTGACATTTTTACTTTTATTTACACTTTAGAGAATAATTCATGTGAAACTTAAGGATATAATTAGTAGATTTTCAAATTTTATAGAATAAATTATCACTCAAAAAAATATTAAAAACATATAAATATAATCTTCTTATATTATTCTATTTCAGTTATTACTTGTAAATCGGACGGATCATATGAAGATAGAAAAAAATTATAAAAAAATAAAATAAATTTTAATAACAAGGATAACAAAACGCTCTACCGGGGTTTGATGGTGAATCCAAAGGAGACAGATGCAAACTCAAAAGAAGAAACGGATCTCATACAGGAGAGTAAAATGAAAGTCAAGCAAAATGGAGAAAAGTAATCAGGGGAGACCAGTTGTTTATGATACAGAGTTGCTTGACCAATGTAATGAATTACAGCAGATTAAAACTACAACGTATGAAGGTATGCTTTTGAATAGGAGTGGAAGAAAGGAGGATATGTAGTTGGATGAGGATAAGGAAGAAGAGGTTGATTCCGATGGGAGTGAAGAAGAAGATGGTGGTGAAGATAAACCTGTTTTTGACTTCAGCGGTTTTTAAATCATTCAGGATGTAGATGAAGAAAGGTTATATCCAAAATTTGTTATTTCGAAGCAGGAGGAGAGAAGGATGAATAAACCTTGGTGCCGTGCTTTGAAAGTAAAACGGCTAGGGAGACGGATAATTTTCAAGGTGCTAGAGATCAAGTTGTATCAATTATAGGCAAAAGAAGGAGAGCTTGATATCTAATGATTTCTATTTAGTTAGATTCAGTTATTCTTTAGACTATGATTTTGCTTAGAAGGTCGTTGGTTGATTTATGACCATTATCTGACTATTCGGAAATAGGAACCAGATTTTGATCCGGAGGAGACAGTGATGGGGAAACCTGCAGTGTGGATAAGACTACTTGGGCTCCCGATCAGTCTATATGACATAAAATTTCTCACATACTTAGGAAACAGGGTTAGGAAAACATTAAAAGTGGATGCAACCACATAATTTCAAGCAAGAAGAAGCTATGCAAGTCCGCGTTGAGATTGATCAGACGAGGGAATTCCTGTCGGAGTATTCCATTAAGGGCAAAACATATTTCATAGAATATGAAAGCATCCACATGGTTTGCTTTCATTGTGGCAAGTGCGACCATTATGTGGAACATTGCCTAGTGAAAATGGTAGCACAATGTAATAAGCCCTTAATCATGGATGGCGCCAAGGAGAATGTGGGTGGAGCTGACGGTAGAGCCTCCACCAGGGATAAGGAGGAGCAGAACTGGTTTGGAGATTGGATGCTGGCTCAACGTAAGCGCAGATCATGGAAAATCAAATTAAATAATGGAGAAAAATCAAGAAGTTATAATAATACAAGAGCTAATCATGAGTCTTGATTTTCAGTTCTCCAAAATGATGGCAGCAGGTTAAATGAGACTATCGTTGGTGAGAATCAAAACAAGAACGTGTAGAACAAGGGTGTGTGCCAACAAGATACTACTCGAGGCAATTTTGTGGGACATTTAAACCAGGCCTAGTGCAGAACCATTTTACACCCATGACGCCTAGCAAAAAGGGAAATATCCCAAGAAATAATAGAAATTATCGACAAAATAGTTGATCTTATAATTTCTTAAGCAGCTCTGCTAGGGTTTATGGACGACACTCTGCAACAATCAGAAGAAGAAGATGATCTGCTCATACGCAGTGCGAAAAAAATTAAACAAGGCTCGACTCAATTCTCGGAGACAGGAAGAAAACGAATTACGTATGATATCGACGCAAATCATGGAACCAAGGTGGATAGTGCATATGCAAAGGAGAACAGCTTGAAATCCTATAAGGATTCTTTATTGGGCAATTCAACGTCGCTGGGGGATGAGATGGTTTCTGACAAGATTGATGATCTTGAGGAAGAAGACTTTGCCGGATTCCAAGTAGTAGAAGACGAGAATGACGGAAGACCTTGTCCGAAAATACTAATTTCAAAGGAGGAGGAGAGGATGAACAAGCCATCGAAACAAACTCTGATCATACAATTGTTGGGGAGGAAAATAGGATTTAAAATCCTGGAAAAAACTATAGCAACTCTAGGAAAGAGATGGAATGATAGACATTATAGATCTCTCAAAAGATTACTATTTAATCCAATTCATTAATCTTGCTGATTATGATTTTGCTTTAACCGAAGGACCATGACTTATTTTTTATCACTATCTAGCGATGAGGACCTTTCCTTTGATCCAATTCAAGATGTAATTGACAAAATTGTAGTTTGGGTATGCATTCTGAATCTCCCAATCAAATGTTTTTGATAGAAAGCTTTTAACCTTTTTGGGGAATAGAATTGGGCGAATGTTAAAAATTGACACTACCACACATGAACAAGCACAGGAAAAATATGTTAGAATATGTGTCGAAATTAATTTGGCGAACCAACTCTTATCAGAATTCAATTTCCAAGAGATACATTATTCAATACGAAGCCTCCACCTAATCTATTTCATGTTCAGTAAATATGGTCATGATGCCAATCATTGCACAGTTAAATTAATGGGAGATAGGGAACAAGTTAAACAATAGCAAATGAATGAACTAGCCCAAGTCGAAGAGATTCAGGTCCAGCCTAGCAATTACAATAAATATGGAGAATGGATGATTGCCCAAAAGAACCGCAGAGGAAGGAAAAAGGCAGAGTTAAAAAATACAAATACCGAGACTTTGAACATAAGGGAAATTGCCAGGGATGCAGGGAGCCAGTTTGATATCTTGAACAATGAAGCCTTCGAGAAGGAAGAGCTTATGATGATTAATAATAGTGAGAAAGAAGATGGGCCAGTTGCACGTGATACTCAATGGAAATCCCAGCATGTAACGGTGAATGCTACTCAGAAGAAGGAATTATCAAGGAGGGGGAGTGTCTTACAAAGTAATAATAAGGTCAATACCTTGCCTTTGACTGATGTAACAAATACAACAGTGGGAACCCAAGGAAACACGATACACGGACTGAACACGGCTAACCAAATAAAGGTTCTTTCCACGGTGACTAAGCAGAAACAGCCAAATTTTGATTATTCAATGAATCATTAAGGGATGGGTCCAAGTAGCATAGTACCTTCATATGTGTCGACCTCACAGACTTCATCAGCTAAGGAGAATGCATCAACATCGGATATGGTTGACACGAGTACAAGGCCTCTCTCCCCAACAAAAATCCATGATGTCAAAGAAGAGCCACCAGATAAACAAAACCCCCTACCTCACCGCATGGAAATTGAGGTAAGTAATGACACACGAACTTTAGACCTTAAGAAAAGCAATTCAAGTTTCACGGCACAGGAGGCAATGCACTTAAACTTTGCATAGCGGTACACATTGTTATTGTATATTTTATCCTATCTCTTATGATTAAAAAAATTGTGACTTGGAATTGTAGAGGTGCTAGCAACAAGCACTTTGTTAACATATTTAAAATGATTGTGGACTCTATGAAACCAGAGATTCTGGTATTAATAGAGACAAGGGTAGAGCTAAGAGCATTTTTAAAAGGATATGACTCCTGGTACATTTTAGCTGGAAATGGATACTCCGAAGGTATTTCGGTTGCTTAGAAGAAAGACCCAGTATCTTTGACTTTGATCGAAATAAATTCTCAATTGCTATATTTAGAAGTTACATCAGCTAGTCAAATTGATTGGTTTCTTTCTCTTGTTTATGCCAATCCCGACCCTGTTCTAAAAACTTCCCTATGGAATGATCTAAAATGTATCAGTAGCACCATGGAGGAAGCTTGGCTAATTATGGGTGACATGAATGATGTAGGTGATCCTTCACAAAAAAAAGGAGGAGCCCCATTCAACTAGCAGAAGGCCCATCCCTTTAATAAAAGAATCAATGAGTGCAATCTTTTGGATGTGGAGATGCAAGGAAGTAAGTTTACCGAGAAGGGCCCTAAGTATCCTCATTATCCTCAACTATTTGAAAAACTAGAAAGGGCATTGTGCAATGCAAAATGGAGGTTAAGATTTAGTGAGGCATTTGTTCAAACTCTCCTAAGGTTCCATTCTGATCATCATCCCATCATTTTAAACCTTTCTAACTACCAGGGAAATAGAGAAAGCTGACCCTTCATATTTGAAGCCTCATGGCTAACACATGGAGAGTTCTACGAATTTATCTTCTCAAAATGGAATCTTGAATGTGATATTACTGAAAAACTCAAATCTTTAACTCCTGCTCTAAAAGAGTGGAATAAAAATGTATTTGGTCACATTCAAAGGAAAAAAAGAGTTTTATTAAATAGATTGGCTGACATTCAAAGGGCGATGGAAAGGAATTACAATCCCCATCTTCAAAAGCTGGAAGATCAGTTACAAATTGAACTTGACTAGGTCCTTCACCAAGAAGAGATTATGTGGTTCCAAAAAGTTAGAACTACGTCGATCATTGAAGGTGATAGAAATAATAAATACTATCACACCAAAACTATTGTTAGATGGAATAAAAATAGAATTTCTATGCTACGTGACCAGGAAGGACATTGGGTTAAGGATAAAAGTTCATTCAAGAATCTGATAGTATCCTTTTATCAAAAGTTATTCACTAAAGACTTAAATGAAAAAATTCTGGCTTCTACTAGCATTTCCTATCCCACTATAACGGAGGCCTAAAACATAATCCTAAATCAAGAAATATCTTTTCAAAAAGTTACTAGGGTGATGTTTGGAATAGGTGGTCTTAAAGCATATGGAGAGGATGGGTACCCTGCTATTTTTTATCAAAGAAATTGGTAGACTATTGGAAAAAATGTATATAACTTTGTTAAATATTTCTGTGCAGGTGGTGATATCTCAAAAGCTAATCACACATTAATTTATCTAATCCCTAAAGTTGATAAGCTGGAATTCATTACTCAATTCCAACCAATGTCTTTATGTAATTTAATCTACAAATGCATTACTAAAGTGTTGGTGAATTACATTAAACACATTCTTTCTACACTGATCTCTCCTCTCCAAGCATGTTTTGTCCTAAGTAGAAGAATACAAGATAACATCATTATAGCTTAAGAGATGTTCCATTCTATGAGAAAAATGAGAAGGTACACTAGTTTTTTTGTGATTAAGGTAAAGTTGGAGAAGGCTTATGATAGAATGAACTGGGAGTTTATTAAAGAAGTCCCTTCTCAAATTCAATTATCTTCATAGAATATTGCTCTTATAATGAAGTGTGTTTCATCCACATCTCTAAATGTTCTATGGAATGGAAGTAAAATTGTTTCTTTTTCCCCTACCAGAGGACTTCGTCAAAGTGATCCATTATCCCCATATTTGTTTGTTTTGTGTATGGATAAATTGTCTCACATTATCAGTGAAGCAATTAATAATAAAAAGTGGATCCCTTTGAAAGCTAGTTGGAATGGGGTGGGAATATCACACCTAATGTTTGCAGATGATCTACTTTCATTTGATAAAGCCACTATACAACAAATAGACATAATTTTTGAGTGCCTCCAATACTTCTCTAAAATATCTAGTCAAAAGGTGAATCATACTGAGTAAAGCATTTTTTTCTCTCAAAATGTTAGCTAGGAAATGCAATGAGTAATTAGTCAAAGATGTGGTTTTTCCATTACTGAGGATATTGGTAAACACTTAAGGGTCCTTATAATTCACAAAAAAGTCAATTAGCACATATATTCATATTTAATGAAGCAAATACAAGATAAACTAGCAAGTTAGAAGATGAAATGCCTCTTAATGGATGAAAGAGTGGTACTGGCAAAATCAATCCTAAGTTTTATGTCAATCTATGCAATACAATCAACCATTATACTATTAACTACTATAAAAGAGATTGAGAAAATTCAACGAAGCTTCATTTAGGGACATGACATCAATACACAATTAATGCACACTATAGCATGGAGTACAATATGTCAACCTAAGGAAGCTAGAGGTTTGGGGGTCTGTTATCTTAGAGAAATGAATATTGCATGCATGATAAAATAGGTTTGAAAAATAATCATTAGAGATGAGAGCTTGTGGACATCTATTTTCAAAGGCAAATGCCAACGACATTCTGAATAGGGAAGTAACATTGAGTGGAAGAATTCTAATTCAATTTTCTGGAAATCCATTAGTAACATTTGGCATCTAGTCTCAAACAGCATTTCAAAGCTAGTTAATAATGGAGAAAATATTTCCTTTTGGTTTAACTAGTAGGTAGTGGCATTACTCTTACAAACACGGTAAACTAGGTTCCATGTCAGTGGAAATATGCCAAAGTGGCTAATTTTGCTGTAATAAGGTCTTTAAGGAGTTCATAAGTTAACTAACCACACTTACTAGAAAGGCAATGCCAGACTTAATTATAGTAAGGTAGTTCAATTTTTCCATCAATCTCCTATATTGCTTAGGATTTTTAAGTAACTCCCTATTTTTCGGATTAAGCTTAACATTTGTATTCATAGGAGTTTCATATGGTTTAGTACCAATCATCCATGTTTCTTTCAAGAGGTCAAGCACATATTTTTTTTTAGATAAAAAAATTCTTTTTCTTCCTTAAGCAATCTCAATGCCTAAGAAATACTGAAATGTTCTTAAGTCTTTAATCTGGAATTTAGCTTGAAGAAAAGTTTTTAATTATGAAATGCCTAATTTGTCATTCCCTATAATCACAATATCGTCAACATATATAGCTAGAAGAATACATTTTGAATTAGATTACTTGTAAAATATAGAATGATTATGACCACTTTTTTTCATTCTGAATTCTGTCATCACTTTATTGAATCTTACAAACTAAGCTCTAGGAGATTATTTCAATCTATATAATGATTTCTTCAAACATAGTACATTCCCAGACTCCCCCTAAGTAACAAACTCGAGTGGTTGCTCCATATACACTTTTTCATGCAAATCTCCATGTAAAAGGAAATTTTTAACATCCAATCGGTGAAAAGACTAGTTATTAGTAGTAGTAAGAGAAATAAGCAATCGAACGGAAGAAATTTTGGCCATAGGGAAAAAAGTCTCTGAGTAATCAACACTATAGGTTTGAGCATGCCCTTTAGTTACTAAGCGAGCTTTTAAACAAGTAATAGAATCATTCAGATTTACTTTCACAATAAATATTCATTTACAACTAATGAATTATTTATCATCAGGTAAAGGCACAAGATCTTATGTCTAATTTGTTTCAAGGATTATTATTTCTTTCTCTATAGTAGCATGCTACCTATCATGAGATAAAGCATCGAAATATGACTTAGGAATAGTAATAGGGTCTAAGGAAGTAATAAATGATCAAGAAGAAGTAGGTAAAGAAGAATAGGACACATATTTAGAAATGGAATAAGGGTGGCTAAAGTTACCTTTCTAAGTACAAGTACGGATGCCTTTTTGGTGAGCAATAGGTAGATTTAAATCAGAAGACATAGGAGGAGGATCAAATGAGGAAGAAGCCATTAGGGGAGATAAAGCTGACAGATAATTTGGAATAGAGTCTTGATCAGAAGTTAGTGGCTTATCTGGTGGAGAAACTGCTGGTGGTACTTGCACTTTATGAGAATAAACATATTTAATGAGAGGTTGAACCCAATTTTATTGTGGAGGAACTTGTAAATCCTATGAAGAAAAAGGTACAAGGAAGTACTCATCAATATATTCTGAATCTAGTAAGATGGAAGAAGATGGAGAAAGCCCAAAGAATGGGGCAAATTCAAAAAATGTAATATCCGAAGAAATAATGTAATGATTTAAAATCAAGAGAAAAATACCTATACCTTTTTTAAGTATGAGAATATCCAAGAAACACATTTCAAATATTGAGGATCCAATTTGGATACTTGAGAACGATTATCATAAATAAAATATGTACACCCAAAAATATGTAGGGGAATAGGAAATAAGGACTTAAAGGAAAACAAAGTAGAAAATGGTATCTAACCATCAAGAACTGAAGAAGGTATGCTAATTATCAAGAAACAAGGTATAGAAACTGCATCTACCTAGAAAACTTTAGGAAGTTTCATTTGAAATAAAAGGGCATAAGAAACTTCCATTAAATGTTAATTCTTTTATTTAGCTACTCTATTTTATTATGGAATAATAGCATAAGAAGACTAATGAACTATACCATAGTGTGATAAATAAGTTGAAAACTGTGCAAAGAAATACTCCTTAATATTATCACTTCGAAAATTATGAATAATTGTATGAAACTAATTTGCAACTTCAGCATGAAAAGTACAAAAAATATTAAATAACTTCAAATGATTTTTCATTAGATAGAACTAAGTCATTCTTGAATAATTATCTACAAAAGACACAAAATAACAAAACTAGATTTTGAAACAATTGGGTAAGGTCGCCAAATATCTGAATGTACTAACTCAAATGGGGATGAAACTCGCTTATTAATTCTAGGGACATAGAACTGACAATGTTATTTAGCAAATTGATAGGATTCACAATCTAAATGAGAAACAAATTCTAAGTTAGGATATAACTTTTATAAAGATGTTAATAAGGGGTGACCAAAACGACAATGCAACTGATGTGGAGTGGGGATCGCAGTAGAAGCAATCAGTTAATTAACTTTGTCATCCAATATGTACAAACCCCCAGATTTATATCCCCTATCCAACATCTTCTTCATCAATAGATCTTGAAATATACAATGACTAAGAAAGAAAAAAAATACCACAATTATAAGTACGTACAATTTAGCTGATTGAAAGTAAATTAAATAAGAAGTTTGGAAGTCATAAAATATTGGATAAAGAGATATCAGAAATGACATTAATCATACCACATCCAATGACAAAAGTAGTAGACCCATTAGCTAAAATAATATGAGAAGGATGAGACATATTAAAGGAAGACACGATACTTGTTTAACCCATCATATGATCAGTGACTCCAGAATTAATGACCCATTTAGAATTAGAATTAGAGGGAAGTGTAATAGGATTACCTATTTGAACTATTATAGTAATAGGTAGCGACTATAAAGAGGCCTTCAATTGAAAATACTCAGTATATTCATTATCAGATAGTAGTTTACCATTATTTTATGATCTTTTTGAACTATTAGGACTCCTAAACTTGCTTGTCAAACTAAAATTAGCATCTATGATGAAATTTATCCAGCCAACAAGTTAAAGAAAATAGAAAATTACCCAAAAAATTAAAAATACTACTTGGAGGCATAGAATTGCAAAACCAACCTCACAGGGCTGCTTAGAAACCTCCAAAATAGTGCCTCAATGAAGATTGCTACTTATCGCGCCACCATGCATTGTTGTTCTCCTCTGTGTGTGGGCCTCACGTGCCGTTGTACACCACGTACGTGTGATTCATGTGCTACCTATCCCAGATCGCCTCACCACAATTTATTGTTTCGTGTGCCTAGATCTTTCTTTTGGTGGCCAGAACTGCATCAACGTCACCAAATAGCACCTTGTTGCTCTCTTTCACTACAAAACAACACCTCCTAGGTTTGGGCTTCCACTAATATGCAGCTCAGATTACCGTCGGCCCCACCATGACTTTAGTCATATAAAAAAATAAAATAAAAAAGAAAAGCAGAAGAATGGAGAGAGAGAGAGCTAGGTTTTCTCCTTTTTTTTTTGGTTGACTAAGATGGAAGAAGGATACCTAGAAGGCTCTAGATACTATGTTGATTAAAGAGGAATTTGTATTGCTATATTCTTAATTGAGTTAGGCAGTCGCTATATATAATATAATACAGAGTATATATCATAAGATATAAGTGATATGGGATATAATTCTACTCATCTACTAACATGTCTAAAGGACCATATAAGGGAAGGAATGGACAAGTCTATTCTTGAAGACAAAGTGGTTAGGTATGTCCATGATGATGGTAGTTAGAAGTTTGATCTTCTGAACACTCTACTTTTGGAAGATGTCATTTTTCGTATTCATGCAGTCATGCCGCCATGCATGCAGAGGGGTGCATATATAATGAAATGGAGTTTTGATAAAGATAGGATGTTTACCATCAACAATGTGTATAGGTTAGTAAGAAACTAGGTAAGCTATCACAAAGAGCAGTTTTGGATGATGCTTTGAATGTGGAATGGGCTGAAGAGAATTCAGGTTTTTCTATGGATAATTTGTAACAATGGCATTCTTATAAATGAGCAACGAAGTAGAAGGGGTCTTGGGGAGCCTAATTGCCATATTTGCAATAGTCAAATGAAAAATGTTCTCTATATCTTTAGGAACTATCTGCATGCTAGAAAGGTTTAGATAACTATAGTGGAAGTTAAATACAAAGCAAGTTTCTTTAGCCTTGATCTTCAAGATTAGTTGTTGTTCAATTTCAACGGTCACCTGGGTTAGGATAAAAGTGAAAGTTAGGAGGTTATGGGGAGTAACAATCTAGTTTCTTTGATTTTGGAGGAATAACTGACTTTTGATGCTGATTTCTCTATGCTTCAGTTTCCACTAAAAAATATTCGGGCTTTCCTAAGGGACATGAACATGGCTAACCAAGTCATAGAGAGTACGAATATGAGAGCTCTTGTTCAATATCAAGAAGTTAATGTAGTTTGGAAGTGCCCACCTCTTGGATGGATCAAAATTAACTGTGCGTAGTAGTTAAACTAAGTGTGAACAAAGCGGTTTGTGGTGGGCTTCTAAGAAATTTTGAAGGTGACTAGTTATGAGGCTTTGCAAGGAACCTTAAAAGCTATAACTTTATTGGAGTAGAATTGTGGGGAGCTATAGAGGGGCTTAACCTGGCTTAGGAGGAGGGATATAGACATATAATCTTAGAGATAGACTCAAAAACCTTAGTGAATATGTTGTAGGAAACCAATAACTCTAATTTCAGGTATCATTCTCTTTTGTTTCATTGTTGTAATCTACTTGCGAGAAATTAGCAAGTATCTATTATACATATGTATGAAGAAGCTAACAAAGGTGTAGATTGGCTAGCTATTCATAGCACATATCTCGACTTGGGTTTGACCATCTAAAGAAAACCTCCTGCTAAGTTACAAATGCTGCTTTTAGGTGATGTTATCGGGGTTTATACCCCTAGTATTATTCCTCTGTAATTTTCTTCATTTTAGGCTTTACCCTATTTATCCAAAAAAAAAATTAAGGATGGATGGTTGCTTAATAGGTATTCCTGCATAAGTTCTCAACATCCATACTATTAGAAGGATAAGAATATCACTAAGGAGAAAAGGCAAAGACAAAACTAACTAATAGGTGTGCTAGTATTTTATGCTTCAATATTCTTGTAAAATTTACTTATGAACTCTTTATAATTTCCTTATGTTTGCCGATGAAATTCATTATATATAGAAAAATCAAGCTAGTGAAAATGATGGACGAGGGGAAGCAAACTTGCTAAATATGAATAGGGTCTACAACTTTTAGAATGAAGCATTTTTGTATTAAATTTTACACTAAGTTAAACTTTTATTAGAATATATGTTTTAGCGTGATTAAAATTTATTGCTACTTTGAGTGGATATCTTTTAAGAAAATAACTCATGAAATTTGAATTGGATACAATGTGTTATGTGGACCTAGTAAGTTTTTAATAAAATGAATGTGTGATTTTTGTTATTTATATATGCCAATTTAATTAATATATATGACATGTATAAAAAGAGCATTAAAAAATGTTTATGATAAATATTAGCAACAATGTAAATCATGAAACTGTTACTTGTAATATATTTAGCAATAGAAGAAAAAAAATTGTTGCTTATGGTTTTATAGGTAATAGTTTCAATGTGTTACTTATAATTCTTTTAGCAATAAGTTTTTAGCCATTTTGAAATATCAAAAAAATTATTGTCTATGATACTAGAGGTAACGGTTTTAACATGTTTATAATTTTATTAGCAACACTTTATAACTGTTACATATAATGACTTTTGACTTTTACAATGATAAAAAATAGTTGCCGATATCTAAAGTGGCAATCATTAAAATGCATCGTTGAAAGTAACCATTGTCAAAAACTTAAAAAATAGAAAATTTGTTACCTAAAAGTAATATTTTAAAATTCATCCTAGCTATTAATCTTGCAAGGTGAGCGGCTAAAGGTCGGACTGGTTTAATCATATATTTTTATATTTATAAATATATATGATAAAAAATTAATACATTACATTATAAATTAATATTTTTAATTCATTAAAAATCTAATATTTTTCTAAATTTTAAATTTATATGTTACTACTATGTAAAAATAAATATATTTTTATTATTAGTATTCATAGTAACAAGTATAATATAATTTAAATAAAGTTAAGAAATATTTAAAATAATGAAATTAATTAAAATAATATAATTTAAAATTATATTTAATATAAATTTAATTAATATAATTTATTATATGTTAAATATATTTTCTTTCTTTTTTTACCAAAATATAATAAATACATTTTCATTAGATTTGGTCATATTGGGTGACAATATATAGCGTGAATTAATGTGCTGCTCCAGTGGTCAAGACTAGCGCTCGCGTGTAGAGGGTCGACCTGGGAAATATTTTTATTGAATTGCAAAATTGTGACTTGCCTGAATCGGTTCTAGTTTAATAGATTTTCGAAATTGAACCACCCTCTTGCATATTGCCTATCACCCAAATTGGACTAGGCACTGATTGGACTAGTTGAACTAGTCGATCCAATCCAAGTTTAAAAATAATGTTTAAAAAAATACATAACACAAGTTAAAATTATGGTAAAAACTTGTTATATATATTATAAGTAATAATTTTTTTAGTATATTTAGCGGTTTTTAGTTGTTGTCACAAGTAAAAAAATATTATAGTTTGAATTGTCAATTATTTCATAATTAAATTATTTTCTTTAAATAAACAAATGTGGACACTCTTATATGTATGGCCCCTTAAATTCACCATTAAACTAACAATAGGTCATTATTAAATTAAAATTATTTAATTTAATATTTAGAACATCATTAATTATAAATCCTAAAATTTATAATTAATGTCTAATAACATATTATGAACTAGTTAACTTGAATTATAAATATAAACCTTTTCAATTATTATTATCATGCAGTACAATTCATTCATTATATAATATCAAGGTTGAATTAAGGTTGTGGTTTATTAGTTGAAGCTCTAATCATTCAACTATCATGTATTCAATTCAAAATTCATGACTTATTGTGTTAAGTTTTAAAAACTCATTTTTTTTTATTTAACTTCATCTTGGTCAAGAATTTTTATAAGATAGCATAGGACATTCTTTTTTTTTTATGCAAAGTGATAAATTCTTTATTAATATTCACAAATCATCATACATGATAAAGTTATATTCAATATATGTCTTTTAGGTGATTCCTAGGAATCTAGATAATATTATAACATAATGTATCATATATAAGATTACTATAATGTTTCAGGTTAAAAAATCAACCTCACATTATTGTAATATAAGAATTTCAATTTGAGTTATCAACATAGAAACTATTAAATGGGTTAACTTGATGAACTAATTCATCTGATAAGAACTTGCATATATGTACTAATATCATTGTATCGATATTTATGAAACAAGACATCTTCCTACTTAAGGATATATCATATGGATTAGCCTGTCCGAATAATTATTATACATTCCCAATAACTCTTTGACTAAAAATATTTTAAGATTTAGGCTTGTAAGAAATATATTTTATGATCATCTTTATGCACCTCTGTCTTCCATAAATTATCTTAATCTTTGAATTTTATCAAATGTAAATAATAATCAAATGATTGATGAAGAAAAATAATTTTTCAATCAATAATTAATCAAAAAACTTTACAAAAAAAATATCCTACTACACTATGTGTAGTTAACTTATTGGGTATTACTTTAACATATAATGCTGCCAAAATAAGCAATATACTATTAAATAGTATTCTTAGACTCAGACTGAACATTGACTTACAAAGTAGGCAAGTCAAGATCAGATTAGTTCAACTAGTTAAATTGGTTAATATATATTTTTATGTGTATAAATTATAATATTATATATACATATATACATAAAAAGATTAAGTCAATTTAACTTGTACAAGTATATTTATGAAACACAAAATAATAAATATTAATATTACTTTAATTATAAATATTTAATATAATTTTAATATTATTTTATAATATTAAAATTATATTTTAATTTAATCTAATAAAAATTTTAAATTAAACATTAGCTAAATAAAAATAGTTTAATTATATAATATATAATACAAATATATATAACATATATTATTTATAAAAAAATTTAGATAAAGTAAAATATAGAAAATTATATACATTATATATAATATTTGTCATTATTATAACAAAATAGGTGATGGCTTATGGCAAGAGACCATGTTTTGGCCCTTGGATCCCATGCTTAAGGCTTTTCAATTGCAATTCTATTTTTTCAATTGAAGTTGCTATTGTTTCGCTCGAATTGGTGAGTTTATATGGTTTGATTGATTGCCTAAATTTTTGGCAAAATCTAAATTAAACTAGAGTTTGTTTCCTAATTAGATCGATTAAACTGATTAGTCTGGTCTGGATTTTAAAATACTGCTATTAAAATTATAGTTGTTTATAAGTATTTTGTTTTAAATTTTGCCTTAAAATGACATTTCAACTTTACAATCATCAAAAGTATCAACTCAATCACCCCAATTGGCAAAGAATTTTGCTCTATTTCATAGGTATTGTTTGTTTACGTTTGATCTTATCTTTTTTACTAAAATATAAATAAACTAGATTTTAAACCTGCGCTTTGCATGGGTATGCAAAATATTAATAATATATGTTTTTATAAATAAATTTTAATAACAAAATATTTTAGTTATTCTTAAAAAATTATATAAGTAAAATTTTGATTGATAAATTAAAGTTATGATTAAACACCCTAACCAATTTAAATCATATCATAAAATTGTGTAAAGATAAAAAATTATTTTAAATTATAATCAAAATAAAAATAGGATAATTAATATTTCATAAAATAAATTATTTGCTTCATTACTCTTAATTGAATATTTTTAATTGACTTGAAAATTTAAAAAAACTTAGTCAAATACCAATAGAATATTGGTAAAAAATAAATTATTTAAATGATTTTAGAGAGTTATATAAATTATGATATTAAAAATATTATGGGAAAAAATTAAAAATATTCATAAAATCAACGTCTCACAATAATTATGAATACTTTTACTTTATGTGATTAGGAGAAGGTGAACTTAAATAAGATATTTCATGTGATTAGTGAGAAAAATTAAATAAAATATTAAATGCAATTAGAAAATAAATTTTATTTGAACAAGATATTTAATTATAACTTAATTTAAATCATAAAATACAATTAGAGAAAGGGCAAATTTAGTTAAAGTTCCTTAAGTGTTTGTCATATAGTTTTGCATTCAAATTATGACATATGTATTAATTACTTTATTATATTTATAATATTACTAATTATTATAATTATCAAATTGAAGATATTAATACTTAATAAAAAATTGATACACGTATTGTAATCTAAATGAAAAACCTTACAACAAACACTTAAGATTAAGTTCTACCCATAGAAAAAATGTAAATGATTAAGTTGAATAAATCTATGTAATCTAAGAGGATATTGTGAATAAATAAGATATAATAAGTGAATTCCAACTCTAGATTAATTAATTAAATTGCTAATTTTATAAATTTTAAATGCTTAATTAAATATTAAAATAAATAATTTATGTGATTCTAGAAAATTATAAAAATTAAGATGAAATTTTTTGATAAAATAAAAATAATTATAAAATTAATGGCTAATGATAATTATAACAATATTGGGATACTTGTAATTCACGTGATGAAAGAAATATAAACAAAGTATTTTATATTATTACAAACAAAAAATTGGATAAAATATTTAATATGATAAAAAAAAGGGTGGCCATTTATTCAAAAAAAGAGAGAATGCAATTTAGCAAAAATTTATCCAAAAAAAATAGACATTCAACATATTTTTTAATATAATGGAAGTAACAGGTAAAAACAAAGTAAAATTTTGAACAAAATATTTAATATGATTAGGAAGAGATATCATCTAGAAAAGAGAGGATGCAATTTGATAAAAATTATTAAATAGGGCAGTTAACAAATCTTTTAAAAATTGTTAAGATAAGAGATTGTTGGCAAGATGATATGTAACATTTTTTTAATAGTGAAATAATTAATATGTAAACAATTGAAATGAATAAAAAATATTATGTAACAAATAGATAAAATGAAAAAAAAATAATTTAGAGATGCAAAGTAATATAAAAGTGAAATGAAAATGAAATGTAAAAAAATAAAAAAAAATTAATAGAGGTAATTAGCATCACATGAAGTGAGACAAGGAGAAAAAAGGTAAATAATAATTATAAAAATAAAAAAGAGGACAAGAGGTGAAAATAGTTCAAAAAATAAAATTAATGTTTAAAGAGAGCATAAAATAAGAGGCGAAAAAAATGAATATATTGTCTAATGTAAAAGGTATGGCCCATTGAGAAATAATAATAAATTAATAAAATAATTATATTAAAGCTAAATTATAAAAATTAGTGGGCTAGTGTCCAAAACTAAACAATCAAAACATAAGTGGAGTATAAAAAAAAGGAATGAATAAAATAAAATGAAGTAAAAAATATATATAATTGTCAATAGAGTTATATTGTGTGAAAAAAATTAAAATTAAAAATCAAGAATAAAGAAGAATAAAAAATTATAGTTATCATTAGAGTATGACAGAAATCAATTGTCAATTGATAGTGATAATGCGAGAAAACTATGTTTCAAACTTCCATATTTTGTCAATATTAAATAATTAACCAATGTGGAATTTTCTATTCCAATTTTAAACAATAAGATAAGTTCATGTTTAAAAAAGCACGTAATTAACTCTCGCTGTATGAACAAGCGAAAGAGAGTTACCGCTCTTACGAATAATTATAATAGTGGAAGTCTTGGCGACGTACACAAAAAAAAAATTAAAAGAAAGGAGGTTGTTAAACAATTCCACACCTAATTTAATATAGGTAGATGTTGTTACACGGCAAGATAAAAAAATGTGATATAGTGGTATAATATGTATTGAAATGGTCATCGAGAGATGAGTTGAGAGTCCATTTACGTGTAAATGGTTGGTATAACAACCACCGTCACATAAGTGATGCATTACTTTATTATTTTTAAAAATAATTTTTATTCTTTCATTTTCAAAAAAAAAATTATTTAATAAATCATTTTTAGAATTTATTTTTAGTAGCTTTATTTTCTATAATTTAAAAATAAAAATAATTTTTTAATTTATTTTTTATTTTGAATATTAAGTTTATAGTTAAATAAAATATTTTTATTTATTTATTCAAACATTTTTTATTATCTATTTTCTTTAAATTTAAAAATAAATTTTAAAAAATTTGATAATAATTAAAAAATAATTTTTAAGAATAATTTTAAAAATAAAAATATATTATTTTTAATTATAATAGAAATGATTAAATTATTAAAAATATATATACATGAAAATGAATGATTGAATTTTAGATATAATGAAAAATATAAAATTTTTAAATGTTATACTATTTGAGTCGAATGTATATTTATTTTAAATTTTAGGAAAATACATAAAGCCTCCGCAAAGTTTACTTAAGTATCAATTTTTGTACATTAAATATGAAACCTTACAAAAACACCCCCCTCAAGTTTAAAAAATAATGAAAATGTTTGGATCCCGTCAAAAACTAATGGCGAGAAACAGATCGCTTGATTCTCTCCTTTTTAGCAAATGGCTATTGCAGAGAAAGCATTCGAAGGAAATAAAACTACATTACATTAAAAAAGAATTTTTTTATGCTTGTGATGAATTATAATTATTTATTTTTAAATAAAAATAAATAAATATAAAAACTATATTAAAATATGTATATAATTAAAAAAATTATAAATATAATAATAATAATTCTTCTATTAAATTGTATAAAAAGGAGATAATAGTCAGATTAAAATATGATAAAAAATTATATTAAAATATGTATATAATAATAAAAATATATAAAATATGTATATAACATCGGATTAAATTGGTTTAAATTGATTTAATTAACTGATTGAATTCAATTAGGGTTCAATTTTTTATTAGATCAATTTAATTAATTGATGTTGTTTGAATTTTAAAATATTAGTATTAAAGTTATAATTGTTTATATGTATTTTATTTTAAATTTCATCTTAAAATGACATTTCAACTTTATCATCAAAAGTTTGAACTCAACCACCGCACTCGGATTTTAAAATACTCCTACTAAAACTATGGTTATTTATATGTATTTTGTTTTAAATTTCGTCTTAAAATGACATTTCAATTTTACAATCGTCAGCTCAACTTCCCCAATTGGCAAAGAATTTTGATCCATTTGGTAGGTAGGTATTGTTTCTTTACGTTACATCTTATCTTTCTACTAAAATATAAATAAATGTTGTCACGCGGCAGGATAAAAAAATTGTGATATAGTGATATAATATGTATTAAAATAATCATCAAGAGACGAGTTGAGGGTCCATTTATGTGTAAATGGTTGGCATGACAACCACCGCACAAATGATACATATAATACTCCCAAAATAAGCGATGCACTGTTGATGGTATGGAATCAATTACTTTATTAATTTTAAAAATAATTTTTTTCTTTCATTTTCAAAATAAAAATTTTTATTTAATAAGTCATTTTTAAAATTTATTTTTAGTTACTGCATTTTCAATAATTTAAAAATAAAAATAAAAAATTAATATTTTCTTAATTTATACTTTTATTTTGAATAATAATTTTATAGTTAAATAAAATATTTTTGTTTATTTATTCAAACATTTTATTATCTATTTTCTTTATATTTAAAAATAAATTCTAAAAAAATTTGACAAATATTAAAAAATAATTTTTAAGAATTATTAAAAAACAAAAATATATTATTTTTTATTATAATAAAAATAATTAAATTATTTATAATATACATAAAAATGAATGATTGAATTTTAGATATAATGAAAAATGTAAAATTTTTAAAAGTTATACTATTTGAGCCTAGCGTGCATTTATTTTAAATTTCATGACATGAGATTCACGAGTTGCTGTCAAACTTCGGTTGCCCCTTAGCGTACGTAGAGAACTCCACCGTTCGTCCTTGAGATTGAGACGTGAGTCTGAATAGAAAATGAAGACGTGGAGGCCATGTGCACCGCCGACTTTGGGGGCAGAAGAAGCCCAAAAATAGAGATCAAAAGTGTACTCCATACAAGTAAAATTCTTTTAAGAAAGCCGACAGCCTTTTAAGTGATACTTCATTTCTCTTAAAGATTACACATTTTTTATTATATTTAAATTTAAAATTTTAATTTTTATATTAGAAAATTCTTTTAAGGAAGTTACATGCACATCTTTTAAGATTAAATTTAATTATATTTATATTTTTTATTTTAAAATATATATTCATTTTTTATTTTTAAAAAAGGAAAAATAAATATATATTAAAATAAAAATAAAAATGAGTATATATAAAAAATAGATTAATATTTATTTTTTAAAAAATAATTTATGTATAATTAAATTAAATTTTAAAAAAATAAACGTAATTTGTTCAATTTTATTAAGTGTCTTCAGAAATCAAAGCTTGTTTGAATAATAACACGTGGAATACTAATATTCCATGACACCTACTCCTTTTTCACTTTTCTAAAATAAAATTTGTGTATGATATAATAAATTTAAAATTTAATAATAACTTATAAAATCAAATAAATATTAATAAGTTATCATTAAAATCATTATTACTATTAAGTTTTAATTTTTTTTGTCATCTATTATTATTGAATTTTAAATTTATTTCATTGAAGAAATTACTATTGAGTTTTAGGTTTGTTATAGCAAAATATTACATGTATTACTATTAAATTTTTGTTTTAGTACTGATCTAGAAAATGAAAGTGAGAAGAAAATAAATGTTAGAATGTTAATAACATTATGCTCATATGCATTGATATTATTTTTGAGCATAAATCATTTTAAAATAAATAATTTTGCAGGAATTAAGAACGAATTTTATATTTTATTACATATAAAATATAATGATATGAGTTATATTATTTCTCTTATTTTAACATTAATGATTGATTTAATTAAGATTACATCATATATATTTTGTTGGATAAAAAAATATGATCTTTTTTTTAAGTATATTTAGTAGTTGAATAGCCTCTATATTGTTCAAACATTCTTCCTTAAATGCATGGAATTTGAATTTAAGACTTTATATATGATAATTGATTTGTCGGTAAAAAAATATTTATAATTATATAAATTATATATGTAATGATATAATATATAATAATGAGAAAATTATAATTTATTTATATGTACTATGATTGTATTTATAATTTGCCCACCTATAATTTAAAGTATTAAGAAGAAGTAACATGTACAAGATATGTGTTTCATTGCTAGTTTTAATTTAATATGATTTCATATTAATTTATTCCTATTTTAATTCATTATTTTCAACAAATTCTTTTGGGATTGAATTGTTGGGGTATGAAATTGGGAAAAAAGTGAAAAATTGATAACATAAATTAATTAGATTTTTGGAATTTCATTTTAATTTAATAGATGGAAAGAAAAAAATGTGAAAAAGTATGTACTAGATTTTATTATATTTGGAGGAAAAACAATTGCATATGAGTAAAATGTTAATAGGGCAAATCATAGATGATTTCTTTTTGAATAAGTTGTAAATAGGATTATATATATGTGGATAAATTATATTTTTTCTATAATAACAAATTATCAAATAAATTTGAAATGCTATAATCATTATCATTATTACACTGTTAAAATTGTGGAAATATGAATTGCAAAAAAAAATTCAAATGAATGAAAATAAAAATACAGACCACCGAGAGCCTAGCTCGGAAGGCACATCCATTCATGCAGTCCTTCTCATCTTGTCTCGAAAGACATTGAGCTTTGGACAAATTTATGCCATGTGACATAGGCAAAAATCCCCTTTTGGATTCTTGCATATTAAACTATTTTAACACTTTATCTATATATGTACTCTGACTTAGGCTAAGTAATTTTCTTGATCAATCTCTATAGATCTTAATACTTAATATATAGATAGTTTTACCTAAGTCTTTCATTGAGAAATAATTCCTTAACCAAGTCTTTACTTTTTGGAGTGTAGGGATATCATTTTCGATGAGTAGTATGTCATCCGCATACAATACAATGAAAACAATTGTGCTCCCACTAACTCTTTTGTAAACACAAGATTCATCTTCATTTTTTATAAAACTAAATTATTTGATTGCCTCATCAAAATAAAGATTTCAACTCCGTAAAGCTTGCTTTAATCCATAAATGGATTGTTATAGCTTGCATACCTTTCCAGCATTTTCAAGAGTGATAAAACCCTTAGGCTGTATCATGTACACATCCTCAAGAAACTTTCTATTAAGAAAAGCAATTTTGATATCCATCTGCTAGATTTTATAATCATAAAAAGTTGTAATAACAAGCAAAATTCGAATGGATTTAAGCATAGCAACTAGAGAATAGGTCTCATCATAGTTTATACCATGAACTTGCCTATAACTTTTTTATGATTAATCGCCCTTTAAAGATTTGTACATTAAGAAAAGCAATTTTGACATCTATTTGCCATATTTTATAATTATAAAAAGTTATAATAGCAAGTAAAATTCGAATGGATTTAAGCATGGTTGCTAGGGAATAGGTCTCATCATAGTTTATACCATGAACTTGCCTATAATCTTTTTATGATTAATCGCCTTTTAAAGGTTTGCACGTTACCATCCATGTCAGTTTTCTTTTTGAAAATTCACTTGCACCCAATGGGTTTTACCCTTTTAGGTGAATCAACCAAAGTCCATACTTGGTTAGCATACATGGAATCTATCTCATATCTCATGGCCTCAAGCCACTTCTCAGAGTCTAGCCCTTTAATAACTTCTTGGTAGGTTATGGGCTCATCTTGTCCATGAGCAAAATATCAATATTTTGAGTCACAAGAAATCCATATCTCTCGGACTCATGGCGTATCCTACCAGACTTACATGGGCCTTGTGTTACTTGAGCTAGTTCCTGAGCCACAACATCTTGTGGTCTCTATTCAGGCTCTATTACAAGTTTAGTGTTACTTTGTAAGTCTTGCACTTCTTCGATTTCTACTTTCCTCCCACAGTTTTTCTTAGAGATAAATTCTCTTTCAAGAAAAATATCAATTCATGTGACAAACACTTTGCCTTCACTAGAATTGTAGAAATAGTATCCCTTAGTTTTCTTAGGATACCCTACAAAATAGCACTTATCTGATTTGGATTTAAGCTTATCAGAAACTTAACGTTTTACATAGGTCTCACAACCCTAAATCTTCATAAAAAATAAGCTGGGATATTTTCTAATTCATATCTCATATGGAGTCTTTTGAATCATTTTAAAGGAGATACGATTGAGTGTAAAAGCAATTATCTGTAGAGAATGCCCTAAAAGGAAATTGGAAGATCTATATGACTCATCATAAATCGTACTATGTCTAATAAGATACGATTCCTCCTTTCTGAAACACCATTCCATTGTGGTGTTTCAGGTGAAATAAGTTATGATACTATACTACACTCCTTTAGATAGTCATTAAATTCTTGGCTTAAGTATTCTCTACCTTGATCCGATTGAAGTGTTGTAATATTTTTGCCAAGTTAGTTTTGCACTTTATTCTTGAATTCTTTTAACTTTTTGAAGGATTCTGATTTGTGTTTCATAAGATACACATATCCATATCTACTGATGTCATTAGTAAATGTAATGAAGTACTAGAAACCTCATTTAGCAGATGAACTAATAGGCCCATATACATCAGTATGTATAAGACTTAATATATCATTAGTCCATTTACTATGTCTAGTGAATGGAGTTTTAGTCATTTTACTTAATAAACAAGATTTGCATACTTCATATGATTCAAAATCAAATGAATCCAAGATTCCATCTTTATGGAGCTTGGATATATGTTTCTCATTTATATAGCTTAAATGACAATGCCAAAGATAGGTTGGATTTAAATTATTTGATTTAAATCACTTGGTGTTTATATTATAGATAGGCATTTTAAGATAAAAAATATAGAGTCCATTGAACAAATGTGCACTACAATAAAAATATTTCATTTAAATAAATTGAATAACTTTTGTCCTTTATTAAAAATGAAAAACTTTTCTTATCCAAACAAGAAACAGAAATAATATTTCTACTAATAACAGGAAAAAAATAACAATCCTCTAGTTCAATCACTAAGCCAGAAGGCAGGGATAGATGATATGTTCCTATAGCTAAGGCAACAACTTTTGCTTCATTGCCAACTCTAGGTCCATTTCACCTTTAGCCAAAGTTCTACTCCTTTGTAGTTCCTGCACATGGGTAAAAATGTGAGAACCACACTCAGTATCTAATACCCAAGATGTAGAAGTAGAAACATTTATTTCTATAACATAGATACTTAAAGCGGAAGTCTCACTTCCCTTCTTCTTTTTCAACTCTTCTAGATAAACCTTATAGTTTCTCTTCCAATGTCCAGTCTCACCAAAATGGAAGTATTTTCCTTCCTTAGCCACACCCCTTTTTGGTTTAAGTGTAGAAGACTTAGACTTGGGCTTAGTCTTGGATTTAGAATCCTTCTTATTATTGCCCTTGCCCTTGCCCTTACCTTTATCCTTGCCTTTTTGAACCATCATTATGGTTTCGGATTTAACTTTTTGCAAATTTTGTTCAGCAGTTCTTAACATGCTTAACAATTCTGGCAGTGGTGTGTTAATTTCATTCATGTTGTAATTCATGACAAATTGACTATAATTTTGTGGCAACAATTGCAAAATTAAGTTAATGGCTAACTCTTGGCCTAGTAGAGCACCCAATCTCTCAAGGTTCTCAACATATGCAATCATTTTGAGTACATGAGGTCTAACAAGGTTTCCTTCTACCAATTTGCACTGAAACAATATTTTTGTCACCTCAAACCTCTCATGCTGAGCTTAGCCTTCATAAAGCTTCTTAGGATGCTCAAGCATGTCATAAGTTTCCATGTTCTCATGTTGCTTCTGAAGTTCAGAGTCCATGGTGGCCAACATGAGACTACTGACATCTAATGCATCATCATGATGCTTCTTATAAGCATCCTTTTGAGCCCAAGGGGGATTAGCTTTAGGTTCTTGAGGAATAAGTTCCTCTAGGACATACATTTTTTGCTTATGTTTGAGGACTATCCTCAAATTCCTATACCAGTCTAGGAAGTTTGTCCCATTTAGTTTATCCTTCTCAAGGACCGATTATAGTGATAAGTTATTTAATGTATTAACCATTAGTTATCTATGACAAAAAATATGCAAAGTAAGTATTAAGTTTCAAACATTTAATAAAGTCTTTTATTAAATGTACCTCCCACTATTTTATTCTAATTAATAGCCCTTACTATTAATTCAGAAAGTCATATTTGTCTAGGCTTTCTAGTGGGTCAAGATTTATGTTTTACTAAGCCTTAAGTTAGCTTTGGCTAATCACTTAAAACATAGTTATTTAGGTAGGCAAATCTTGCCAATTGTATCATATACAACTCTTGGATAGTTAGGTGAACAACACTTATTCTAGTCCATCTTATGAACTAAAGCTTAACTCTATGCCTCTAGGTCTCAATCCTATTGAGATTTCCTAGTTAAGTCAGACCAAATGTTTGACATTCAGATATCACTATTATCCAATCGCATCTTACCAAGATAAATGAGGTACTTTGCTTTGGCGAACCTACCTTATGTCGATCGAGGCCTTAATGAGTGACAAGCATTGGAAGGCATCATTAATTATTATTGACTTAATATTTTCGAAGAGGTATTTAAATTAATTATTATTATTAGATCCCACCATAATCAGCCTATTTATTCATACATTATATCTAGCATATCTTATACATCATATAAAGTAAATGAATAAAATAGACTATTACATATCATATATCAAGCAATAGATAAAACTATCACATAGTAAATGCATGCTCATTAATACTATCACATAATAAAGAAATCAAAATGTCATATAGTATGGCTCTAAAATTCTATTCTCTAATGATATTCTAAACTAACTCCTTAGCTTCTCTTCATCCCATAGCCCTTTAACTTCTCCTCGTTCCAAGCCAGGATTGCTCTATTGTGATTACAATTTTATAATAGAAATCCTGAGTTACATTCGGGGGGAGTAAGATGAGAAGAGAATATACATCAGAAAAATAAAGGAAGACACGATATGCAGGTCGTATTTAAAATCCATCCATAAAAACTCCAAGGGCTATACTATGCAATACAATTATGCATCATATGTAATAATTGCTGACAAACAAGATAAGCAAGATAATTGACATATATATATATATATTTCATAACATAAATTATAAAAAATCTTGTTTTAGAACAACATTTTTATGAACAAAAAAAATTTTTGAACACTATACGGAGTTAGCACGACAGTCCCATTAGTTAGTTAGTGGGTGAGGGTCAACAGGGCCAAGCCCCTTGCAGGGGGTGTGAGGGACAGAGCCCCCCCGAGCGAAAAATCGAATGCATTTGACATTCAGATTGCAATTTTTTTGTCAATAATTGACATATCCCTTTAATAGAACAATTCAACAATATTTGACATTCAAATCGCAATTTCAAAATAGGATTTATGTCAAGGCACATTGATTTAATCACATCAAATAGATCCGACGCAAGTCAAACTCATTAAACCATACAAGCATATATTTCATACATGAGTCTAGATTTATTTAAATAAATTTAAACAAATCTATATATGAAGACAGATTCAAAATTAATCACATTAATTCTATGCAAAATAGATTATATTCTTAAACATAGAGTATATCACATATACAAAATAGATTCAAGGATTCATCATATGTGCAAAAACCCAGAATTAAACATTGATCCAGAACATATATATATCACATATATATAACAGCAGGCTAGATCGATTCAATTTTACATCTTATTGAACCAGTACTATGAACATTTCACATATATCATATATTCATAGGATCAGAATCAAAATACAAATCATATATATCAAATATATATCTACAAAATTAGAACCAAACACGAGTATGCATATATCTCATATATATTTGGTTTAAACAAAAACTGATTTGATATTTATTTATTACATAAACATTCATCAAAACATGTAACTCTGATTTAAACCAAAACAGATTTGACATATATTTATCATATAAACATTAATAAAAAATGGTAAAACACATAATCAGATTTATGGTTTTGCAATCGGCTCTAAGACCACTGCTAGATTTTCGATCAACATACGCAATGAAAATAAAAAAAAATTTATCCAAAACTCACCAAGAATCCATGCAAAAGAGCATAAATCAACATTAGGGTTTTACCTCTTATGTACTCGCATTCTTTCTAAACAAAACTTTAAGAGACCAAGATGAATCACAAATCTAACACCAGCTGGAAGGTACAGCATCTTTATGGTAGCTACGCGAAATGAACAAAAACTTTTCACCCTCCACGAATCTACTAGGATACTTCTCTCTCTCTAGAATTAGGATTGGTGCATTTTCTGAGTGATTTTAGGATTTAATGATAGCTAATGTATCTATTAAAAGTGTTGCCTTCAAGTTCCTTTTATAGAACTAAGGCATACCACATTCCTAGTCCTACTAGGATAATGCTTCCAAAAATTATAATTTTCCTTAACAATTATCACCTTATCCTTATTATGGAGAGAGTGAGAAGAGATAGGACTTATCTATTAATTATCTAAAATTAGATAATAACATTATCTTATAATATAATTATCTAATATTAACATTGCATATAGTTATCTTTTATTAGAAAATAATATTATCTCATAATATAATTATCTAACATCTAATAACATAATTATATGATATTACTTTAATATCAAATAATATCACATAATAAATCATATATTACGTGAAAATATATTATTATTTTAATAATATTTATATGCACAAAAATAAGCTTAATTAATTGGACTTTAGTCCAACTAAAGCTCAATTAATTATTATGTCATTTCTACTCTTTTTGTGTGACTCTATAGGTTCTTACTATGTTATTAATAGCTCACTTGTGGACCATAAACAGTGAGCAGTATCTAACAATACATCACTGCCACCTAAGTAGTAAAAATATCTGTGACTCAATATTTACTTTAATGAGTGAACAACACTTTGCAGTATAGTCCCTCTTGTAACAATATCTAAATCGAACTAGAGGCATGGAATGTGTCATTCTCATTGATGTTCAATTTATATTTTTTGATACAAAGTAGACTAACTTAAGTAAATGATCAATATCTTATATTGATCTATTTGAGCATGGCCATGCATTTCTTAATCCCATTCAATCAAGGGGCTCAAGGATATCACTCCTACTATGTAATAGGAACAAAAATTCTCATCTACATCACTCACATCCCTCGGCATGATTCATGATACACCCAATTAACGTCCTACAACACATCTCAGTTAAAGGTGATATAGGATGACATCCAAGTGTGTGACTCCTCATGTAGGGAACCATAGTGACTTCAGGTTAAAGGACTACATACATTGTGGTCTCATGAGAATAACTAATGACATATGACAATCGATATAGTTTTTTCATTGCGAGTCAGACCAGTACATCTGTTCACTAACAATATACTCATATATTGACTTGATATCATATATCGATGATTCATAATCATCAATCACTATACATACTAGTCTTGATGTATTATTACTATCCTTTTCTTAATAATACTTGACTAGGGACATTTTAAGAATAGTAAAACTATTCCAGGGATAATTATTGTATTAAGTTATAAATTGTGTGTGTGTGTGTGTGTGTGTGTGTGTGTGTGTATATGAAAATAAAATATAATAATTGTATTTCCTAAAATAAATCATAATACATTATGCATTATTACAATCATCTTTATGATTAGTTCTTAAGACACATACCAACATAACATCCATTATTTCTTTATCTGAATCCTTCAAGATTTCAAAATGGAATTGGGGACTAGGTCTCCATTTCCATTTAAGCTCAAATATGCTCCAATGAAGTTCAAAAAAAAAATACTTTGAAATTAAGATAATTTAAGGTTTTACCTAGCCTAAGCAACAATTTTAACTCCATCTTTTTTCTAGCTTCATGGTTTCCTTATAATCCTTGGAGGTTAAGAGATATGAGAAAGGAAAGTGGAGGAAAAGAGAAAGGTTTTAGAGGAAAGAATGATAAGTTTGGAAATAAAAAGGAGATAGGGAAAATTTTATCCTTTGCTCATAAAATTTTTTAACTTTTACTCCTTTACCTATTTACAATTATACTGCATTGTCTATTATTTACCATCCTTGATGAGGAAAATTTTAATTCACTAAGGAAGGTGCAATGATTCTCCCTTCCTTAAAAATAATTCATCCGAGAATTCCAAGGGCAGATATCTTAGTAGCTCTATTAAAGTGTAGTAGGTAATGATATAACTTTAGAACAGCTTAACTATTTCCATTCCTACCTTATTAGATCAGATTATATGATTCTTTATCAAGTCAATTCATGCTCTTTTGTTCTAATTTAATCCTTATAACGGGAAAAATTGGTTCTTGAGTTCACTTAGTCCCAAAACTATTTCTAGTTTACTTTATAAACTAAGTCTATCAGAGTGTTAGACTTAAAATAACCTTGTTGCATGAATTATAAGTTGGAAACCAAAGATTTAGCAACAAAATTATCATATATATACAAGTTAAGTCACCTATATGATATCAAGTCCACATCTATATTTCTATAGCAATGAAGAGGTTAGGGTTTATTAAGTTTCTAAGTTAATCACCCCTAGATATCTTCTAAACTTAATTTATTTGTCAAAATAGGATAAATTGGGAGGGTGAAACAATTATCCCTTCTTTAAAGAGGATTCATCCTTGAATTCTAGGGGTGGACATCTTAGTAGTTTTACTAAAGTGTAGTAAGTGATGATATAACTTCAAAACACAATTAACTACTTTCACTCCTACCTTATTAAATCGGATTATATGATTCCTTATCAAATCGATTCACACTTTTTTATTTTAATTTAATCCTTATAAGGGGAAAAAATGAATTCTTATGTTTATTTATTCTTAACACTATTTCTATTTTACTTCATAAACTAAGTTGAGTAGACCAATAGACTTAAAATAACTTTGTTGCATGAATTACAAGTTAGGGACTAAAAGATTTAGTAGCAAAATTTCCATACATATACAAGTTGAGTAATGTATGTGATATCAAGTTTGTACTTATATTTTCGTAGCAATGAAGAGGTTAATGTTTATTAAATTTCTAAGTTAATCATCCCTAAATGTCTTGTAAACCTAATTTATTTGTCAAAATAGGATAAACAAATAATTAAATAAACAAATAGATAGATAAGTGAGTAGATAAATGAATAATTAAATAAATAGATAATGACATAGAGGGAACGAAATATTGGTAGTTTTGTAAAAATATTAAGCTTTAAAATGAAAAAAAAATGTTTACCTATTATGTTAGTTGTCAATAACTATCCATAGCCATCATATTTATATATTTTTTAAATTAATGGCTTAAAATTCATCCTATTAATAGCCTATTTTTTCTTAATTTATATCAAAGTCTGCACCACTACAAAATAATTGTTACAACCCACCTAGGCTATGACTAACATAAAATTTGATTCTTCATTTTCACCAACCTATTCAAATCTTAAAATATGATATTATCACATAACTGCTAATATTTCAAAACATGTTTTATAATCATTATCAAAATATATACACTTAAGCATCTATACAATTTCATATTCAACATTTTTCTACAAGGTCCATCAAGTATTTCTCTTTTCAAGCAACAAAATATCAATAGTTACTTTTCACAAATTATGCCTTAAAGAATTTACTTTTATGATGCTGATAGAGGAGCAGCTTCTATAGATGCATCCCAAAAAGTATTATATATGTAAACAAAGTAATAAGGGATATTATATATAAAACGTGAATATGATGCTAAAGGATAGGGTTGTAATTATTGTTGTCACTTATCTCATTCTATCACAACATTTTGAAAAAGGAGATTTTAATACTTGTAAAATAGAGAAACAAAGAACTAAAGATGATGCTCTAAAGAGGCCTTCATTAACTAGGTTAGTATGTGTTATAATATGGAAATAGAAATTACAAAGTATTAAACAAGAATGGATGTTCAAGGAATCAACTCGAATGTCAAAAGATTTTTGTTTAAGCTTTGATATAGTATTGAAGGTGTATAGTTTACTCCAGCTTTATATTATAAGCTCATGGCTCATTTATTTCATTCCTAAATTACTATTTTTTATCTAATCTTTTTGACTTTATTAAGTCAATTGGCCATTATCAAGAGATTTTATTATATAAGTTTTTCCTTATTTTCCATACGGGCTTATGTGTGGTAATAAGTTCTTTAGGTTAATCATCCTTGAATCTGATCAAACCAATCATCTAATTGGACTCCCTTTATAACCATTAACCATGGTTTAATGTAAAACATCATCAATAGAAATAAAATCAAAATAAAGAACATACTTATCAGTTACATCAAACAACAATGATCCTCTTGCATAGATAATAATAAAAAACCATCATTAATAACCAATTACTAGAAAATTGAATTCTTTGGCCTAGGAAACCTTTTTTTGTAATTACAATGATCATGTAAAAAATTGAAAAAATTGATGTAGAATTTCAAAACCAATTATACCTTTTTTCTGTGTCATGATGGCTATAAAAGGAACAAAGAACTCTCTTTGGTTAAGAAGTGTGACTAGAGAAGCTATATATGATGCTAATAATAAAATCTTATAGATTTAGGTCCAGGGTATGAGACTTATAAAATAAAGAAAAGATACTCTGGCATCTAAATTAGTATGAGTAGAAGAAAATTAAAAATATTAAATTTATAGATAAAGTGATAAGGAATACTATATATGTGTGTAATGTTAAAAGGTAAAATTATAATTATTATTGAAAAAATTCTATGTTACCCCCATAAGTTTAGAACCTATAAGAATGTAGCAAAATACAAGTCATTAGATAAATTTATTTATTTAATGGCTTTAATCATTTAATGACTCATATTTTACCACATCCCCATTGGTTCCAAACCCATGGGAGTAATATAAAAAGTACCTTATTATTGTCATTACCCAAATTACATTTTGTATCTTGAAAAATAAATTTTTGCATAACATAATGTTTTTGGTTACAAATTGATAATTTTTTTATTATTCCATTTTGATCCAATTAAATATAATGAGGAGCATGTGATTCCTCTTAAAAATAATATCATATTTTGGTCCTTCTAACATATAAATAGAATTAAGTTGGTAGTTTTTCCAAATTAAATACAAAAGAAATCTTAATTTGTACACATCACATTAATGGAGCTTTAAGTTAAAGCTTAGGATTCAAAGTTAGGGGCATGACTAAATAACAACTAAATTGGAATGTTTTCTATCATTAAGATGAACTATGTGGCTTTCATGTTTTAGGAAGCAGGAGTGATTTCCACCAATTCTTCACCTTCCAAGTGTTAGCTTAAAGCTGGTCTGTTTGGAGTTCCTTTTTATCAACTAATGATTTTTTTATATATATATAGATCTTATTTGCCAAGTAGCTAATAACTGTAATGGTTAGTAAATTCAATTAATTATTAATTAATAATTGATTGTATTAACTGATTAAATTAACTGATTGCATTAGCTATTTAAATAAGACTATTTAATAAAATCAGCTATTTATGATTAATTGTTTAGACATAAAGTGACCTATAAGGACATAAGTATATTTTATGAATTATTTAAATATTTTTTTATTTTAATTAAATTTTATATATTAGTTAGTATAATATATTAAATTTGCTTATGAATAATATATTATTATATATTAGATATTTTTTAAAATTAAACTAATATAATTTTTATAATTATTAATTTTTTTAAAGAAGAATAAAATAAAAAATATAAAAATTTATTAAAGATAATTTAATCATTTTTACTAATTAGCTAACTTGAAATGCTAATTCCCCATTAACGGGAATTGGCATTTTAAGTTTTAGCATTTTAAAGATAACCAACTGATCAAATTAGTTAGTTGCCAAACATTAAAATCAATCGATTAAATCAATTGATTGTCAAGTCAATCAGCTAATTTTGATCAAACTAATTAAAAGCTAATAATAAAGTTAATTACCAAACATCTCCATAATTTAATCCAAGTTACCGATTTGAACTCAATTTGATCTATTTAGCAAATTAGATGGGCCAAGCTAAAATTTATTTAACGGAGTCCAATTGAGGTGAACATGTACAACAGGGAGCGAACTTAAGTTTAGGCTTAATTTCTACGGGGAAAACATATTAGATATGGAGCACAACATGGAAGCTGGAATTAGATATTAAGTCTTAGCTACATTAATGAGAAGATATAATTACTTTTCATGAAGAAAAAGAACAGCAAAAAATAAAAAAAAAAAGAGGGGGAGGGGCAGAAATCATTTTGGTGGCATAGCTACTTGCCATACAGTGGTAAAAGTTTGAATAAAAATAAGGATAACAACTGCAGCTGCAGCAAAGGTAGCAAGAGCCATATAAGGAGTGTTGCAATAATTGCGTTTGAAACTGGCCTTCATGTTGTTTAGAGGACTTTCGTAGAAATCATTCAGGCGTTTGCAGAGACAATAGTATTCGCCAGTAAAACCTGAAAACGTGACATTCTTCCAGAGGTCATTAATCAAATTAGCAACAGCATTGCTATCACCCAACCAATTACAGACTATTTTCTTCTGAACCAGAAGATCCACGTCTTGACTGCTGTTAATAAGGAAATACATCACAGCAACATAGTCAGTAATGTAGGATGCAAAAGGGTATTGGATTTGCTCTAAAGCTATCAAATTGCGAAACAGAATTTCCGTCCAATCATTCAAATGCAGCTGGGGGATCTTGAGCACTCGTCCTGAAAATTCCAGGTCCAGCAAGCAAGAGCTTTCTTTTACCCTGAACTTGACTCCTGCTGCGTTTAACTCAGATGCACTCGGAAGATGTTCCACTGTTTTATCTTCTCTTTTGCTTTGTCTTTCTAACTTTCTCAAGTGAAAAATTCTGAGCAAGTCTGTGAAGTGCCTTATCCTAACATCAGGATTAGATTCTAATTGCTGTGTGTTGTAATATTTAAAGAAATCAAACGCAAGTTCAATTAATGAAGGGTATTTACGCCTAACACCTCGACCTGGGTCAAATACTAATTTGAATATGTCCTCAATAGCAAAGAATGGTAGCTGGTTTTCAAATAACAATAGATCTATTGTTACACGAGAGCCTAACCAAGGTGAGGACAGAATCTCATCACTGATTGAGCCTCTCTCATCAAAATAATCTGTCAAAAATAGCTCAATTATGAAGCAAGCATCAACTAGGATCACCTTGCAAAGTTCCTGCTTGGTAAGCTTCAAAGTCTCTGAGTAGCAGAAACGAACCTCCGGTTCAATATTTTGCACCCGATTGACCAGATCATCCAGTAATTTTGTCTTGAAAGATTCTCTTTCGTTATCTTCGAAGCCTCTGCTTACTCGTTCAACAAATTTCTTGAAACTTACCGATTTGTGGCTTTCCATGTCTCGCAGATTCTGATTTAGGCAGTGGTGTAAAGGGCCGATTGAAACAACTAGTGGGGTATAGGCAAGGTCGTTCAGTCTGCGCAGATCGCCGTTTACCCTGCAGATATTACACTTCTTTTTCTTTGAAGAATCTTTCTCCTGGAGCAGGGCCTGAATTTCAAGCATTAAGTCAGGTTCGATCTTGTTCGTCATCTGCAAATTTTAGCAGTGGAGAGAGATGAATCAACAAAATGAATAAGAAAACAAAGCCTAGCACCAGAAAAGCAAGAAATTTACCTGGTGTTTTTGGTGGGTTTGTGTCTTTCCAGCACTCGTCCAGAGAGAAGTGCCGACCGCGACACTTCGGAGAAAGATATAGGGTTGTGATCCTTTGCCCTACTTGTGTTTTCATTTTTTTCTTCTCGGAAAATAAAAAATTTATTCAAATAAATTAATTTTACTCTAAAAATTAATAAATTATAAGGACTGTTTGGTTCAAATTAGAGAAAGAAAATAAAATAAAAAAAAAGAATTAGGAGGAAAGAAAAGGAATGACTCTTGATTACTCAATATATTTGGTTCAAATACGAAAGGAAATCAAGTATTTTAATTCACTTTATTAATAATTATTATATTAAAAAATAATTTATTAATAATAATTATTTTAAGATTTAGGATTTAGGGCTTAGGGTTTAGGATTTATTATCTTATTATTTTTATTTTATTTATTAATATTATAATTTTTATAATTATTTAATATTAATTATTAATATCTTATTAATATTATTTTTATTATTACTCTTATTATTTCAACTATTTTTAATATCTTAATAATAATTAATATTATCATAATAATGTTAATAATTATTATTTATTTAATTATTATTAATATTTATTGTTATTTTATTAATATTATTAATTATTAATAATTTAAAAATATTATAATATTAAAAATAATAATTATTAAAAATATTATATTATTTATTATTTATTTAATATTTAATAAAATTATTTATTGATTAAATAAATATTAATAATATTATTAATATATAATAATTAATTATTTATTATTTATTATAATTATAATTATAATTATTATTTATTATTTATTTTATTTATAATAATAATTATTATTATAAATAATAAATAATTATTATCTATTATTATTTATCATAATAATTATTATAATTATTATTTATTTGTTATTTATTATTATTTTATTAATATTATTAGTTATTAATATTAAAAATATTATAATATTTATTATTTATTTAATATTTAATAAAATTATTTATTTATCAAATAAATATTAATAATATTATTGATATATAATAATTATTTATTTTATTTATTATAATTATAATTATTATTTATTTTATTTATAATAATAATTATTATTATAAATAATAAATAATTATTATCTATTATTATTTATCATAATTATTATTATAATTATTATTTATTTGTTATTTATTATTATTTTATTAATATTATTAGTTATTAATATTAAAAATATTATAAAATTAAAAATAATAATTATTAAAATATTATAATATTATTAATATAATTAAATAATATTATAATATTTATAATATATTTAATATTTAATAATATTATTAATATATAATAATTATTTAATAATATTATTAAGAGAAAATAGGGAAAGGGAATGAGATTCCCTAAAAAGTTGAGGGAAATCACCATTTCATTAAATGAGATAATCCCATTAAGGAAAAAGGGGAAAAAAGAATGAATTTTTTCTAAACTAAACAAAACTAAGAGGATGAAACTCTGCAATTCCCTTTCCCTTTCCTGAATACCCCTAAGTCTATAACCATTATATGAATTAGATATTAACAATATTTATAATATATTTTCTTTAGTTTGGCCTAATTAATAATTGGTCTAGGAAAGAATCGAATATTTATTTGAGCCTATTTTTATGCCCATATTCTACTATTTTTCAAGTTGAGAGAGTTGGGCCTAACGGGTGTCCGACCCATGATCAGTGAGTTATGTTCTCACTATTATATAAATATAGCTATGCGTAGATTATTTTACAAGAACATACCCTGTCTGATGTGCACCATGTTAGACTAAGCGACGTCCATATCCGCTTCCTCTTACTTCCTTATAGTTCATGTACATGTCACCCTATCATTTTTCCCCTTTCTTTATTTCCTTCCCCCATTTCCCATTCTTTTTATTTTTTTATTACTTTATTTGTTTTATTATTTTATTATCTACAACCAACTATACTTTATGGTAGTTAATGTTAAGCTCTAAAGGGACAACAAAAGTAAAAAATGAGAGTAACAGAAATGAGAATATTAAGATGGATGTGTACTCATACAAGAAAGAATAAGATATAAAATGAATGCATATGAGGGCATATTGGCATGGCACCTATTGAGGAAAAGATGACAAAAAATTAGTTAAGGTGATTTGATCATATGCAAAGAAGGCCATTGGAGACATCTTATTATTGATAGAGCCCAATAGCGTCTTATGATCCATGTAGCCGACCTCACTTAGTGGAATAAAACTTTGTTATTATTATTATTATTATTATTATTATTATTATTATTATTATTATTATTATTATTATTGTTGTTGTTGTTGTTGTTGTTGTTGTTGTTGTTGTTGTTGTTGTTGTTGTTGTTGTTGTTGTTGTTGTTGTTGTTGTTGTTGTTGTTGTTGTTGTTGTTGTTGTTGTTGTTATTGTATTATTTTATTATCTGCTTGCTTGCCCCGTGATAGTGATACATGTTACAGCTAAATTTTGTAACTTACATTTGTTTCTTTCCCCAAGTTCTTTCCTTTTTTTTTCATTATTTTATTCGTTATTTACTTATTTTATCTATTTGTGTGCCCCGCATAGTGATACTATGTTACGGTGAGACTCTTTTTTCTTTGCTTGACTATTTCTCTTAGGATTTCCTTGCTGTATCTCTACTTCCCAACCTGTGTGCATCCCTTGCAACAATTGCCAATTTCTACAATTCTTAGTCACTAATTTTTGCAATTATTCTTTTGCTTCTTCTTTTTATTGAATCTTCAACAATGCCCGTAATTTTTTTATCCTTGTGCCATTATCATCCTTTGTTTTTCTACCTTTCTGCTATCTCTTTCTCTCTTTAAAAACTCAATTGGTTTCCTTCTTCTCGCCGAGAAAGATAAGTATATTTTTTAGATTTAATTATAATTTATTATTCATAGATTTTATTATGTTGTTATTATATCTTTGTTATATATCTTTATATATTATATATCATATATATAATATATATTAAATATTATTATTTATATATATTGTAAATGCTAATTATAATATTATTAATGTTAACATCAGTGATGTTGATTTTCTTAAATGAATTAGTGAATAAATTTGGTTGTTCTTATTGATATAGTATTTTTGCCACTGCAGAGCAATTGTGCCTCAAAAGTTTACTTTTACATGCTATAATTGTACTTTCCTGCAATTGAAAGGATGTATTTGTACTTTTTCAAAATATTATTTTTTATGTTTATTTTAGTTACTTATACTTCTAGAGCTTACTCTGATGTTTGTATTTCATTTGTTATTTCTCTTTGCTCTGTATGGTTGTGTTTCCTATTGTGGAAGAATTCAAGGGAAGCCTTCTTTCTATGGCTCCTTAGGACATTGTTGCTTTCAAGTTATTCTTCATCTTCTTTAGTAAGAATAGTGCTAAGTTAGGCATTATTTTCATTCTTTCTTTTTATTCAATTTTTATTGTAGCAATTTTCATTATTTTTACTTCTTCATTCTTAGATTTTTGGTAATGATATTATATTTTATGAATGTTTTTTAATGTTGCTTCCTTAACACTCTTTTTTGTTTTTCTTAAATTTTCTTTCCCTCTCTTCTTTATTCTTTTTGGAATTTTAAATTTTTGTCTAAAGCCTGAAAGTATCCAATTTTCTTTTTGATCCTCCGAAAGTGAGCATCGAATAGCTTCACAATTTGTTGCCAAATTTATGTTGCCGACATAGCCTAATTTCTTTCCAATCTTGACTTTGTCCCTTTCTTCCATGGATGTCATCTTACTACCACCAATTTACAATGTCTACATTCCCTTCGACACCATCAAACTAGTATACTTTGTCGTTATTCACTGCTGCATTGTGGTTATTTCACACGTTATGCTTTTATTATCTGTGAAGATTGATTCAACAATACAAGTTGGTGAAAATATGTTTTTATTGTAACAAATCCTTAATTATGATTTGTGTCTATTTCTAAATTCAAAATCTTAACAGACATATTTTCTCTTTTTCAAAGCGTACGGATGGTGTTTTACTTCAAATCAACAAGGCCCTAAGGTTTCATTCTTTATCATTAAGTAATTTGGTTATTCTCCATCATTTACGTGTGATTATGAAGCCCTACTTCTTACTTTTATTCATTTTAGTCTATGCAAACTTTTATTTGAGATTAAGCCTTTTTAGATCCAATTTTTTTTTAATTGTCTCTAGTTAAGAGCACTGAGCAAGGCTAGGAATTTTGGATTAGAAACTTATTTGTCTGGGTAATAATTCAAGGTGTTAAAGTCTTTAATTTGATTATGTATATTTCTTCCTTTTTCTTGGAATTTCACATTTTGGTCACCAAATTTCTAGAGCATATTAGTTTTAAAATGCATTCCATGTGTTTGATATTTTGCCTAAGTAAGAAGTAAAGCTTTCCTGAAAACTTATAAGCCTAATGTATTTCGATATAATAACATGAATCTCTTTGTTACCTTGCTCTTCAAGAGCTCAATGTATGCAAATAAAACATAACTTCTATTATATAATGAAGTGATACACTATGCATGATCTAATTTTGAAAATTACTCAAATTAATTTCTTGGTGTAGATGATGCATAGATTGGAATTTCATGTGTATAATTGCTCTTATCATTGTCTCTAAGTTATATTTATCTTTGTTGTTTCCTCCATATGTTTCTAATTAGACTTCATGATTATGTTGCTAAACTAGAATGAATATAACAGTCAGGCAAAGGTAACTACTTCCATGTGTAGGAATATGATAGTGCTTTTGTTGTTAAATTTTGTTTTTATCAATGCAACGACTTTATCTTGCTTAGACTAAATAGTAAATCATCTTTGTAATATTATTAAGCTTATCATGGTTGTAATATGTTATAAAGTATGCATTGTTTGCTGTAATGGAACGCTTTAGACTTTCTTTTTATTATTGATCATGTAATTTAATTTACATGCTTTATTTAAATTAACTTCATTATTGAGTAATGTACATTCTTGCTAATCTAGGTATAGATATAATCTCCAAGTCCTCAAGTCAATCATAAGCAAAACTAGATTTGACATACTCTAGCCCTTGTGACTATAAAAAAGCTAGGGCCTGACTATTTTCAATGGCACATCCTTAGGTAGGTGGTTATGTTTTATGTATGAGTTAGATCAGGATTCATAAGCACCTTTCTTAGCTAATAATGATATGATTTTTTTTGTAAAGTGAAGTGTAGCATATGTGTAGGACATAGATCCTATGGATTCTGCATTTAGGCTTTTGGGTTTTGAAAAAGCCTAAATTGCTATATTAGGATTTCAATTTTTAAATATCAATTTTTATATAACTTTAGTTGATATTTGCCTGAACCTAAATTTAGATCCTAATATATTTTATAGGATTAATTGTTATTAGTCTTGTACCTTTTTTTTTCTTACACACAAAAACATGTATGTCATCATAATGAGAACTTTTAGGTATTTTCTTCTTACTTTGTCTATTAGTACTTCTTTATCAATATCTCCTTCCTTAATTTGTGTAGATAGTAAATTGCAGAACTTATTTAAAATTTCTAGAAGACGATAAACGGTCTACAAAGGCAAAGGATTTTATTTGCAAAATCCTTTGTACAGTAAACTGTAGACTTGACACTAAATGAGCTGATGAAATAAAGGTGTTATTGTGTGTTCTTTTCTAATTTTGTTATTTGATTTGGGATATTGTTGCATTTTAACTAAAAAGTTGGATTGTTTGTAGTGTTACTAGGATAATCCATGGTTCAAAGGTACTGAATGGGACAAATTGTACCAAATGAAAGCTACATCTATTCTTAAGGTCAATGGTGAATTGGATACTCTAAATTTTGAGAAGTTTGAAGAGGTATATGATATACCTTTATGTTTAAGGATATAAAAGAGTTGCTTATAAAGTATAAATTATATAATCTAGTGTATGTAATTCTAAAATAAGTAAGATGCTTAGTTCTTTATTCTATTTGGAGCATCTTTTCAGTAATTAGATATTATGATTATAACTTTCTTTTAAGAACTAATTTGTGCTTTATTTGAGATATTAAGTACCAAATTTTAAATAATCTCAATGTCATTAGTTTTAATTTTTATTTTGATAGTTCTTGCTATCCAATGGCAAATCTATAAGTTTTTGGATTATTTTTAGTGTTAAGTTTGTTATTCCAATTTTTACTAATTAGAGCCAATAAAGAACATTTAAATTAATTTTAATTTTTTATTCTATTTTTTCCTATTTTCTATAGAGTGGTATCTTATATAGGTTATGAGAGTTCCACAAGGATGATGTTATACTCATTTTGCTTGTGCTAGCCACCATTGATTTTAACTCAATAAAATGGTGATTTTTGCATCCAAGTTAGTTAATGTCATGCATATTATTAAACTTTTCATTTATGAATATCATAGAACTTGAATAAAAAAAGCTATTCTGTATAGTGCTTTGTGGGTATCATTTTGTAGTGACATAATAAAACATAATTTTTATTCACTCAATATACATATGTTACCCTTAAGTGACCTAGAATTCAAAGTGTACAACCATGGCAATTCAAAACCCCATAGCTTTGATAACTAAAATTTTAAATCTAATTTGAAAATGTTAAGATGAGTTACGTAAGCTTTGCATTTTAAGTCCATTTTGTGTTTTTAGAAAGCACTGCAAGCAAAGATTGTTGATTCATACTAATTTATATAGAAATGGAAGCATAATGGAAAGGAAAGATAAAATTAGTGATTCAATCTTGTAGAGGACTTTTATCTATACAATATTCTCTAGGCAAATTCTCAAATAATTTAAGTAGTAATTAAAACTCAAAATACTATATTTGGTCTAGTACCTATTTTCATAGGATTTTATGTCTCTCTTCTTCTTATTACTATAGCACCTTCCATTAGTGTTTTTATTGCCACTAAAGATTTTGTAACCTTGAACACAACCAATAAACTTATATGGTTTTGTTTTTTATTTTAAACCCTTTTTCATGAAGACATTTTTTTTCTTATAATAGGATTAGCTAATAGAATTGAATGATATTTGGAGTGGTGTTGATGGTCATAAAGCTTTACTATTATGAACATACTATGATTGGTTTCCTTGAGTTAGTGATTGGCCTTTATTTGTTCATCTTTTATTTTTTTGCTATATGCACTAGATACTTTAGCTTATGTTCTTCACTATGTTTAGGTGGCCTTTTAGGGGTGGTAATCATGTCCCTTTTTATCTTTGTTGTTAGCTTTTAATAAGCACATGCCATTAGAGAATTAGTATTTATATGTCAAACATTAGTTTGTGCTAACATAGCATGTTTGTAAAACAAATAGGTGATATTTTTATGTTTTTATTTTATATTTAAGATTGGGACGTATTTTTATATCCAATTCTATTATTCTGTTAGTTTGAATGATAACCATATATATATGGAGAACTTTATTGGATATCACTATCCTATTGTTATAAGATATATGGGTTGTAGCTTTTTACTTTGGATTAGGTTTTTAAACATTAAATAAGGAATTTTTGTGTGTTTGAAGAAAAACTTGATCAGGATTTTTTTATGCAAGTTTATAGTGTTTATGTAGTGCCCTTTTAACTCATTGAAAGGATAATGTTCTAATGAAATGTGGCCACACAAGGCATTGGGAAGATTTCACATATTTTAACATTGAATTTATGGTAATATACAATGCTTTTTTTTCTAAAATTTTGTCATTAAGATGAATGTGAATGCCTTGCATGATGAAATGATTGTTGGAGGCTTTAGGTTTTATTTTGCATAGTTTTGTTAAGAACTATTTTTTAACATTACTTGGCCTTTTACAAGGTATGAAAAGATGTTATTTTGAATTATAAGCTAATAAATTGCAATTTCCACTCTCATCTATCTAAGGATCTCATGGCTTGAATAGAAAGGATTTGTGTATGGTTGACTTACTAGAAGATGCTTGCAGGATCTCTTTAATTTTGTTACTTCTTCATTTAAGGAATGCATTGAGAAAGGAGATGGTTCTAATCTTTCTTTAGACAGAAGGAAGGAACATGGATTTACACTTTCATTTCCTATATTAGTATTTCCTCAAGAATTTAATAAAATGGATGAAATTCTAGATATCTCTCATATTGAGGTATGTGATGGACAAGCTTTTATGTTTCTAGGAGATGTTTTTAATGAGGCAGATGTGGATTGTGTAGTCAATGATTAAAACTATTAGCAAATATTCTTTGCTTTTTTTAAATGTATAATATCAATTACTTCCACTGTATTTCATGGTTTTCAATTTTTTGATTAATTGTTATGTGATATAATAATAAGGTTTCACTTAATTATTGAGACTTCTTAAAATTCATGCATATCAATATTGTTCTTCATACTATTATATGTTGAATAAGATAAGATTTTAAGTGTAGTTGAATTTCTTTTGGAAGAGACTTATGTCACTTTAGGCTATTGAGCTATATATTAGGTAGGTTATAGAACAACAACATATTGATTACCAGTTTAGTGGACTTGAGGATGATGGTGATGATGAGAATAAGTTGAACACTAATGAAAGTAGTGAATTGAGTTTTTGACTATGGCTTAAATAAGTAAGGGCTTGATGTCTTCGCATCACAGAAGACAACAATAGTAATGATTTATCATCACTTAAGATATAGCTAGTGCTTATCCCTAGGTACATGTCTTTATTGCATATATTTTATTGGTAAAAACACATTTTATGCGGTAACTTTATGCCACATTCATATTTGTTCTTCATTTTAGAGCACACTATCAATCATACACCACAATTACATAAACAGATCCTAACTAATAAATTCTTATTATCATTGCTTATTTGTTATCAAGTAAAGGAATTGGGCCGTTCATATTGAATTTTGACTACAAAAATTGCAAAGATGCTATTCTACACATCTGATGGTTTATCATATTTTAAGCTCTATTAAATATAAAGAGGTTTTAATGAATTATTTACTTAATTAAAATCTTGAAAATTACCTATAATTATTTATTTATGTAAATGAACTATTGTAGAACTTGGATTCTGATTTCATCATGTTCCTTCCTATACTTACTTGATAAATGCAGAAGTTACACAAGATCTAACATTGGAGATGTTGATTAAGAATTACAATGATAATCATCACCATCTCAATTCTCATTGTTATTTAATTTCCATGGTATTCTGGTAGGTGAACAATATAAAAAGATTATGTATTTGAAATCGATTATTTTTTAAAACTTAAATTGATTTTCCTATTATATATATTTATAAAATTATTTAGTTGTTATATATGATAGACAAGTATTGTAAGAAAAATTATAACACATTTAAAAATATTTTGTATTAAATGTACTTGTTTTTTGTATATTAATTATAATAAAATAACTATGCACGGGTCTTAAACTACTGTTATATATTTGCCGTAGTATTATTGTAGGTCTAACAATGGCCTTTTTAAACTATTTTATGAAGGCACGTTACTTCAACTCGCCTAAATAATCCATATGTTCTCCTCCTATTGTGATATAAAATCATGTGTATTCTATTGTCATCCTCTTTTCTTTTTTTATTCTTACTTTATTTTAAATTATAAATTTTTATTATCAACTTTATTTTAGATGTTTTAGGCTTCCTAAGCCCGTTGCTTTCTCATATTTTTATTTTAATTATTTAGGGCTTTAGCTTTCATTTTTTAAATCCACTAATTTTTATAATTTTGTTTAATTTATTATTATTATTATTATTATTATTATTATTATTATTATTATTATTATTATTATTATTCGATCATTATTAAACAACTAAAAGAGAGATTTATTTCTCTAATAAATTAGGCATATGTCATTTTTTTGTTACCTTTGTAGCTTTTATTATCTTACCCAAAGCTTTTATTTTTTTTTCATTCATGAACATATTTATTTTTTTATAAAATTTTCCTTATTTTTATTTACTATATTATTCTATTACATTATATACATGTATGTATGATTTTATTTTTTATTTATTTTATCTTTTTATACTCATCCCTAATATTTATAATTCATAGACTAATATATCTAAATAGTATAAATAAAATATAATATATTTTATTTTTATTGTAAAATATTTTAAATAAATAAAATTTTATTGAATCACTATATTATATATTCTATTTTATCTCTTATATTACTTTACCATTTTTTTATTTATTTCATTGTATTCTTTTCTTATTTAAAATATATAATTAAGTAATTTAATTCAAATATATTTTTAATTTATTTAAAATAATTTTATAATGAAAAATATTTTGTACTGTATTTTTACTACTTAATGATGTTAGTATCTAAATTGTAAAAAATAGAAGTAAAAAAAATTAAAAAATGCAATGAAATAGATAAAAATAGAAAAAGTATGTTAAATGTAAAGTATAAACAAATTTTCAATAGAATATTTAAAATTTTTAAAAAATAAATTTGATTTTAATTTATAAATATTTTTATTCTAAAATAAAATATGTAATTTTATATTTTGTTATTAACCCCTATATTACTTAACATTATATAATTACATATTTTATTTTTAATAAGAGTATTTATAAATTAAAATTAAATTTATTTTTTAAAAATTTTTAGTGCTTTATTAAAAATTTTCTAAATTTTACGTTTTACATATTGTTTCTATTCCTTTTATCTATTTCATTGTATTTTTTAATTTTTTCACTTTTATTTTTTTACAATTTATACATTGACATCATTAAGTAGTAAAAATAGAGTACAAAATATTTTCATTATAAAATTATTTTAAATAAATTAAAAATACTATTGAATTGAATTACTTAATTATATTTTTTATTTTTAATTCTTATATTAAATTTTAGAAAATTATTATTTACAAACTTAAATATATAATCATAAAATAATATAATAAATTAAAATATAATATTTTTTATTTTTAATTTTATTTATACATACTATTTTTATGTAAAAAGTAATTATATACCTATGCAATGCATGGGTTGAAATGCTTGTTCATATTTATAGCATTGCAATGGGGGGCATTCCATTGGGCTTATCTTAACATTAATTACAAATTCACTTAATTAGATTCAAATAAAAGTATTATCAAGGAATAATAGAATTATTTTTGAAATGCTTGGGTGGAAGATTAAATAGAGGAAGGCTATTAGAGAGTTTTGTTATTGACCAAAGTTTAGAAAAATTCAAACTAGCCCAAAAGAAGGGTAATTTTTCTTTAGAAACCTAAAGAAAACAAATAAAGGTCTAATGGCTTAATCATTTTGAAAATAGATCTAAGAAAATATGAATTTTTGTCTAGAAGGTGGGGTACATGGTTGAGCCACCAAAAATAGGACAAAATAGTGGCTTAGCATGGTATAAGGTTTTATTATAATTTCTTATATATGTTGGGATCGGGAGCCATACAAGCGCAGCGGAATAAACCGATTCCATCCACCGGATCCATGCAAAAACGTTAAATCAGAACAAGGATTTGTTGAATACCTTTGTGATGACTCTAGAACTCGATCGTTGATCACCTCTTTAACTTCCTTTTTAGCTGAAGACTCTAAGGTATCCATACGAACTCGCAAATCATCGATGAACGTCTACACGAACATCGGTTGGAATTGTTCTCTTTTTTCTTTGTAATGCTAGCTACGCCTCTTTAAGAGTTTTGGTCAAGGAAAGGTGTTAGGATTTTTCCATGCTTGGGATGGGTGAATAATAATGAATCAACTATTATTATCTAACAAGCCTATTTAAATTGGTGCATAAAAAATCCTAGCCTATTTGGGCTTTATTCCATGTACAATTATAAGTTTACTATTGGGCCTTATAATTATAACATGAATTCCCAAATATTAGGCCTAAACAATTTGGTCCATTAATTCCAAATTCACTAAGTTCTAAGTGTGCGATCCTATAGGCTCTCATTATGTTGGTAATGATCATTAATCATATTAATGATCATAAATAATAATCAGTGTCTAGCAACACATTATTGTTACCCAAGTAATGAAAAAGTCGGTGATTTGACTAAATCTTTACATGTGATCATCACCTATATCCTTTTATCCTATACATCTAGATTGAGCACGAGACATAGACCATGTCATTCCCGTATAGCCCAATCTTGAGGTTTCTTGATTCCTAAGTAAACTGACTGAAACAAATGTAATCGACATCCCATGTTAATTCATTTGAGTATGGCCATGCATTTTCTTAACTTTACTTAATCAAGGGGCCTACAGATGTTACTCCTATTATATAGGAGGAACAAATCCCATCTTAATTACACAAACCCCTCTGCATGATATGTGATATATCCAATATCTACCCTTGCATTTACTCAACCATGAGTGACATAGAATAGTATCAAAATATGAAAATCAAATGTAGGGAACCTTGGTGATCTTAGGTCAAAGGATCATGTTAATAATGATCACTAAGAACTACTCATGACACTCATATAACGATCCATGTAGTGTTCTTAAGATGGGTCGGTCCAGTATACAAGTTTTCTAACTTGCACTCATGTGTAAACTTAATATCCCATATAAGTCTTCACACATGCTAGTCTTAACATATCAAAGCAACCTAATTCACAATGATATATGACTAGTGACATTTAAGAAGATAATTATTCTAAGGTTGTTATCATAATTAAATATATTACGTAGATAATATATATAAATATAATAATTGGAATTGTCATTAAAATAACATGATTCAAAATTATAATTACCAATACAATTTGTTTTAGGGCATATACACTATCAGTATATGCAAGGGCAAGATAATCCCAATACTTTGGAAAAAAAAGTTAAAGAACGATGATGTGTACTAAGTAAGGTTTTTTTCCACTACTGCACTCCATCTAATACTAAAATGTTCATGATTTGGGGAAAAATTCAAAAATAAAATAGCGTTTTACTTTAAGAGAAAGAGTAAGGCATTGTTCCTTACTTAGCTTTGGAGTATAATAGTATCTTTCATGATTTGGGGTGCAATTTTAAGTCATAGCTACCTCTAATATTTGCCACAAATTTCATGCGAACAAGTATCTAAATCAAATTTGAAAAAAATTAATTTTTTTTTAATTTTAAAGCTACAGTAAAAGCCACCTCAAACTAAAATAAAGTTGTATGTCTATTTGCTTTTACCTTTCTTCTTCTTTTTATGTTTCAATTTCTTTGAACCCCAGTCGGCCTTTCCTTCTCTCTTTGATTCTGGTTCCTTTGCCTCTCAATCACCATCGACCTCCATTCTTCTCTCTCTAGCTTAGCTTAAGCCTTCATTTCAAGATCTAATTAAGGAGCGAGTCACTCAATTGCAAGATTTTCTCTCAACTTCTCAAACAAACAACACAACAACAGTGGCTCTCCAACAAATTTGGCAACAATGTTAGTGATAGCATGGCAATGGTGATACAACATCATGACAAATGGAAGGATTAATTGCTTCCATTCTCTCCATGCTTCTGGTAATTGCATTCATTATTTATAATTCATTTTGGTAATAAATTGAAGTTACATCTTATTTGTACAATCTTAACCTAGATGCTAAATTAGATAGAGTTCCACAACGTGAAATATGTATCTTTTTTATATCTTTTTCCATATTGAATCTACATGTGAAATAACATGTAGATAATTCCATATTTGGTTTTCACTATATGATGAATTTGCTATTGGAAATGTGGCTTCGTTAGAGGCAAGAGGCAATAACCCATGACATTAGCAATTTCACTCTAACATGTTTGGCGAAGCCAAACTAGATGGGTCATTTTAAATTGGCTAAGGCTAAAATGCCCTAACATTGTTCATGGGCAACTCACCTTGGATAGGTGGCCCAATGAAACAACGACATATGGCTCCCCAAGCTTCTTTTAGCCCATTTATTACTAAAATTGCCAATAAGTTTCTTACTTTATTTTTTCCCATTTTCTACCCTGATGTGAATAATATATTATATTATTATATCATATTAAATTAAGTTATTTTGAGATTTCTCCCTTTTCTCTCTTGAGGGCCTCTCGAGCTGGGTTTATCTTCCTCCACTCCATCTTTTTGACCTCATTACCGATCAATAAATCTTCCTAAAGCCCTCATCTTTGATGCTATTGTTATGTGGCCTTCGTCGATCTCCATCTACATTCATGTCCACGATGCTAATGTTGCAAGGTGTCATTTATGCCACTGTGTTTACCTACTTGATTGTCCACTATCATTGCAATTTGTTTCAAATCTTTTGGTTTCTCAGGTTGGATTTTTGTTTCCAAGTTTTTTCCTTCTAATTTTTTGTTCTAAATTTCTAATATCTCTATGTTAAGAAATTTTTAGCATAAGTCTGAAAATGGTAAAGCTACTTTCAATACTTGTAAATTTTTGTAAACATGTTGTTGACCTAAGCAATGGTAATGACTAAGGATCTCTAGTTGCCAGTGCCATTTCCCCTAATAAGCTATTTTAGAAAAAAAAATTATAGCAGGGTGGATAAATTTCGAAGTGAAAGTGTGGGATTTTGTCATAGTTTTATAAGGCCAATTTTGGAGAATCCAAATATTGAAGATATTGAGGAAGGTAGAGAGTATAATGGGGTTAAGAGTGTCAGTAAACAAATATGGATAAAAAGATATCTTCATAATAGGAAAGAGTTTGTGGTTAATGAGATTAAGGAACATTGAATAGACTCAAGGAAGTGGGGACTGGAAGGTAATTGACCATTCTTTCTATTTTGACATGATAGTGGAGCACTCATAACATACTATTGAAGTGTTAACAAAAAGGTATAATAGAGTGGAGGGTAATAAGGATAATGTAGATGCGAATTCAAATGGTGGTGGTGGAGGTAATTCCAAGATGAAAAAGAAAGGGAATCGTTTAAGGGTGTAAGGTGTGTTGAAAGTTCGGTGACAAGTCTTAAAGAAAGGTATAGCAATGATGAAAGGAATACCTTATTAGAGAAGGGTGGTCGGAGATCTGACTCTGCTATGGATGATAGCCAGGATGCTTCATTTCATGAACTCGAGAAAATAAGAGTCATGCTGCATAGGAAATCGTGTAAGGAATTTATAGCTTTTTGTAAGAGCAAGGAGACTCAAGCTCATAATAGATCTATATAGAGCATCTAATTTAATTGGATGGGAAATATCTTACCAGTGCAGGGAAGGATTATGTAATTTATGTCTAGTAAGTTGTGGAGTCAGAGAGGAAAGGGGAACTACTGATGGAGAACCTAGAAGATAGGAATATGAATATGTTGTATATGGTGAATGGCTCACTAGAACCTCAACTACTCTCTCCTATCAAAGACATTCATCTAGATAAGAAGGGAAGGGGAAGGTCATCTATAAGTAGAAAATATGAGTTTGGGCTAGCTAGTGGTTCCAGAAACTATGTTTGGACATACAAGGAAACCCATTTGCTCATTTTAAGGTCATCTTGATGATGTTCTTGACCTATCTTAGTCCAAGTCTTAAGTTAGCTACTAAATTGATGACATGAGTAATTCTTCCCCCCCACCGCCAATAAGTTTGTCCAATGCTTGAATCTATTTGTTAAAATGTTATTCAATTTATTTCACTAGATGATGGATACATATCAAAAAGTTATTCAATACATCCATTGTAGATGCACCATTCATTTGCAAATTAAATTAATTATGATCATGAATCAAAAGAATATGTGTTATTGTTTGGTATCCAAACATGTAACTATCTAGTATACAAATAAAAAAAATACATGTTACTATTTGGTATATAGCCAGCAACATATTTTCTCTTATCTTTATTATCAAGAATTATGTTACTTAGTGTTCATTACACTTGATTTCTTTACTTATTTTATTTTTTGATCGATGTCACTATTTTAGGATTAAATAGTAACATCTTTGACAAACAAATATGTTACTGTTTGGTAAGCAGGTAGTAACATGTGGTTTACTATGAGAAAATAAATCAAGCATAAGGATGCTATTTGAAATGTTGCTTTTGGTTGATGTTAGTCTTTCATTTAAGCACAATAATATATTGTTTTCCTGCAATTCTATTGTCAATCACACTTGATTTGTTTGTTTTTTTTATTTTTGATTGATGTTACTATTTTTAGACTAAACAAGAACATCACAAACAAAAAAAAAAAACATGTTACATTTGGTAAACAAACAGTAACACATTATTTACTGCAAGGAAACAAATCAAGCTTGAGGATGTTGTTTGAAATGTTGCTTTTGTTTGATGTTACTCTTTCATCTGAGCACATCAACATATTGTTTCCTACAGTTCTATTATTCATCACACCTAATTTGTTATTTTTTTATTTTTTTTATTGATGTTACTATTTCTAAATCAAACACTAACATCTCGGACTAAAAAAAAATAACTTGTAATTGTTTGGTTAGTAGATAGTAACATATTGCTTACTACAAGAAAACAAATCAAGTATAAGGATGATATTTGAAATGTCATTTTTGGTTGATGTTACTTTTTCATCCGAGCACAGTAACATGTTGTTTTCTTATAGTTCTTTTGTTAATCACACCTGATTTGTTATTTTTTATTTTTTTTATTGATGTTATTGTTTCCAGACTAAACAACAACATCTCAAACTAAAAAATATATGTTGCTATTTGGTAAGCAGATAATAACACATTGTTTACTGCAAGAAAACAAATCAAGCACAAGGATGTTATTTGAAATGTTACTTTTGGTTAATGTTATTCTTTCATCTGAACATAGTAACATGTTGTTTTCATGCAGTTTTATTATTAATCACACTTAATTTGTCTATTTTTTAATTTTTAATTAAAGTTACTATTTTTAGATCAAATTACAACACCTCAAACTAAAAAAAAAATACCATGTTAATATTTGGTATGCAAATAGTAACACATTATTTACTGTGAGAAAACAAATCAAGCATTAAAATACTATTTGGAATGTCGCTTTTGTTTGATGTTACTCAGTCATCTGAGCATAGTAACACATTTTCTTACAATTTTATTGTTAATCACACTTGATTAGCTAAGACTATAATGTCTTGCTACTATTCATTAACAACCCACCCTGGACACGTGGGCTAACAAAACTAATGATGCCACGTGTTTTCCATTTGCTCCTTAAATTAAATAACAAAACATTAAATCGTATTAAAATATTTTCTAATATTTCCTTTTGTTTTGTAGTTTGCTCGAATAGGAACTTCCGCTTCTCTTCTTCCATGCTCCTGTACTCGGCGTCAATCAGGGGTTCTTGTTGAAGCCCTCATCCTTGAAGCCACCCTCTCTCAAACTGGGTCTTTCTCATCATCTTTGTCCATGTCCCTTCTCAGTGCCATCTTGAATTCTATCTTTAGCCCTTTTCTAGGACGTAAGTTGTTAGTATGTGCTTTGTACTCAAAATTATTAGTAAGTTGGATCTTATATTTATAATTAGATGGAATTGGAGGGGAAGACACTTTTTATTAATTGGTATCACATCCTAAAAGTAAGTTATTCATTCCTCCTTCTTATGATTTGAAGTGTGGAAATTTTTTCTTCTAGATCTTGTAGTATATTGCAAATCTTATCAATATCGATGGTTTATGCTAGCTGGAAGAAAATGCAAAAACCAATCCAATTCTTAAGAAAATCATAAACTTGTTGGGTTTGATTGAAATTTATAGTATTAGCAATCTGCATTCTTCCATTTAATTTTAGAGAATAAGAAAATTTACATTTTTCCTTTTCCAAATAGTGAGAATGATGAGAAAAATATTTACTATTTTATTTTTCCTTATTTTATGTCTCTTAGGTGTTACATATACTTAATTTTACAGAATAGGATTTGTTTTATAATTTTGGATTGATTTTATAAGTTTCTGAATTTATTCTATAAATGCTAGATTTTGACATTATTTCTATTTTTCAATCATATCTTAGGCTCCGGATGTCGGATTAAGGCAAAATTTATATTAATGGAAAGCTAAAAGAGAGATCTATAACTTTTTATGATTTGGTCAAAGCCAGTTTGGACTTCTTCAAGCCTTGACTTGATTGATAAGCTAAAGCCATGTTTCTATTCCTACTGAACCTATTTCTGTACTTGGGCCATATCTAAAGCTATAGTGGTCTAATTAACCTGAAACTAGTGCCCAAATTCTCAGAAGACACAAGCCTACAACTTTCATGTTTATGGATCTTCTAGAAGAAATTGATTTCATGGACTCATTCTACTTAGAAGGCAAGCCTACAGGAATCACTGATGTATTTGATAAAGTTAATTAACTTGTAAAATAAGTCTGCCTAGGACTTTTAGAAATTTTGAAGGCCTTCTTCTAGAAATTGTAATCTTAAGAGTCATCTAATCCTAATCCAATAAGGTTTTAGGCAAATTAGGTTATATAAATAGGCAAAAGGGTTGAAGAGAACAACATAATTTAGATTACACACAACATTCAACAAACAGCCTTCTTCTTCTTCTAGCTCTCTGTTCTTCATCAATGGAAGTCTAAATCTGTGGTTGATTCAAGGAGTTTAAGGCCCTTCTCTTGAGAATTATGAGATCATGATTTGTAATGTAAACTTTTCTTAATTAATTTTCTTCTTTCCTTATTTACTTGTGTTGAATTATTGAGATTACTTGTGTTAGATATTGATTTGGTATTATTGATATTCTTCCTTGTGATTTCTGATTTCTTTATTATTTTGTTGATAAATTGTGATTGGTAAATCACGTTTTCACATATAAGGTAAAAGGGTTGAGAGGTTAATTTGGAAGTTTCTAGTTTAATTTCTTAATTTAATCAAATTCTATCATTAAATCAGTTTTGATCTAACGTACAAATTATAGTGGTTGCTTAATTGACCAATCTTAATTGATCAAATTCTAAGCAGTTGTCTAGCATAGAATTCATAGATTAAAGAATTAATTAGAATTAAAGAATTAATTAGAAAAAAATCAAATCTTAATAGATCTATTATTAATCTAATTTAGGGTTCTCAATTTCCTTGAATCAGCTGTTTAATTCTATTAAGTTTCTTCCAATTTTACTTCTGCTTTGCTTTTATTTTGTACTTGTTTAATACATTGCTTTTACATCAAATTCATGCAACCAACCCCCTCAATTTTTCATTATGTTATTGCACAATTACATAAACAACATACAACATATAACATATATATATTGCATTTTGTTTCTACAAAGCATTCTATTTATTATGTTACATTCTATTTGCATTAATTCTTTACATTTTCACTACATAAATAATTTAAAATTTATGTATATATTGTTAGGAAATCATTTAGGAAAGATAAAATCAAAGGATCACTAGGGATATAACCTAATTATGCAACTATTTGCATTATTTTTGAATAACTAGTATTCTTAACTAATTTTGGTGCATTGTGGCATGCACATCAAAATTTTGGTGTCATCGTTAGGGATCCTCTTGAGTTTATCTTTTCATACATATTTTCACACATGTTCTTAGCAATATATAACATAGTTAAGCATTCTAACTAGTATTCACATTTGTTATTGTATTTCTTGCATTTTATGGTAACTTGCATTTTTCTATGTTTTTATTGCATTCTTTTGCATCCTCTAATTTTTGCTCATAATTAACATTATCTTTTTCATACATATTCTTAGCAATATATTACACAATTCTTGAAGCATTCCAATAGGTAATTGCATCCACTAATTGTGTTTCTTGCATTTTATAGTAACTCTTATTTTCTGCATTATTTTGGATTTCACTGCATTCTTTATTTTCTTTTCATACCTCCACCTCAATTCATCATATTCTATCATAATAAACATCATCAAGCATTGAAACAGAAGTTTTTGGCCAAGAAACTAGGTTTTTCATAAAATTTGCACTCATATCTTATTTTGGGCATAACTTTTTCGTCTTAACTTCGATTGAGTTGAAATTTTTATGGTAGCTAGATCTCATTTTTTTCATCAAAAGTCACCATCCATAAGCTCATGAGTACCCTAGTTTTTTTTAAAATATTGTTTTGACCACTTTTTAATTTTTAAAAATTTTTTATTGTATTTTTTAGTTTTACATAATTGGAGAAAACTTTCTATAGTGGTCTTATAATTTTTAAAATTATCTAGATAGGTTAATTAGATGTGTTTATATTAGTTTTATATAGTGCATTTGCATTTTAGTGTTTTAGTACTCTTATACTTCTGTTTAGTGCAGTTTTCTATGGTACTGTGTAGTGCTGTGCATGATAAGAAGAAATCCTACTGAATTATGTGATTTTAATTTTAAAATTGATAGGAGATTTCATTCACTTCATAGGAATAAAAATAAAGGTAGTTCTAAGCCCCATTCTGTACCCGTAGATCATTAAGAAAATATGGCAAATAATTATAGAACATTGAAAGAATTAGCTACCCTTGATGTCACATATCAACCTTTAGGCATCCAATATCCTGAGTTAGATGTTGATTTTGAATTAAAATCTAGACTCATACACTTGCTTCTAAGGTTCCATGGGCTTGCAGGTGAAGATCCATATAAGAATTTAAAGGAGTTCCACATGGTTTACTCTACTATGAAGCCTCAAGGCATATCAAAAGATCAAATCAAGCTAAGAGCATTCTCCTTCTCCTTAGCTGATGTAGCCAAGGATTGGTTGCATTACTTGCAGCTTGGTTTTATCACTTGTTGGACTGATAAGAAGCAACAATTCTTAGAGAAATTCTTTCCTGCATCTAGAGCTGCTGCTATAAGAAAAGAGATATGAGGAATCAAACAAATGAATGGGGAGACACTCTATGAGTATTAGGAGAGATTTAAGAAGTTATGTGCAAGCTGTCCACATCACCAAATTAATGAGTAGCTGCTGATTTAATATTTTTATAAAGGCCTTCTCCCCATGGATAGAAGCATGATTAATGCTGCAAGCGATGGAGCTTTAGTGGACAAGACTCCAATGGCAGTAAGAGACCTTATTGCAAACATGGTAGTGAATTCTCAACAGTTTGGAACAAGAATCATAGTTGCTGTAACTAGAAACGTGAATGAGATAACTCTTCCATCCTATGCAGACCAGTAAAGAATAGAGCATAGAATTCATGAATTAACTTCTTTTGTAAGATAATTGGCTGTGGGAAAATAATAACAACAACAACTTCAAACCCTTCCACGTGCCAGACTTTGTGGCATTTGTTCCTGCTCAAGCCATCCTATTGATTCATGTCCAACCTTATAAGAAGATAATGGTCAATATCAAGCTTATACTGTAATAGTTTTCCCTGGGAAACCACTATATCAATAGCAACAATAGCAAAATCAATACTAATAGTAACAAGCTAAATATGACCCCTACTTAAATTTCTATAATCCTGGTTGGAGGGACCACCCCAATTTTAGATATGGTAATGCACCAATACAACAAACTTGACCAGCACCAGCACTATATCAGAATAGGCCTTCATTCCAGTAGCCTTCCAAACTAATCCAGCAGCAGCAAAACTTCTAGAACCAGTAAGTAGCAACATCCTCATCCTCTCAGCCATCCTTTAAGGACTTAGTTAAGCAAATGGCTACTAGTAGTCTACAATTCCAACAGAAGGTGGATGCTACAATGCAGGACCTCCAAACACAAATTAGATAGCTTGCTTCCACTTTAAGCAAGATTAAATCACAAGGTTTTGACAAATTACCCTTATAAACAATTCTTAATCCCAGAAGTAATATCTCTGCTATCATGCTAAGAAGTGGCAAGAAGATTCATGCTTCGAACAATCCAGAACTAGAAACCCAACAACAGAAGGATAAGCAACCAATAGCTATAGAAGATTCTACAAAAACCTTTTTTCAATCAAGCCAGAATTCAGATAAACTAGAGACAATGCAGAAGCCAGTTGAATTCACAAGATCACTTCCTTTCCCTAACAGAATAACTCAGCCTAAGAAAAGAGAAGAAATTGACAGAAACAAAGAGATTCTAGAAACTTTTAGGAAGGTGAAAGTCAACATCCCACTACTGGAAGTTATTAAACAAATCCCCAAGTATGCTAAATTTCTCAAAAAGTTGTGCACACAAAAAAGAAAGCTTTATGGCAATGAAAGAGTGAGTTTAAGCTTGAATATTTCAACTATTTTTCAACCAAACCTGCCTTAGAAGTGTAAGGATCTAGGGATATTTGATATACCCTATGTAATAAGTAACAACAAATTTGAGCATGCTTTGATTGACTTGGGAGCTTCCATAAACGTGATGCCAATGTCTGTATTCTCTTCTCTATAACTTGGTCCCTTAAAACAGACAGGAGTCATCATCCAACTAGCTAATAGAAGTACTACACAACCTGCTAGAATTATTAAGGATGTGCTAGTTCAAGTGAAGGAATTAATCTTCTTAGTAGATTTCTACATTCTACTAATAGAGGATGAATCTACCAATAGCCCTGCACTTTTAATTCTAAGAAGACCTTTCCTCGAAACAACAAAGATAAAAATTGATGTCGATGTAGGCACTCTTTTTATAGAAGTTAGAGATACAGTAGTGTCTTTTAATATCTTTGAAGCTATGAGATTTCCTATTAAGGACAATTCTATATTCCAAATAGAGATGCTTGATGAGCTTGCTAAAAATGCTCTTAAAGACATACTTGCTGAATTTTTCCATAATTCTGAGTTTGTGGAATACCTTGATGATCATGAATGTACCTACTATAATGATGATAACCAATGTGCTATATGTAGAGAGATTTTTTCACTCTTAAGTGAAGAAATCGGTATTGTTCCACAGAAACTAAAAATAATGCAAAAACCAGAAGAAGTAGAAGCAGCAAAAGCAAAAGAAGTAGAATTCTCTGTCCAAGAAGGATTTCACTGTGCTAGAGTGACCTCTACCATGAAATTACTTCCCTCTATCATCTAACCATCAACATTAGAGCTTAAACCTCTCCTAAAACATTTGAAATATGCATTTAGAGGAGAATGAAAAGCTACCAATCATAGTAGCAAGGAAATTGCAAACTTACTAAGAAGAGAGATTGTTACAAATTTTGAGAGCTCACAAACAAGCAATAGGATAGACACTTGCAGACCTCCTTGGAATTGACCCTTCAACCTGTATGCACAGAATTTTATTAGAAGAAGGAGCTAAACCAGTGAAACAATCACAAAGAAGACTTAACCCCCTGATTTTGGATGTGGTAAAGAAAGAGATTACTAAGCTTTTAGAGGCTGGAATTATGTATCCAATTTCAGATAGCAAATAGGTAAGTCCAGTCCAAGTTGTCCCCAAGAAAAGTACCTTGATAGTAGTGAAAAATTAAAATAATGACTTGCTGCCCATTAGAGTGCAAAATAGTTATAGGGTATACATTGATTATAGGAAGTTGAATCAAGCAACTAGAAAAAACCACTTTCTACTACCTTTCATTGATTAAATGCTTAAAAGATTGACTAGAAAATCACATTACTATTTCCTAGATGGCCACATTGGTTATTTCTGAATTCATATTATACTAGAAGATCAAGAGAAGACAATATTCACATGTCCCTTTGGCACTTTTGCTTATAAAAAGATGCCTTTTGGCCTATGCAATGCACTTGGTATATTCCAAAAATGTATGCTGAGCATTTTTTCTGAATTTTTAGAAGATTGCATTGAAGTTTTTATGGATAACTTTTTTTATTTATGGTTCCTCCCTCCTTTAATGCATGCTTAAATAATCTTTCTAGGATATTACACAGATGCATTGAGATAAACCTTATACTAAACTTTGAAAAGTGTCATTTTATGGTAGAAAATGGCATAGTTTTATGACATATAGTGAGTAGCAAAGGCATTGAGGTAGATCCTGCTAAAATTAATGTAATTTCTACTTTACCTTACCCCACTTATGTATGGGAAGTGGGTTCTTTTCTTATTCATGTAGGTTTTTATAGGAGATTCATTAAAGATTTCAACAAGATTGCCCTCCCATTGTCCTGGCTACTCCAAAAAGAAGCAAATTTCAACTTTGATGAACATTACAAAGAGACTTTTAATAAATTGAAACAAGCTCTCATCATCACACCTATTATCCAACCACCATCTTAGGATTTACCATTTGAGTTGATATGTGATGCTTCCAACTATGCAATTGGGGTTGTTCTTGCACAAAGAATGGGAAAATAACCTCATGTGATCTACTATGCTTCAAGGATTTTGGATGCTACCCAAGCAAATTATACTACAATAGGAAAAGAACTTTTAGCTATTATTTTTTCTTTAAATAAGTTGAGATCATATTTGCTTGGTTCTAAGGTAATTGTGTTTTCTGATCATGCAACTTTAAAGTTCCTTTTGAAAAAACTGGAGGGAAAACCCCACTTGATTAGATGGATGTTACTTTTGCAAGAGTTTGACATTAAGATTAGAGATAGGAGTGGAGCTGAAAAATTGGTAGCTGATCATTTAGGTAGAATTTCAAGAAATGTAGACACTCTCCCTATTCATGACACTTTTCGGATGAGTAGCTTTTTCAGCTGCTAAGTAAATATCCTTAGTATGTTAATTTAATGAATTATCTGGTTACTAAGGAATTGCCTACATATGATAAGAAAACTCAAATTGATAAGTTTAAGAGTAAGGCTAAGTATTATGTGTAGGATGATCCTTATTTTTGGAGATTTTATGCTAATCAAATAATTAGGAGATGTGTGCATGATTCTGAGTTTCATTTCATACTTGCATTTTGTCATGATCATGCTTATGGAAGTCATTTTGGACCTAAGAGAACAGCAAGGAAAGTGTTAGATTGTGGTTTTTATTAGCCTACTTTGTTCCACAATGCTTACATATTTTGTAAAAATTGTGAACAATGTCAAAAGATAAGGAATTTAACTCATAGACATGAAATGCCTCAATTTTTTATGCTTTTATGTGAAGTTTTTTTTATGTATAGGGTATTAATTTTATAAGTCCTTTTCTTTCATCTTTTAGCTTTATTTACATTCTTCTTGCTATTGATTATGTTTTTAAGTGGGTAGAAGCTAAAGCCACTAAAATTGATGATTCTAAAGTTATTGTAGATTTGGTTAGATCTTACATCTTTAACAAGTTTGGCATTCCACATGCTTTGATTAGTGATCTAAGGACTCATTTTTGCAATAGAGCATTTGAGGCATTGTTGAAGAAGTATGGGGTCTATCATAGAGTGTCTACATCATATCATCCCCAAATAAATGGGCAAGTGAAAATTTGAAATAGATAGGTGAAAACAATCTTGAGAAAATCGTGAAGCCTAACAAAAAGGATTGGAGCCTTAGATTGGATAATGCATTTTAGGCCTATAGGACCACATACAAAACTCCTATTGGAATGTCTCCATACCGGATTGTTTTTGGGAAAGCATGTCATCTTCCAGTGGAGTTAGAGCATAAAGCATTTTAGGCCATAAAAAGGTGCAACATGGATTTAAAGGCATCTGGAGAGGAAAGGAAATTACAATTGCAAGAATTAAAGTAGCTTAGACTTAAAGCCTACGAGAATTCTAGGCTATATAAAGAGAAAACAAAGGCATTCCATGATAAATTCATTCTTAGGAAAAAAATTTTAAGATTAGTCAAAAAGTTTTATTATTTAATTCAAGGCTTAAATTGATGTCAGGTAAACTCTATTCTTGTTAGAATGGACCTTTTATTATTACTAATATTTTTCCTTATGGTTCAGTTAAAATCAAGAACTTGGAGAGAAACAAAGTGTTCAAAGTTAATGGGCAAAGGCTTAAACCATTCTATGAAAGTTTTCAAGAATAAGTGGTGGAAGCAATGGAGTTGGGGATCCTGGCTTATTCTTGATAAGTTTGAGCATGATGTCTAGCCAAAGACATTAAGAGAGGTGCTTCTTGGGAGGCAACCCAAACAATTTAGATTTATTTTTTCTTACCCTTCTCTTTTATTTTCTATGTCATTTATCTTTCTTAATGATTATTCTTGATGATATTGATATGTTTTACATTGAGGATAATGTAAAATTTAAGTGTGGAAGGAGACTTTTAGGATTTACTTTATGCTTTTGTGTCTTCTTTATTTACTTTATGCTTTGTGTTTTCATTCAATGCTTTTCAATATTTAAAAAAAATAAAAAAAATTATGTTTTTTACTTGATTTTAAGTCATTTTGAGTCCTTTTTAGTTACTTTTCATTAATAAAGATTTTGCACTTTCATGAATAGGATTCATTGGAGTTAAATAGGATTCATAACATGATTGAATGAATGATTTTACTTCTTGAAATTAATTGATGTAGTGATGAATTTTGAATTGGTTAAATTGAATTTGGTAGCATAACCTACCTTGTAAGATTTTGAGCTTTTATTGAAAATTCATGCAATGATATTATCTTTCCTTTTTGTTTAATGCTCTTCCATGATTTGTTTCTTTAAAACTTGCTTTGAATCTTTTTGGGATTACATTTTGCACATGCATGCATAAACATGATTAAGGCATTCTTTTTTTCTTTGAAGCTAGAGCCAGCAAGCCAACCTTGAAGTTTTTAACTTTGTCAAACCCTCTTAAGCGTTTATTATCTTTTCTTTGTTAATTAACCCATGAGCATATTATTCCAATGAAAAATAAATGTCTTTACCTAACCTTGAGGATTAATAGAACATTTGAATTTTATAAGATAGGGTTTTGAATAAGTGTAGAGGTGTGTGAATTTATATGTTATGAAAAGTTATCATCAAAAGTTAGTTGAAAAAAAAAGAAAAAGAAAAAAAAATAATGATCAAATTCAAAAAAAGAAAGAAAGGTAAAAAAAGAGAAGAGATAAGGCAAAAGAAAAAGTGAAAAGAAATTGAAAAAAAAAGAGAGAAAAGAAAAAAAAGAGTAAAATAAAGAAGTTGATGAGTATTTGAGTTTGAATTTGACTTAATGTGTTGAATTGTAATTGTGTATGATTTGCTTATATAATTTTTTATTCAAGTGCTCTATTAATTTCTTTAATTTTTAACCTTCCATATCCTTATTTTTCCTACCCTTACCCTAATCCTATTACAACCTTGAATAAAGTCCTTTTGATTTGTGTTGTGTATGTGATTTGAGTAGTGGAGATTAGATGACTAGCAAGCTTATGATAGAAAATTTCATGGAATAAACTTAAGTGAAACAATTTGCCCCAAACACTTGAGAGTTGGAAAGTGAAGTTTGTGAGAATCTACCAATTTGATATACCTTTTTTGAATGAAGTTGCTATAATTGACTAGTTCCAAGTTTGTTAAGATTTTTCTTCATGATGTGTTATATTTCTTGCTATCTTTGGTTAATTCTTGCTTGTAGATTTGTGAATTTGAAATTTTTAAAAAGTAAAGTCTTTTGTGTTTTAGTTTTGAATAAAATTGTGTCTTGCTCGAAGACGTGTATGGGATAAGTGTGGGGAAATTTGATGAGAAAAATATTTAATATTTTATTTTCCCCTATTTTATGTCTCTTAAGTGTTACATGTGCTTAATTTTACATAATAGGCCTTGTTTTATAATTTTGAATTGATTTTACAAGTTTCTGAATTTATTCTGTAAATGTTAGATTTTGACACTGTTTCTATTTTTTAGTCATATCTTGGGTTCTAGATGTCGAATTGAGGCAAAATTTATATTGATGGAAAGCTAAAAGAGAGATCTACAAATTTATATTTTGGTCAAAGCCTAGTTTGGACTTCTTCAAGCCTTTACTTGTTCAACAAGCTAAAGCCATGTTTCTATCCTTACTGAACTTATTTCTATATTTGGGCCATATCTGGAGTTATAATGGTCTGATTAACTAAAACCAACACCCAAATTCTCAGAAGAGACAGGCCTATAACTTTCATGTTTATGGATCTTCTAGAAGAAATTAATTTCTTGGACTTATCATACTTGGAAGACAAGCCTGCGGGAATCATTGATGTATCTGATAGATTTAATTAACTTGTAAAACAAGTCTGTTAAGGACTTTTTAGAAATTTTGAAGGCCTTCTTCTAGAAATTGTAATCCTAAAAGTCATCTAATCCTAGTCCAATAAGGTTTTATAAAAATTAGTTTATATAAATAGGCAAGAGGGCTAAAGAGAAGAACACAATTCAGATTACACATAACATTCAGCAAACAGCCTTTTTTTTCTTCTAGCTTCCTTTGTTCTTCATCAATGGAAGCCTAAATTTGTGGTTAATTCAAAGAGTTTGAGGCCATCTTCTTGAGGATTATGAGATAATGATTTGTAATGTTAACTTTTCTTAATTAATTTTCTTCTTTCCTTATTTACATGTGTTGAATTATTGAAATTACTTGTGTTAGATGTTGATTTGATATAATTGATATTTTTCCTTGTGATTTCTGATTTCTTTATTATTTTGTTCATGAATTATGATTGGTAAATCACATTATTGCATATAAGGTCAGAGGGTTGACAGGTTTATTTAGAGGTTTCTAGTTTAATTTTTTAATTTAATCAAATTCTATTGTTAAATTAGTTTTGATCTAACGTAAAGATTATAACGGTTGCTTAATCGGCCAATCTTAATTGATCAAATTCTAGGTAGTTATCTAGCATAGAATTCACAAATTATTACAAGGGTTCTGGGTAATCTAAGGTTAAAGAATTAATTAGAAAAAATCAAATCTTAATTGATCTATGATTAATCTAATTTAGGGTTCTTAATTTCCTTGAATTGACTGTTTAATTCCATTGAGTTTCTTTCAATTTTACTTTTGCTTTGCTTTTATTTTATGCTTGTTTAATACATTGCTTTTACATTAAATTTGTGCAGCCAACCCTTTCAATTCTACATTTTGTTATTGCACAATTACATAAATAGCATACAGCATATAGCATATATATTGCATTCTGTTTCTACACAGCATTCTATTTATTATGTTGCATTCTGTTTGCATTAATTCTTTACATTTTCACTATATAAATAATTTAAAAATTATGTATATATTGTTAGGAAATCACTTAGGAAAGATAAAATTAAAGGATCACTAAGGGTACAACCTGGTTATACCACTATTTGCATTATTTTTGAACAACCAGTATTCTTAACTAATTTTGGTGCATTGCGGCGTGCACATCAAAGGACTATGTTTGTGCTGTCGGATCACAACTCCATTCAACCAATGACAAACATCTAATTAAGCTTGTATCCAAGGTCACTTTGTCATTTTCCTTTTACAAACTTACTACTGCTTTGGTCTTAATATGTCTAGAATTAATTATTTTTTAATCTATACCAGATAGGTTACTAATGTGGATAATCACATGTAGATTGAACCAATTAAGTATGCCATGACATTAAATGAAGCATATTAATGTCAATGTGTTTATGTTAGCTGCAATCCTAGTAAAGAAACATAACCGCCTATAATCAGGTTAGCCATTTTTGTGAATTATGCCTATAAAGAAATAAACATCACTTTTATTATTCAACTTGAACTTTTCAAGAAACACTTATAATGTATTAAGTTGATTGGTTGTGAAAACTAATGCTTAGTTCTTCATACTAGTACCAAAGAATGAGAAAGTACTTATTTTTTGTTGTTTATGTGACAATAAAAAGGGAAAAAGCCTTTGAATTGGAGAGATTGAACCTGTTTTGGGTTTGAGTGCTACGAATTTCCTCATCAATCAAATAATGATATTTATGCATTAAACATGGCTAGGTTTTAAAGTATGGAATTCCCTGATGAAGCTGAAGTTTTACATTATAAAGAAACAAGTCTAAACACAGGGTGCCTAGAGAAATCCCTTTTCTTACTCCATCTAACTACTTGTGCCTAGGTTTTCCTTATCTAAAGAATCTAGTTTCCAAGAATTAGAAGAAGTTTTAGTTCAGGTAGACAGAAGTTATAGCTAGAAGTTGAAAAGATTAGAAATGCCACCCCTTAATTTTTAGTGTTAAATAAGGAAGAAGAATATCCATAACCTCTAAAAAGCATGCCAAAGAATAACATGTCATTTTTTGCGGGACAAACAATAACATGTTGTAGTTTTCTCTTTGGATAGTAACATCAACCAAAAACCTATATTGATTAGATAAATTAAGTTTAGTTAATAACTAAAGCTTGGTAAAGAATAACGTGTTACTATTTGGCTTCAAAATAGTAATATTAACTAAAACCTGAAATGATCAGACAAATGTATTCTCATAAACAATAGGACATGTTATAAAATAGCATGTTGTTATTTATGGCCCAAATAATAACATATTGCTATTTAGTATTAAAACAGTAACATCAAACAAACTTCCCTAATAAATTGATAGATCAAGTCTTAATAGTAATATTAACTAAAATTAACTAAAAACCTAAAATGTGTCATTATTTGGCTTCAAAATAGTAACATTAACTAAAAACCCAAAATGATAAGACAAATGTATTCTCATAAACAATAAGACATGCCATAAAATAACATGTTGTTGTTTGTAGCCTAAACAATAATATATTACTATTTAGCCTTGAAACAATATCATCAAACAAGCTTCCTTAATAAATTGATAGATCAAGTCTTATTAATAACCAAATAGTCAAATAATAACATGTTACTATTTATAGGTCAAATAGTAATATGTTGCTCTTTGGCCTCCAAATAGTAAGATTAACTTAAAACCCATAATGAATGGATAGATCAAGTCTCATTAACCACCAAACTACTAAAATACATTACGTGGTCCAATAGTTAGGGTCTGACCAGAGTTTAACATAAATCAAATTGCATAAATGACTCATTTGTTTTGTGGGAAAGCTAATTCTTTCTATTTTACAAAAAGACACCTACAGTGGAGTGGATCATGTACTATTACTGGCTCTTGGAAATTATAAGTTGGAAATTACTTCTTAAATAAGGTCAGAGCCTAACCTAAGCATACTTTGACAAAATTAATGAGTTAAAAATCAAAAGGTGATATTAATTAACCTTTTAGTAGTAACATTACAACTAAACTTTTTAGTACTTCACTTTTAAAGCAAGACATTAGATTAGAAATCCCTCGATGTCATAAAATAATCCTGAGGAATAAGGTACAAAGTAAAAGTTCAAATTCAAAGCATGTATGGGCATACATATAAATTGCCAATATAAAATAAGGGATTTGATGCTCAGTTGGCCCACTTCTATTCTTCCAAACAAAAGGTTAGAAACCCACATGAATCGCCTTAAAAGCATTTGAGATAGCTTGACTTGCAATTTTGTTGACTTAAGTTAATAGGTGACATAACAATATGTGACTGTTCAAATTTAACTATTGCTATCTTTTTAATGATGAGTGCATAGTGAAATAAGTGACATAGGAGATTATAGAGTACTGTTATTTATAAAGGTATAATCCTTTGCAAGCCTTTGCCATTCACATGAATTAATGATTTTTCCTCCCTTTTATGTAGTTGAAAAATGCACCTGCCATTATTAAGTAAAGAAAGTTTAGGTGTATTTCCAGTTACCCTTTGCTTTTTCTATTATTGATGCTTAATTCTTATTTTTTGGCAATTGGCAATCTTTTCTACAAGTCCATCCAATTCCAAGATGTTTAGTCACTATGTTGGGTTTACCTAAGGATAGAGATTCAAGACTGACAAATGCAAATCACTTGGTAATTGATGGAAATAGGAAAGCATTATGTTCTGATCAATGACACAAGCCACTCCAAATAATGAAAGCATAATGGTTTGATCAGTGACACATGATTGAGCTCTAGTTTAGAGAACTTTCTCTCATTATTTTATCCTTATATATAAGTTAGTTTGCACTAATTGTACTGTACCTAAGTGTAATGAATTTGACCTCTAACATTCTTCACCACATGATAGTAAACTTCTATTTCTTTAGCTTTATCAAATATGCTGCAGCAGCAACCTAAGCTAGTAATTTTGATTTTGAAATTTTTATGTTCCATGTGATTATTTGTTGTTTGATACAGAGCTAACTAGTTGTTATCTAAGAAGCTTTGTTAAATCACATCATCCTATAAGCCTAGCTATGCAGTTATTCAGGTTGCACTAACATAGAATTTGGTGAGAGCAAAGGAGAATATCCTAGATTAGCATTCGTGACTTGTGAAATCTTCCAATTCTTGTCCCAACTCTTGTTATAAGCTTAGAAGTTTAAATTTTTTATGCATAAAATAAAATTAAGTAATATCTAGTAAAAGCTTAAGGTAACAAAATTTATCTTGTTATCTAATCTAAATTACCATGTCTCATTGAAGTGATCAAAGCCTATTCTAAAAATAGCAAGGATTTGAAAAGGTACATACTTGATAGCATTATACTTATTGTGGCGGCATAATTTTCAATGATTATAGATTATAATTAGAGTATAGATAACAAAGAATGCCAAAAAATAACAAAACTGCCAAACAAATGTCATCTTCTAACAAATGTATTCTTGCTCACAACCAAACTATCCTAACGAACAATCTGTTACTATTTGTCAACCAAATAATAACACGTTATTATTCGATCTCCAAACAATAGTATTAATAATAAACCCCTGACAAATGGATAAATTAAATTTTATTAACAACCAAACTGATAAAGAAGGCGCATTACAATTTGGTCTCAAAGTAACAATATAAACTAAAAATCTAAAATAACTAGATAAATATATTTTCATTAATAACAAACATGCCAAGGGATAACATTTTACTGTTTGTGAGCCAAATAGTAATGCATTGCTATTTGATCTCCAAGCAGTAACATTGATCGAGAACCCTTAATGAATGGATAAATCAAGTCTCATTATCAACCAAAAACTAAAAGAGCAATGCATTATTGTTTAATCTTGAAATAGTAACACCAAACCCAAGGACTTGATGGAAGGCTTTCCTTTTGGTCAATTATAAACTAAGGGGTCAACCAATTTTAATCCAAAATATTTACTGCTCACCTATAACCACCAATGCCACTTTTGCATTCATACACATAAAATGCGGGCACATAGGTTCCATTTAATGCCAAGATGTGGTGCTATCTAAGTGGTAGATTACTTTCTACCTAGTGACAACTATTTGGTGTCTAAGTGGGTGTCCTATAGTAAATTTTGAGGGATGATAGGATTTGGTAATTAACAGATTTTGTGTTTTAAGTCAATGAGCATTGCCTTGTGGCCTAAGTAACTAAAGTTATAGTCCCTTGTGTCAAATAATGATCATAAGCCCCCTTACGCATAGTATATATAAATGGGCGGGAGTCTAACTGCCACTATGACTAGGATATCATGATATAGGGATAGGTCATTCAACTTAAGGCATTTAGTGGGAGTGGATGCTAGTTGGGCATCTATGGATAGTATAAATACTTCTTACTGGAAAAACTAAGGGCCACGATCTTTTTTGATTAACTGTGGCCATCCATGGCACGTTGCCTATATAATTACAATGCACTCCTACTTATCTCATGATAGGCGAAGCTTCCTTGAACACTAGCACCAGTAATAAAACCTGCAACTCACTCTTTAGCCATGGATGATTCTAACTAATATGAGGCATACCTGTCCCAAGATACTACCAGTAGGCCAATTAAGAAGTAGGTGATAGCTTTCTACTTTTTAAATGGTGTAACTTTATGTATTCAATCATTGCAAATGTAGCCTTTCCCGTTATTGTGTCATTGATATTTTGTTATCTTGTGCAATTATTAACTGATTGCATAGATAACTTGGAAGCAAACTTTTGTAAGTTGAAAGTTGAGTTCGATTTTCTATGTCTTGTTGTCACTAATAAACTTAATGAGTTAACATCCTTCAATGTAGAACTCTTCAATCAACTTTAGGGGATGTCCACTTCAACTTCTCCATTTAAAAAAAAAGTTAGGTAGTTTTGCGAAGGTGAAAAACACAATTGTGGGATTATAGTAATAAAGTTGGACTGCCATCTTCTCCACAAGGTCTTGTAGGAGGCACCATCAAAAGAAAGCTAATGTCATGTCCAAACAAGGAGAAGAAGAGGCAATGCATTGAGTGCAACCTCCCTTTCAAAGTGCACCTATAAAACTAAAGGTAATAACTCAGCCAATGTGCGATACTTCATACTTTCCATTTGTTGCAAAAATATAACATAAGAAATAATCTCCATAAAGAGCAAACAAGGGTGTAACTCCATATGCGAAAAAGTTAAGAGGGAAGGATTTGATGGAAAACACTATCTGTATAAGAGGTGGCATCCTAGGCAAGTAACTTTTCAAGGCACACAGTGAGGTGACAAGCAACGAGCATAAAAAAGAACCTTTCCACCTATTTGAATGTAGTGATGGTAACTTCCTATATGAGATGGATGAGAGGGTAGACTTACCAAAAGGGATGGAAGTTCACTTTCACCTAACCAAGTGCATAAGATTCTTAAATATTAAGCTGAAGGTGGCAACCTATGTATTCTCCTCCATGTCTAATAAGTAAGCCACTCTCTGTAGAACTTAAAAATGAATGACTTGCCTTTCATTTTAATATGTTGGTTCTTGTTAATGCAAAGAGTTTCTAGCCAAGTGCTCAACTAGAGAGATCACAAGGGAGGAAATGTTGTCCTTGTGTCTTTTATGTAGGTGTGCGATGAAGTGGGCTTTATATAATCCCTCTAGCTTGTCTAACTCATCACTGTATAAAGGGTATAAGGATGATTTTTTATTCAATTTTTTCTAGGTTATGTTCCTCTATAGATCTTGATGATGCTGGTTACAAGGATGACCCACGATGAAAAAGCCAATGACTTAACTTCCTACTGGCATCTTCCTCTTGTCTTCTCAGTAAGTTTGAAAACTACTTACAAATAAGATGTTATCCATAATGCTTGTCTGCTTTCTCCTTGTCAATGAATAGAAACTATGCAAATATGTTACATGTTAACTTCTATTTTGCAACATGTTTTGTTGTGTACTTCTTAAAAGCTATGTCTATTATGCACTTTGGATACTGTGCATAATGCTTGTTTGCTTTCTTCTTATCTGTTATCCATAATGCTTTTCTGCTTTCTCCTTGTCAACAAATAGAAACTGTGCAAATATGTTGCATGTTAACTTCTATTTTGCAACATATTTTGTTGTGTACTCCTTAAAAGTTATGTCTATTATGCACTTTGGATACTATATGATCATCATATGCTCTCCTTTCTCATAATGGATATAGTGCATAGTCATACATAAGGCATACTGTCTAGCCATCATATGCTTTGCATAGTGGGCTAAGGATTAACTATTTTACAATTTTGTAGCTATAAATACTTGACCAAACCTTGACAATAGAGAAAGCAATGTATAGTATTATGTTTGATTCATGCCACCAAGTGTAAATAGTCTAAACAAGATTTACATACCCATAATAATCTGCATAAAGGAAAAAGAATTATGGTACTTGGATTTAAACCTAAGTGTAAACACTGAAGTAGAGTATCGTGCCTTACTTATTCAAGTGGTAAATGTATTTCCTCCTTGTATTATTTAAATTACTTAATTTCAATTTATGGTAGTAACATTTGTGCACCTATAAGCAAAATTTATGGAGTGCTTATTAAAGGATAATTACTTCCATAATACTCGATTGTGACCTATTCCTACCATTTCCACTTAGACTGTAGTGACTCCACTTGAAGTTACCAAGCAAAAGAATGAGTAATCTAAACCCCTGGATATAACTTTATTCTCCTAAATTCTATGATGCTATTTGTGTTAATGATGTGCTATTTGCATGGTTTTGGTAGTTATGAATGTGATGTGCTTATCAAAGGTTAGATAACTTTGGCTTCAATTTAGGGGGACTTAAAGCTAGTTGTACGCTCTTACATAATCCTTAATCTATTTGCATTTCTCATTGACCTTGGTTGATTGATAGTGTGATTCATTTTTTGTACAACCAAAGGGTAACTATGGCTGTATGCACTTAGCTCTAGATATTGTGCTTAATGAATACAATGTGAAGAGAGAAGGGATCATTGCAGCTGCAAGGGCATGCTGGATGAAGTATGAGAATACCATTACTATCTAGTTTTATATAATTAGTAGTGCAACATTTTCTATTTTACATTAATGTAGTGTCTACAATGCAAATAATTTATGCTTTATGTTCACATGGCCACAACTATCTTCATTAGTGTTGTGTTATCATATAGTCTCTACTGTATTTTGTATGTAGACAACTGATACTTATAGGCTAGTTATTAAGGAATAATGAAATTTTATCTAATTAGCTAGATTAGAGATTATGTATGTTGATGACGCTTTATCATAGCTTATGGAGGGAGCTAAGTGGTGGTAGATAACTGTTAATGTATTAAAGACTAGTGGTTTTTAGGGAAGCATCAGAAATGATATAATATATTATGATTATTATCCTATACTCCTCTAGCATTAATTGATTGTATTGTTAACAACCACCCTAACTTCTTGAAGAAAATTAAGTTAACCTAATTTGGATGTGGATGGTGATAAATGCACAATTGCACTTAAACTTTATATGTTTTGTCACTCATTTACTTGGTATCTTGTGCAAATTAATTGAAAAAGGATACTTAGATGCTCGATATTTTGTTTTTAGGCTTTGAAGTGACACATTTGAGCATCAGAAAAGGATCCAGCATCAAAACTGTGCAAATTATAGAGAATCGAAGCAAAGTTGCTCACCTGATAAAGAACACGGGGTATGGGAATCCCGTGTGGAAGGTCGTGTATCTTTCTGGATTGCTTCGAAGCTTCACTGAGTTGCTTACAGAAAAACACGGGGTACAACATGGGCCGTGTCATACCCCGTGTATCATGCAGAAGAACACAGGGTACAACATGGGCCATGTCATACCCCGTGTACATTACCCATATAAGTATTGTGCGAAAAATCAGAAGGAGATGAGGAGAACCGAAAATTAGAAAGGGGAGCTGTGAGTAGAAACCTTAGGAGAGACCCAAAGTCACCAAGGGTACCTGCTAACATTGGATTCAAGCAAAGGATTGAAGATTCAAGCAAGGAATTTATAACGCTTCATGATTTGTTTGATTTCCCTCTCTGTTTTCTGGTTTTCTGCTAGTTTTGTAATGACTTCACACTAAACCCTTGTGCTCAGCTAGGGTGAACTTGTTCATGGATTTATGGATTTGATTTCTATATAATCTAGCTTGATTTACTGTTGATTTATGATTTGATTATGCTGTTTTGTACTTGAACAAACCAATACTTCCGGAATATTGGACTTGTGTTAAGGATTAGTTAATTCTAGGTTGAAATGATCAATTAATTAATCGGACCTTGCATGATCATTGGGAATATCAATTAGACTTAGGAATTAAGCTAATTGGATTCTTTTGCACAGGATGAAATGTCTAAGAATGGATTCTAAAGCAATGTTAATGCAACCTAGATGAGTGATTGCTAGAGAAATTCTGGGCACTTAATCTTTTGGTTAGTAGCTAGTAGCCTTGCAATGAGGTATAGCTTATTTTTGGTAATCCAGCAATCTAAATTAACAGTAAACTAAGTTAGAGGATTATCTTCATTCCATAATGAAATGTACAAGGGAACCCTAAGCTGAGTACGCTTCCATCTCAATTGAATTAAATCTTTTTGATAACTAAGCTCTGTTTTGCATTTTATCCTTAATTCACAATATCAATTGATATACCTAGATAATTTGCCTCGAAATTCAGTTAGTATTCAACATTCAATCCCTGTGGAGACGATATCTTTTATACTATAACTCATCTAAACCCGTGCACTTGCAGGATCACGTCAAGTTTTTGGCGCCGTTGCCGGGGATTACAACTGGTTGATATTAACAGAAAATTTTGAGTGAATTAGACTAGGCAATTCATTTTCTTTCAGTTCTTAATTCATCTTATTCTGATTTTCTTATTTTTATAGCATTTCTTTCTTACTTTGTTCTGTTCGAGTATTACCTATTCTTTTTACAAAAAATCTTTGTATATGCGAAGGAGAAGTCTTGAAGGAATTCTTGACTTAGACCCGGAGATTGAAAGAACTCTGCTTAGGAGAAGGAGAGAGAAAAAATTAATAGATATCCAAGAAGCAATTGACATTGAACCAATGATTGAAGACATGGATAACAAATTTCTTAGAGAATTTGCAGCACCTGACGCCACTGGGCTTCAATCAGTATAAGAAGGCCTGCTGTTGAGGCTAATAACTTCGAATTGAAGCCAGCTCTTTTGTCTATGATGCAGCAAAACCAGTTTGGTGGATTACCAATGGAGGATCCAAACCTCCATATTCAGATTTTCTTAGAGTACTGTGATACAATCAAGATCAATGGTGTAGTAGTGGATGCATCAAGCTTAGACTCTTCCAATTCTCTTTGAGGGATAGAGCAAGGGCTTGGTTGCACTCTTTACTAGCAGGGTCTATCACTACATGGGAAGAGCTACTGAGGGCTTTTCTATCACGATATTTTCCTCCAAGTAAGACTGCTCAATTAAGGAATGAAATTACCACATTTTCTCAGAGAGAAGGGGAATCTCTATTTGATGCTTGGGACAGATATAAGGAACTGTTGAGGTTGTGTCCACATCATGGGTTAGAGAAATGGCTAGTTCTTCATACTTTCTACAATGGTTTGAACTACAATACTAAGCTTACTGTGGATGCTGCTGCTAAAGGTGCCTTGATGAACAAAAGGTTGGATGAAGCATATGAATTGATTGAGGATATGGCTTTGAACCATTACCAATGGTCAAATGAGAGGGGATCTTCAAGGAAAGCTCTAGGTAAGTATGAATTGGATGCTTTTAATCATTTGTCAGCTAAGGTAGATGCACTAGGAAGTCTAGGTAGCAAAGTAGATGCACTTATGGCTAAGTTTGATAAATTTCAAGTTAATAATATAAATGCAACAGGTGCTACTGACCTTCCTTATGAGATTTGTGGTATGACAGGTCATATGGCAACTGAGTATACATTGGGGCAGGATTTCACTGAGCAAGTGAACTATGTGCATAACAGTGGGTATGGACAGAAGAATCCGAATGAACCATTTGGAAACACCTACAATCCATCATGGAGGAACCACCCAAACCTATCCTACAAGCCCAACCAGCCGTACAATACTCAAAACACTCACAATAGGCCACCACCACCACCACTCGGTTTTCAAAACCAAAGACCCTATAACCCACCAGCTCAACCCTCTTCCACTGCTAAGTTAGAAGGCCTCTTGGAGAAATTTCTCATTTCCCAAGAGAAAACTAATGAAGAGTTTAGGCAGCATGGTAGAGCCATGGAGGATTCCATTAGGCAACTGTCCTCCAAAGTGGATTCATTGGCTACACATGGAAAAATGTTAGAGACCCAAATAGCTCAACAAGCTTCTGCTTCTTCTTCTAGAACTTTTGGTCAACTCCCTGCTCAACCTGAATCAAATCCTAGAGAGCATTGTAACGCAATCACTCTTAGGAGTGGGAGGCTATTGAAGGATCCAAATGCCACTCAAGGAAGGGGAATTAACTGAAAAACCAAAGTATGTCCCTCCAGAACCATACAAACCGCCTATCCCTTATCCTCAAAGACTAGCAAAGGCTAAACTTGATAAGCAGTTTGGAAAGTTCTTAGAAGTATTGAAAAAGTTGTATATCAATATCGCCTTCACTGATGCTCTTTCACAAATGCCGTCATATGCAAAGTTCTTGAAGGACATTCTCTCAAACAAAAGGAAGCTAGAGGAGCATGAGACTGTAGCCCTAACAGAGGAGTGTAGTGCCATCATCCAGAATAAACTACCTCCTAAGCTAAAGGACCTAGGCGGCTTCTCCATTCCTTGTGTGATTGGAAATGTTCCTATTAACTGGGCATTGTGTGACTTGGGAGCAAGTGTGAGCCTCATGCCACTATTGGTTGCAAAGAGACTGAATATAGAAGAAATGAAGCCCACCACAGTTTCACTTCAACTAGCTGACCGTTTGGTGAAATACCTAGTAGGTATACTTGAGGATATACCTATCAAGGTTGGTAAGTTTTTCATTCCTGTTGATTTTGTTGTGCTTGAAATGGAAGAGGATACACAAATCCCTATCATTTTGGGTAGACCCTTTTTAGCCACTGCGGGTGCTTTGATTGATGTCAAAAATGGAAGACTTTCATTATCTGTTGGGGATGAAAAAGTTGAGTTTAATTTGAATGAATCAATTAAATTACCTGTTTGTGAAGATTCAATATGCAGGATTGATGTGGTAAACAAAGCTGTGAAAGAAATCCTTCTAATGGGGTGCCTTCAAGATCCACTTGAAGCATGTCTAGTCACAAATGGAGTTGTTGAAAATGAAGAGATTGCTGCATATGCAAAATTTTTGGAGGCAAGCTCACCACTTAATGGCCAGGGATTGAAACATTATGTTGCCGGGCCACAAATAATGGCAGCACCAGACTGATTAAAACAGGGGTCGAGCTTATGACCTTAAACAAGCGCTTCTTGGGAGGCAACCCAAGCTTATTTTTCTATTTTTCTTGCTTTTAAATCTTAGTATTCCTATTTTTATTCTGAGTTTCTGAGTATTTTGAGGCATATAAGTCATTAGTTGTTGATTTAGGATGTTCATTTTTGCACTTGGTCTCTATCTCTGGGGTAAATTAGGCATATATGCATGTTTGTTAATCATTTTCTTGCACAGAAGGCTCAAAATGCAGTCTAGTGAGATACACGATGTACAACACGGGAGGTGTTATACCCCGTGTACCTCACTGTCTGGTTAGTATAAAAGATTTATGATTTTCATAGCATTCCAATGAAATACACGGTATTGAACACGGGCCGTATCTTACCCCGTGTACCTCACTGACTGAACCAATGATAAGGATTTTTTAACATGATTTTCCAGGAGATGATGGCAATGGTGATGCAGCTCCTAATATGGGTCAATCATCTTTTGCGGGGGGCAGAGTTTCATTCGAGGCCTACTTCCGGGACATATTATCTGGTCAGCAGCAGATTCTGGCTGAGCTTCAGCACATCTCTGAGCGACAAACGAGGATAGAGGGCCTTTATGACGACTTGGATAGGAGATCCAGACACATCGAGAGCATGGCCGAGCCCCTGTTCAAGCTTTTCCACCCCTCTTCCCCAACTGATCCAGATCCTCCTGCTCAGTAGCTTGGATTGTTTCTTTTTCCCTTTATTCATATATTCTACTTTTTACTTATTTCTCCTCTCTATTTCCATTTATCTTGGTCTGTACTTATATTGACTATGCACTTTCATTTACCTTCTATTATTTTACCTATTGCTCTTTTATTTTCTTGCACTTTTAATATTTTTTTTTCTGTAATAACTAACAGCATATTTTTTTTCCAGTATTGCATCTTCTTTCTTTTAGATTAGCAGTCTTCTCTCTCTCTCTCTCCTACTCTGTCTCTACTTGTGGATCTCCCTGAAGTCATGATCTGTAATGGACAACAATACTCCACTTGTCAAGGAAGTTTTAGTCCCCCATCTATTCTCTGTCTATTTTCCATTTACCTTATTTGTACATTGAGGACAATGTCCAATTTTAAGTGTGGGGGAGCAGCGTTTAGAATGTTTTGCACCTGAATTTGCTTGAATTGATTTAGAATACTGAAATTTACTCCAAATTCAATGATATGTAAAAAAAATTTTTAAAAAAAATTAAAAATTAAAAAAAAATTAATTAGGGCAATCTTTTGATTAAAGTGATTTGTTCATGCCTTACTCCTTTAATGATTAACTTGTAACTTAATAAGGAAAATCTAAAGCTTGAAGCTAAGAGTAATTAGCATAATTAATCCTCGTGAGATTTGAGCCTTTTGAGCAACTTTCACATTAGAAATTAAAGCTCATTTTTATCTTATTGAGGGATCATGTCTCACTCTTGACTTTTTGCTCTAGAACTTGCATTTGCTCTTTTTGAGGCTACATTTTATGTATTTTGCATGTCAAAAATGATGAGGCCATGTTTCTTTACCCTTTTTATTTGTTTTGCTTATTTAAATCCTTTTCTTTGATATACCCTAAACTATTTTCAGCTTAGACCCTAATTAGCCACTTTGAGCCTTGGACCTTTATTTCTAGCCTAGCCTAGCCTAGCCCAACCCATCCCATCCTATGTGCATCTAAAGCCACTGCCCAAGTGAACTTGAACCTTAGAGTTTAAGGGAACTTAGAAACATTATATGAGTTTGGCTATCACTTAGAAGTCCTTACTTAGAGCTGCTAGTTGGATAAGTTGATTTATAGCTTTGATTGTAAAAAAATAAAAAAAAATAGTGTTAAATAAATAATTTGGGAAGAAGAAGAGGAAGAAAAGCTTGGTGGGAAAAATTAAAAAAAATAAATAAATAAAGGGGAGAAAAGGTTTTGTTTGCTGATTTATGTGTATATATATATAAAGAGAAGAATGGAGGTTGGAGCAAGGGGTTGAAGCAAAGTAATATGCTAAGCTAAGTAATGGAACTCGACAATGGTCAAACCCAAGACCAATGTGTCTTTTCCCTTTTCTAACTCTATCACTTTTCATCATTTGATTTTCCTTTCCTCTATCCTCACCATTTTCCCTAATAAAGTCCTTTGATTTGCATGCATTTTACAATATAGTAGTGGAGATTAGAGTTTTTGCAAGCATATGGTAGCATTAAGTCTTGAGCTGATTGATTTGAGAGTATACACAAGCCTTATTCTGAGAGTTTGAGTAAACACTTTACCTGTAAGGTTATTCTCTTTTGCTTTTATGCTGAGGATTGACTTATTTAGTTGCTTTATTTTCATTTAGTTGCTTGGCATAAGTTGATCCTAATTTCTGATTCGTTGAATGATTGCCCGATGTTTGATTTTTATATAAAAAAAAAGAAGAATATTGAAGTAGATTTTTTGTTCTCTTACTTCCTTACTCGAGGACGAGCAAGATTCAGATGGCAACTATCTCCTCCTCTATATTCACTCGTAATGCAATCCAGAGCACATGTGCCAATGATTATGAACTATCCAATTACTCAGTGTATGATGATAAACATTTAAGTTTATGTATATGCATTTCAAAGGTAATGTCATACTCTTAAAATGATGGTTCTTGTTCATATTTTTACCTATTAATTTCTTGCTATAAGCCATGGGTACAGATTATAAAGAATGCTAAATAATAACAAAATTGTAACATGTTATTATTTGTTGGCCAAACAATAATATGTTACTATTTACTCATCGAGTAGCAACATCAACTAAAAAATTCATTGATTGGATAAATCAAGCCTTGTCAATAACTAAACTGTTGAGGAGCATGGTGTTTATGTTTGGTCTCAAAATAGTATCATTAGCTAAAAACCTATAATGACTAGGCAAAGGTATTCTCTCTAACAACCAAACTATCCAAAAAAAACCCTAATAGTAACATATTATTGCTTGCTCTCCGAGCAGTAACATTAACTAAAAAACCCTAGCAAGGTCTTTCTGTTTAGTCTTAAAATAGTAACATTACCTAAAAACCCATGATAACTAAACAAGGGTATTCTCTCTAACAACTAAACTATCCGGAAGATTCACATGTTACTATCTGCAGGCAAAATAGTAACATGTTGCTACTTACTCCCTGGGCAATAACATCAACAAAAAAAACTCTAATAAATGAATAATTCAAGTCTCATTAATAACTAAACTACTGATAAGCAAGGTGTTTCTATTTAGTCTTGAAATAGTAACATCAGCCAAAAACTTAGGATAATCAGACAAGTGTATTCACTCTAACAACCAAACTATCTAGAAGAACCACATGTTATTGTTTACTGGCCAAATAGTAATATGTTGCTACTTGCTCCGCAAGAAATAACATTAACAAATAAACCCCAATGAATGGATGAATCAAGCCTTGTCAACAACCAAACTATCGAGGAGCAAGGTGTTTCTATTTAATCTCAAAATAATAACATCAGGCAAAAACTCATGATAACTAGGCAAGAGTATTCTCTCTAACAACCAAACTATCTAGAAGAACCACATGTTATTGTTTATGGGCTAAACAGTAACACATAACCGCTTATTCCCTGAATAGTAACACCAACAAAAAAAACCCAGTGAATAGATAAATTAAATCTTATCAACAACCAAACTACTAATGAGCAGGGTGTTGCTGTTTGGGATCAACCAAAAACCCAAGATAACTAGACAAGTGTATTTTCTCTAATAACCAAACTATCTGGAAGAACCACATGTTATTGTTTACAAGCTAAACAGTAACACGTTATTGCTTGTTCCTTGAGTAGTAACACCAACTAAAAAACTCTAGTGAATGGATAAATCAAGTCTCATCAGTAACCAAACTGCCAATGAATAGGGTGTTTTTATTTAGTCTCGAAATAGTAACATCAGCCAAAAACCTAAGATAACTAGACAAGTGTATTCTCTCTAACAACCAAACTTTCAAGGAGATATATTACTATTTGTAGGGCAAATAGTAACATGTTGCTGCTTGCTCCCCAGGCAGTAACATCAACTGAAAAATCCTAATGAATAAATAAATCAAATCTTGTCAACAACCAAACCACCAATGAATAAGGTGTTTCTGTTTGGTTTTGAGATCGTAACATCAGTAAAAAAAACCCAAGATAACCAAACAAGTGTATTCTCTCTAACAACCAAACTATCTGGAAGTACCACATGTTACTATCTAATGGCCAAATAGTAACATATTGCTGCTCGTTTCCCGAGCAATAACATCAATCAAAAATCTTAAATAGATGAATAAATCAAGTCTCCTTAACAACAAAACTACCAAAGATTGCACAATTACAAGTGATCTCAAGGCCGAAGTTGTAAACATAAGGGTAAATGAATTTTGGTTTTGAAAAGAAGTTGGAAAAAGGAATATGCTAAATTTTTATTAACATTTGCAATTAAATGTTACATATAATTGAATGTTAAATACAATTGACCTTAACATTTTACATATAATTGAATATTACATACAGTTGAGTTTAACCTACTAGTAAATGGGAAAGTACATAAGAATCATATAATTCACTAACTTTGCATAAGAATCATTCAATTGAGTGTTACGCATAATTTAACTGGAAGGATTGAAATCCTTGAGGAATTTGTTGATAATTTATCACTCTATTTCCTCACAGATTCCAACAAAAATTATTCTTCAAATTCTTTATTGTTGTATAAATTCTCTATTTGTTTGCACATAAAAATGCCGCAGTTTAGCTTGAAATTGTAAATTTATATAATGAGTTAGTTTGGTATCGCTTAATTATGGTACTTGTGGATTAGTATAGAAGATGTTACTTATGATCTAAGTTGTTGTTGTGGCAACCTTTCATATGATATGAGATTGAAAGGCAATTCTGCAGTTACTAGTTCTACTTCCGTATCCATCTTGTTCTTATGGAGGATTTCATTCTTTTTCTCCTCATAGAAGTCATTCTGTTATTCATTTACCAAGTTAAATAAGATTTCAATTTAAAGACATAACATGTTACTATCTAATTTAGTAACAGTAATATCAATAAAAAAACATAAATAAACAAATAAATTAAATACGATTGATAATGAGACTTAAAAAATAACATGTTACTATTTTCAGAACAAAGAGTTACATGTTACTTTTTGGTCAAACATGTTACTGTTTGGAAACTTGTCATGACCCACTTTTGATCGTGACCGGCGTGGATCCTATCACCAGTTTCCACAAGCCTTAACTATTATTATCCTTCCTTTCAAATGATAATTTTACAAATATGACAAGATTAACCAATTTATAGAACAATCTAATTTCATACTTGTGCACCTACAATTAATTCATCGCATCATATAATTCATCAAAACTTTCTTCAACTATTAACTCTAATCCCAACTGTCAAATCTCTTAAATCAGGCGGTCTTTGATCCTCCACGGATGCTAACCTGAAAACATTGAATTAAAACAGAGTGAGTCCTATGAACCCAGTGAGCATATAACTACCACTATCTTGCAAGCGATCAATTTAAATATATTAAAAAGTAATAGCAAACTATCGTCTGGATTCCGAAGATATATGAAACCATAGCCCGAAATAGAAGTTCTGTGGCACAATCATAAGAGTCCCAATTTTCTATCAACATTTGAACCATATATTACCTATTCCGGATAGGCATCATACACAAACAACCGTTAAAGTTTAGCTAATCATCACAATTACATCATTATAAAGAGTCAATCCCAAATAATCATCTTAAATCACATATTTAAATATAATGAACACGCACATAACTAATCTATGGTATCTAAATCAATTCTATACTCTTTAACTATTAGCTAAAGATTTCTCATCTGACTCTCAAATACTCCTTACAATCTTCTAAATTCTTTGAAATATATGAAAATTCATGTGTACATGACTAGAATTCTATTTCACGTAACACAACGATATGAATCTCGACTTCCTATTAGAGCTCAAGATCATCTGCTACTCATTCCGAGTAGACATCATACACAAATAGCCATTAAGACTCAATTACAAATAGATCGTGTCAATCACATCATCAATGCAAAACAAACACAATAGGCACTTGAAGTCACATATTTAAATACAATATATATACATATAGCTACTCTTTGGTAACAAGATCAGTCTTATACCTCTATCAACTGTTAGCTAGGAATTCCTCTCCTGACACTTGAATCGATGTTATATCTACCTCATATAATTTAACGAAAAATTCTCCATCCAACTTTCATACCATTTCTTTATCATTAATTGTACTATTCAATATCATCATTTTAGCATCATTCATGACTTTCTAAGGTCTCAAAAGACTCAATTCACAATACTCGTATATAATCATACTTATACCAAAATATAGAATTGATATTAATAGCGATAAAAGCATAATTCAATATCTAAAATATCTTTTGATAAGATAATAAAAAAAAGTGGTGAGATATATACTCACTTGATAACGTTGCAATCAATGACTATTAATGACATAGCCGTACTTTCGCTACCCACTCTGACCCACTATCAATTATTAGCAACCAATGATTCTTATATCACAAAACTAATTTCAGGTAATAAGAATAAAATCGACATTACTAATAACAATAATACCAATTAATCATCTCGTGTTAAAAATAAGGTGAATGGTGAGATATATACTCACTTTATCAATAGATTCGAATTGTTGTCAAAGGAAACCACCGATAGCTCACTCACACCGAATTTGAGCTGCTTCAAGGTGTAGAAAAGCCACTTCACCAAGTCAGCAACAGATAAAAGGAGTTTATCATATACATGATTTTACCGCAGCTCAGAAAGGAAATTCCCAGCTCCTCTGCCACGCCAGCCGTCACACGGAGGAGATTTTCTAAGTTCACAACCACAGAAGGCTGCCTGATTTCCACCATGATGCTACTCCTCTTTTGCTGTCCAAGACCAGCTAAGAGCCACGTCCTATGAGTTGACAACAGGGGAGGAAAGGACAGCAGTTCTGCTGGCGGTGGGCAATACTATGCGCTCAGCAACTCCCACAAATAAAATCATACTAAACCGAGCAAGAAAGTGAGGAGAACACAGTAATGGTGCTCCATTGGTGATCCACGGTTGCGCTAGAAAGGAGCTTGCCAGAAAATGGGAGGAGTTCGGTAACTACAGGAATTCCCCGTATGAGTTCCAACGTGGCATCATCCAACTTCCTCGATCTTGTTATCATTAAAAGGAAGTCGGAGATTGGTCATGGGAGTTCACCGGAAGTCGAGACAAGTTGCAGTGAAAGAAGGAAGTACAGCTCTTTTGTCTGGTTATTCTATGCTTTCGACCATCCCTCACACAACTAAATAGTGACGTAACAAGAATTGTGCCTAATGCATGGCGGCACAACACCAGGAGCTGTGATTGATGCTCAACTAAAGAAGGGAGAGAACAGAACCAAAAATGAAGGAGAGAGGCGCCATTGGTTGTGCGTGTGTGGGGGCCAACCTTAGACATGAACAGAGTTCGGCCAAACGAGCAGCAGCTTCCGAACCGAGAGAGAACGCAGAAAAAGCGGGGGATAAAAGAGAAAAAGCTAAGGGCAACGAGAGAGGAACAACAGCTCGGTGACACCCAACCATGATGCATGGCAGCTGGAAAGAGAAGCTGGCTCGCCAACCAAACTTGCAGCTCCTTCCCTCGCTGTGCGTCATGGTGCAGCACCGAACAGGGGCAGCGCTGTGCGTTATGGTGCAGCACCGAACAGGGGCAGCTGGACATGAAGGAAGACCTTGTGCTTCTGCTCGTTGGTTCAACACTGCCCATGGAGAACCCTGCATGGTGTTGCATTTGGTGAAGCTTCCAAACAGCACCGACGCTAGCAGTAGCAAGGAGCGACAGTCACTCACGTCTGGCCGAAAGAAGGAGCAAGATGACACTTTGAGAGAGAGAAACCCCTTCTTTTGAAGAGAAAAGAAAAAGAATGGTTGCTGTTCGAAGCTGGCAAGAGAACCAAAACGGCAGGGGCGGCAGCATGCTTGTTCGGAAAAGAAGAACGGGAGAGTGAGTTAAGCTATGGGGTTGTCACCCTCTTATGCTCGCAGCTAGCAAGAAACGAAGGCAGTAGGCAGAGGAGAGAAGCTACGTTCTTTGTAAAGAAACCTGCATGAAGGAGACGTCCTTTTGGTGGTGGTTACAGCTGAAAAGGAGAAGGAAGGAAGGAAGCTGGCTAGACCAACGAGGTTGAAGGGCGTAAGAGAAGCTGCTGGAAAATGAGGAGATATGAGTAGGGGAAATAGATCGGTACTCGGTTCTGGTTTCTAAAGGAAAAAAAGAAGGGGAAACCCCGCCTAAAGAGAAACAAGGCGGTGGCATATAAGCAAAAAAAAGAGAAGAGGACAGTTGGAACCCGGAATCAGACAAAAACCAGCAGAGAGTCGGTAGGAAGCTGCTGGAAATTCCCCGCGTGTCCGAAACATATATCTATGGAACAGCTGTCTAAAACAGTAGAATGTTTTAGAAGCTGCAGAAAAGAAAAAAAAAGGAAGGGATCCACGTGTTGAGAGAAAAGAAAAGCTGGAGAGGTAAAATAAAATAGCATTAAAATAAAGAGAGAGACACGTGAGATGAGAGAAAAAGCAACAGCTAGAAAGCTGTAGTAATGAAGAGAACCGACTTTATGCTAAAAAAAATTAAAAAATTATTTCATTTAATATCTTAAAAATAATTATTTTCAATCATTTCTTTTTAACTTCCAGAATTATTACTTTCAATGAATGAGAGATTCATTATAAAAACAATCATCTAAAAATAATTACCTTTCACATATTTTTAACATTATTTTTTATGATTTCAAAATTCTCTGAAGAATAAGAAATTCAAATTTCATCACTAATCAATTAAATACATATTCATAAATTTAACTAAAATTTTGGGACATTACAAAACTAGATAGTAACATGACCAAAAACATTTTAAATAGGCAAATAAGGTTGGATAAACATCATAACTGCGAGAGAAACATAAGTAACCATTTGCATACCAAATAGTAACATATTTTTTAGGTCTGACATGTTAATGTATGGTGTGGAAATGGTAAAGTCAATTAAAAAACAAGATTAATAGCCAAATTAAGTATCATTAACAATGAAACTGCTAAAAAATAACATGTTATTATTTCTGAGGCGTGATGCAAGTGTGTTATTTGGTCTTTTAGGCTCTGTGGAAATTTATTGTTTGCGGGTGGACTTAAATGAAAGGAACTGTAGGCTTAGGGTATCTTGTTGTAATAAATTACAAAATGGGGAAATTACCACAAAGTTAGAAGATTAAAATAACACACTCACAACTCATTCTAAATGTAACAAAAGCATTGAAGAAGAAACCGCCGAATCCTATTTCCTCACTGTGCAATCCTTGTGAAATAACCCAACAAATGGAACTAAACTAGTATAGAAAATCTTAAAAATTTACAACTAACAAACTTATCTAACATTGCACCATTAAAAATCACAATTTTCAACCTTCAGTAACTTCCTAAATGGTTCCAAAAAGTAACTTTGCATGAATCAACATTGAAAATGGATCATTAACAAGTAAATCCTCCACCCTCTTAAGTGACTTATGTATATTGATTGTCTTAGCCTTAACTTCCCAAAAAATGCTACTATTTACATGTTCATTTATGTATATATATATATATATATATATATATTATGTATGGTGGAATGAAACCTAGAAGTTAGAACGATGAACACGCATGTCACTATTTTGTTGCATGTTTCTGCCACCAATCCCACATAATAAGTGTTTGCACACTTAACCCACATGTTACAATCGAGAATCTTCATGTTACTATTTGCATAGACAAATAGAAACATGGAAGCATACATGTTTTGTTTTTTGGCATCTTATTCACTAGCAAGTTAACAGATACATGTTACTATTTCGATGCCAAGCAAAGACATGCAGTCCAATGCATTGTTTATGGATTATAACTAATAAAGAGCTTCTATTTTAACTTCTTTACTATAATTTCAATCCAAACATCATAATGAAAGTGACAATAATGTGTTATTTTGGCCATGTTACTGTTTCCATGACAAATAGAACATTGGTGCCATGCATTTCCACCATGAAAGTGATAATACCATGTTATTTTTTGGTAGTTTCACTAATAATCATGCTTAATTTATCTAGTTATTGGATTTTTTTATTTATGTTACTATTTTCAGATACAACAATAACATGTCAGATTGAAAAAAGCCTTTTTTCCTACTTTTCAACTTCATTACAACAAGGGGAAGAAGAGAATGTAGCTAATTTCCTAGAGTCTAATGAGGAAAGCACACTCTATAAGAAGGCTCTGTCTTTTGAACAACTCCTTTATCCTTATGCTTAACTATGTTGCCTTTACACCAAAAATAAGTTAGTGATTTATCCCTTAACGTAGTTGATTAGTGTGAACTTCTATACTTTTCAACTATCTGTGCTTTTCTTGTTTCTCTGGACTTTATTTTTAACCTCTTATCTATATATGTAATGTGGTGGTTATGCACATCCTATAGAACACGAAGGGTATGGAGGAAGAACTAGAAAGAAACCTTAGAAAGTAATTCAATCTATTTAGGAATGGGCAAATTAGAATCAGTGAGGTACATATTTCTCTCATCAAAGGATTACCAGTTTTGTTGTCAATGAGAATTCATTTTTCTAATTATTTTGTAGTTTTGGTTATAGTGACTATATGGATGCCAAATCGTAACAGGTTACTGTTTGATCTGCAATCATTAACCTATTATTCTTTACCAGTTTTGTTATTAGTATGACTTGATTTGTCTATTTATTTTAGTTCTTTAATTTATGTTATTATTTAGAGACCAAATAGGAATGTGTTACTCTTTAGTATGCAAACAGTAACAGGTTGATTTTTATAATTTCATTATTAGTGAGCATATATTAGATTATTTTTTTGAGTCCTAGTTGATATTGTTCTTTAGTAGTTTGGTTGTTATTGAGAATTTATTTATCTAGTTATTTTGGGGTTTATGGTTAATTTTACTGTCCAAAGACCAAATAGCAATATGTTACTCTTTAGTCTACAAACAATGACATATATTTTTTGGCAATTTAGTTATTGATGAGAATACATTTGACTCATTATTTGGGATTTGTAGTTGATGTTAGTAATTTGATACTAAACAATAACATGTGATTGTTTAGCCCATAAATGGTAACATATTATTTTTTGGTCGTTTAGTTATTGATAAAAATATATTTGTCTAATTATTTTAGATTTTTTGTTGATGTTTTTGTTAGGAGACTAAACAATAATACGCTATTCCCTAACAATTTGGCTATTAACAAGACTTGACATGTCAATTTATTGGAGGTTTTTTGTTGATATTACTATCCAATAACCAAATAGTAATATATTACTATTTGGCCTCCAGATAGTAATATATTATTTTTTTACTATTTTGTTATGAATGAGACTTGATTTATCTATTTATTTTAAGTTTTTAGTTAATGTCACTGTGTAGAGACTGAACACCAACATGTTATTGTTTGGCTTGCAAATAGTAACATATTTTTCTTTAGTAGATTTATTGTTAATGATATGAAATGACCTTCTTTTTTTCAAGAAAGCCATCAAGGAAAATTATGATGAAAAGAACAAGTTCAAAACATAACTGACTGTTAGAAAAGTGAGATTCAAATGTTGCCTTACACAAGCTTGTTATCATGATTTTCTTTAGTTATTTATAATTGATATTGATAACACTAAAATCTTTTATTTCAGGTTAGGAATTTTGACATGTTGAAATTCATTCAAAGGGTAGCTTGTCCACTCCCTTCCTAAGCCTCTAATTCAGGATAGGAAAATTCCTTATGGTTTCAAAGGATCTAGATCCCTTCCACAGAGGGAAAGACCTACTAGAGATCATATTAGCAATACCCATGTGAATACCTACAACATGCTATCTTATGAAAGGGATCACCTAGTCAAACAAAGAAAGGAGATTCCTTATGATTTACTTTTAATTGAAAAGGACTATCAAGCTTATGGCCTCCAAGGGGATAGAAGAAATAGGACTCCTCTTCTTGTGAATCCCATATTAGACCCTTATAAAAGAGATGATCGAGAGAACTTTCATCATAAAATTAACCTCTTTAACATATACAATAACAAAGAATCAAAGAACACTTTTCACTAGAATCAGAGAAGGAATACAGGGCAAAACTAGTTAATAACTTCCTTAAGGATTTCAATCCTCTAAGTTGAAGATGACTCTTGTGCACTTTCCCATTTCTTAGTAATTCAAATTCAATTATATGTAATATTTAACTATATTTAACATTCAATTGTAAATGAATTGAATGACATTCTTATGATACAAAACAAAGGTTGCTATGCATTACCAAATAAAGTATCTATTAAGAGATCCAAGTACCCTATAATAATTTTTTTTTATAGAAACCTGGCAATATTTACTCATAACATATGTTTCATTATTTTAATTAGTAACCTTGCAACATTTGGAAGTTAATCAAATCTAAACCAGATATAATACCCATGAATAAAAGGGATTCTTCTAGTTAAGTTTTTCCAAGCCGTCATACATTTACATAGTTGTAAAATATCTCAAAGGAGCACTTTGTTGGCACATTCACTTCATGGTATAAGTTAACATCCATGTTAGACTTCCTTTTCTATAAACTAACTCAATTAATAGTAAAGGGTGGCATAAAATTTAAATGGGTCCATACTTTGAAAATGAAGGAATGAATAAGCAAAGTCCACAAACCTATTAAACTCACATATAGGAACAACATCAACAACTTAGTTGACATATATTACTGAATTAGCCATGAATTAAATAGTTACACCGAATGATTAGAACTTAATTAGTGGATTAATAAAACACACATAGATCTATATCTCGACTCAGGCTATAATTTTCTTACATTTCCTAACACCTTTTCTATTCTATATCTATTGCTGCCAACTACACAACCCTTTGTTACACCAACATAATGCCAAAATACAACTGGTTCATTCAAAACAACACTATCAACTAAACTATAATATCTAGACCATTAGTGCCTGCCCTACTGATATTCATTCACTGTCTTCTAATGAATGGCTAGTAGAGGGCAATTCTTCATCGATTTTTATGGCACCGTTAAACTCCTGTGAAACAATATACTTTTCATTTAAAAGCACAAACTAGTATAAGAAAAAATTTAGTATATGGAACGATGAATTTAGGGATTATTACATTATTTCTAATATGGTGACTTTGTGAACCACTAAAAGAGTACTTTTCAACCCCTCTAACCTGATTGTGCCCACCATGTGACATATACCCTTACGATAGAAGAAAAACTGCACAATAAGTTAAAAAAATTCATGCTATAAAGGAAAAATATGGATTCTATAGCTAAGTGTTTACCTCACTAGAAGTGGTGGTACATGATAATCCTCCAGCACATTAGATTCCAAGATAAAGTTATTCCAAAATTCCTTAAACTGATTTTCATTAACTTAGCATAAATACAATCAGAAAATTTAGACCTAATAGCTAGATTTGGAAACATTAAGTTTAGGATTATGCTTTAATCTAATTTTAAAAAATGGCACATCGTGTATTTTTACAATATTTATCTTAATGAGAGCAAACAGTAACTTATTATTCATTACAGTTTGGATATTAATGAGACTTGATTTCTCCATTTATTTTGACTTTTTGTTAATATTACTATTTAGATACCGAATGATAACATGATATTATTTAGCCTGTAAACATTAACATGTTATTCTTTAGTAGTAGACATTCTTTATAGGACTTGATTTTTTTTATTATTTTGAAATTTTTTATTAATGTTACTATTTAGAGATGAAATAGTAACATGCTCTTCATTGCAATTTGTTTGTAGATGAGACTAGATTTCTTAGTTTATTTTGGATCTTTGGTTGATATTACTGTCTGAATACCAAATGACAACACATTATTGTTTAGTTAATAAATAGTAACATACTATTCTTTGACAGTTTAGTTACTAACAAGACCTAATTTATTTATTTATTTTAGATTTTTAGTTAATGTTAATGTTAATAGATCTTACAGCAAATGCCACTGTTTGGCCATAAATGTTAACATGTTGTTCTTTGGTTATTTAATTTTCAATGAGACTTAATTTATTTAATAAATTTGGTTCAAAGTTTTGACATGACTGTTTGAATACCAAATAACAAAGACTAAATAGTAACTGGCTATTTTTTGGTAGTTTAATTGTTAACGAGACTTGATTTATCTATTTATTTTAAGTTTTTTATTAATGTTATTGTTTGGATAACAAATAGTAATATGTTACTGTTTGGTCCGTAGACAATAACAGGTTATTCTTTACCAGTTTGGTTGCTAACAAAACTTGATTTACTTGATTATTATGGGCTTTTAGTTAAAGTCATTGTTTAAAGACTAAACAGAAATATGTTACTATTTAACTAGCAAATATTAGTACATTATTTTTTTGGTTATTTTGTTGTCTTAAATATTATTTTATTTTTTTTAGATTTGGTTAACAATTGTTTTATTATCTTGCATATCCATATTAAAATATCTCATGAAATTTATCTCATTTTTATTTTTTTTTATTTTCAATTGTCCTAAAAATGACACATTTCATATTGATGAGGGATAAAAGAGGAGAAAGGAGAAACAATTAGTAATATTAAGAAAAGAGATGCAATCATAAATTTCAAGTATATTAGAGTAGAAAGGGAAATAAAAACAAAATAAATTTTATTTTAATTTAGAGGGTAATTTTAAAAAATTTATTGAAAATACATAAATTAAATTATTTTTTAGAAAAAATTAGGCTGGTATCATTTGCTATATTTTATTTCAACAAGATGCTATAAACTCATTTTCTTTCATTTAAGTCCATTAGTAAAACAGTAGTTTACCACAAAGTCCAAAAGACAAAATGGCACACTTGTAGCGTGCGTTGGAAATACCAAAAATATTGAAACATAAGTTGTTAAATCCTATTTCACCACTATGTAATCCCTATGAAGCAATTTGACAAATCAAATGAAACTACTATAGAAATAGTTAAAAAAAATTAGCAAATGAATTTAGCTAACACTGTACCATCAGAAATCATCATTTTCAGCCTCTAACAACTTTTCAAATAGTTCCAAACAACTTCTAGCCATGTTACTGTTTGCTTGACAAAGAGATATATGGAAGCATGCACATTGAAAATGTGCAATAGTTGTATTCTTTGGTATCATGTTACTGTTTTTATACCAAATAGTAACATGTTAGCCCTCATGTTATGCTTACATTACATCTCATACGTAACTTAAGTTCTAACTAGATCAATTCATTTTTACTTCATCAATCCTATATGTTACTATCCATATATTATGTATCATTTTTTTTTCTCATAAAGAACCTTATTTTTTACTTAATTAATCCATTTTAAGCCTAAACATTAGCATGATGATTCCCATATTATTTTTTCATACTTTAATTCAGATACTTCAATGGTGTTATTGTCTGGCACTAGATAGTAGCCAAAAAGTAACACGTAAGCAATTATACAATCTTGGAGTTACATTGACTTATATATTATTCTAGGTTGATGTTTTTGTTTAGTATAACATTTAGTTTTCTAGAAATTTTATTATTAATCACACCTGATTTGTCTACTTATATGATTTTTAGTTCAACGTTATTATTTCTAGACCAAATAGTAATATGTTTAATAAGAAAAAAAAATAGTTACTAATTGGTATGTAAATAATAACATGTTACTTTGTTAATAAGAATACTTGATTGTTAAGGATTCTTGATTATTGCAGATAAAGGGTGATATACAAACAACATATTATTATTTTAATGTTTATTCTAAAAATAGTAACAAGTTATTTTTTCATTAGTTTTGTTGTTAATTATGCTTGTTTTTTGAATCTATCCTCAATTACTGTTTGATGTGACTATTTCCAAACAAATAATAACATGTTTCTTAGGCTTATTTCATCACAATAATGAAATATAATAGCACATCATGTTATGCTACAAACATTTACATGTTACTGCTGCATGCAAAACTTTAACATGCACAATGATTGATCTTATCACCTCGTTCAAATGCAAATGCAACAGTTAATATCACCTCTGGCACAATGTTACTATTTACATCAAAAATAGTAGCATCATTTCTTCACTGATGTTCTTGTCTTGCATGAAATAGTAGCATGACATTGTCCAATATTCAGCTTAATTTAAATCAAATCTGATAATAATATTTTTCTTTATCCCTAAATAGAAAGGTAACAAAACATCCAACCAATAAAAGCAACTAAAGAAGCAGCTAGAAGGTTCCAACAATATAAATCCAATCTCCTGACATGTATAAAGTGGATTAATGATTTTACATTTAACGAGAGCTATATAAGGTACTACAACAAAACCTTTGGCTACTTTTCAATGCCATAATAATGAAAGAGCTTAGTCGCAGTATGTGCTGGAAGAGCGATCAAGAAATATAAGTAGTGATTACCACCTTCTCATCCAAGTACGAAGAATTCATAATTGGTGGTGAACATTTGAGCATTACACCTACGTCAATGAAGCTCATCTTTGGAATAAGAGATAGAGATTGCCTTAGCGACACGACATCAAGTAAGAGGCCACAATTGGGTTTAGATGCCAGATGATTTCATAAGCAAGAATGCTTGATAAAACCAATAATATTCAATGCACTTCAATAAATAGTGGGAGGAATATAAAAAATGGATGTTTAGGACGTCTCATAACTCATCACATTGATGCTACTTGAAATATGTCAAGAGAATAAATGACATGGCAAAATATTGGTGGTCTACACATATACACTAGTAACTAATGAGTTCTATTAGAAATGATAGGTACTAAATGTCACCAGCTATGCTATGCTATTACTAGTAAGTTACCATTATCCAACATTTATTACTTCATGCCATTTTCTTTGACATTGTTTTCATTTATTTTGATTCATTTAATTTTGGAGAATTCTACGGTGCCTTAGGGGTTCCAAACCCGGGGTGATGTGGCACCTCCTAGGCCATTGGATGAGATTACCATGAATTTTGATAATCTCATCCAATGACCTAGGAGGTGCCACGTCACCCCGGGTTTGGAACCCCTGGAGTACCGTAGCAACCACCTTTAATTTCATGTTCTTTAGCAATATCATTGTAAATGAGAATTCATTTGTTTAGTTATTTTGGCTTTATGGTTAATGGTTATGTCACTATTTAGTTTGTAAATAATAACTCATTATTCTTTGGTAACTTGGTTGTTAGTATGATTTGATTAGTTAGTTTATTTTTTGTTTTTGTTTCATGTTACTATCTAGACACCAAACATGTAATATGTTACTATTTGATCTCTTAATAGTGACATGTTATTTTTTGGTAGTTTTTATTTTGAATTTTTGTTAGTGTTACTGCATGGAGATTAAATAGCAACATATTACTATCTAGCCTGCAAATAGCAACATGTTGTTCTTTGATAATTTTGTTATTAATGAGAATATATTTGTCTTGTTATCTTTAATTTTTTGTTGTTAATGAGACTTGGTTTATTTATTTCTTTCGGGTTCTAAGTTGATGTTACTATCTGGACACTAAATAGAAACTTGTTATTGTTTGGTCTGTAAATAGTAATATGTTGTTCCTTTGCAGTTTTATTACCAATTACACTTAATTTCTTTATTTATTAAGTTTTTATCAGTTTTATTGTTTGGAGACTAAATAGTATCGTGCTACTGTTTGACCTATAACTAATATGTTATTTTTATAGCATAATGCTTGTTAGTGACAACAAGTGCCCCTTTTTTTACTGCATCTATAAATGTAACTTTCGTTGGAAATGGATTTAAAAATATGTACATTGTATTGTTGACAATATTGGTTGTATGAGACAACAGACATGCTTAATGGACCTCAAATTAAGAAGATACCAAGATTCCTAAATTGGGACTTAAACTCCTCACACACCAACTGAAGGAGAATGTGGCTAACTAGCTTCAGGTAACCTTTGGACAATGTCATTTCCTTTACCTATGTTACTGTTATACTATCACTTAATCTTTCATTTTATGTTACTGGTTCTCACCAAAACTGTAACATGTTAACTAATAAAACTAATAGGCGACCACTTTTACATCCTAGGTCATTAACAAACAACTACAACTAACAAATGAAGAAAGAAACCTTCTTTACCACCCTTATACATAAACAACACAAGAGGAATAACAAGTCAAATACCTAGGACCAACCAAAACATAGATCACACCCTCCTAATCAGGGGAATTAAAGTTGATAACGACACACGAATGACACAGTATATAATGCAACCCCCAATATTAAGACTTGAACAATTCATAGACATTGCATTATCCCAAAAAGAAGAGCATGAATAAGAAAATAGTAGCATACAATAGTTGAGGGATTAACTCCTCAGTGCAAACAACAGGATAAACCAATTGATTTCAGAGGTTAGAGGAGCAATTACAATAAAATAAAAAAGCAATCACAAACCTCACACAAGAAAACATATGGCTCTGGATGCAACTATCGGATATAGTAATGCAGACAATCTTAACATGATCATTGATTCCTTGCAAAAGAAAAATGCCAGTCTTAAGATGCAAAACAAATAGCTAAATGCACAACTCATAAAAGTGACTGTGCAGTTGGTTGCACAAGAGAAAATAGAGACATCAAAAGAAGAACAACAACATTGGACTAAGCATATACAAATGTTGATAATTAGATAAAATAAGGTGAAAACAAGAAAAATAAAATACGACACAGAATGCACTTTCCTTGACCCACCTAAAAAACATAAGAAAGAATAACACACATGAAAACTAACAATCATTGTTGAGGAGAAAACTAACAAGGGCAAGGAGTCTCTTATGATCGTCTTAGAGGAAATAGAGGCAAAACCAGCTAAAAAGATACAGACTAAATAGTCAATAATAAGTTCAAAATGGTCGGTCGTAAAATATCTCCATAAAGATGCTATGAAAAAACTACTCAAAGTATAGAAATTAGAAGAAATATCATAAGTCATATGGTATTCTATTCTTGATAGCTTTGATTAACTTAATATTATTGTCGGGTACCTTGACTAATTTCTAGATCACACCATCATTCACAGGTCTCTTGTCTGGATATCTCCTTAATAGGAATTGTACATAACATTTAATGAGTTACTGGATGTGCTCATAGAAAAGTCAATAACATCAAAGTATGCTTCTCTAAAATTCTATAATATGAATATGTTTTGCTAGTCCTCTCACATTCGTGTGTTTATTTGGAGTTAAAACAAAAACATGGTAGCACTAAACATTTTAGACTTTAGAGCATGATGTTATTGTTTAAAGTTTAAACAATAACATGCAACTCCTCATATTGTTATTTATGATCATTTTACTAATGTTTTACCTTTTTTTCACTACTTTTTGGAGCTTGACTTCTTCTTGAACACTTCAACTAACAAAAACTAATCCTTAAATTTCAAATAACAGATTCCCACACATTCATGCTTAGCATGGCTAGCATATCCAACAATAGTAAGATTTTTATATTTGATAACATGTGTTGGGTAATTAATTTTAAACCCATTCCCGAATGTGACATGTGAAAAATTATTTGATACTAACTCGAGTTTAAAATTTGTTGATAGTCTTACGTAGCCAAACCATTTTAGTTGTTCAAGGAATTAAGGAAATTAAAGTTTGATCAAAAGGTGGAGCAAGCAATAATAATAAACATTATTATATTCTCGATAAACTCAATGGGTGTTAAGGACTACACGAACTCCAGTCACTACACATTGCTCGTCTTTAATAATGCAGAGTACAAGTGGACTCATTACAACTCAATGAGGCCTAAAAAAGAAGGAAGCGCATATCTATACCTTGTTGATGTTAAAATGGTGGTGAGTGATTCTTGGATTATGATCAGATACCAACTATTTTAGAGTTACATTGACTGATATCTTACTTTTAATTGATGTTATTGTTTAGTCTGAAAATAGTAACATGTTATTTTCTAGCAGTTTCATGGTTAATCATACTTGACTTGTCTATTTATCCTCTTTTTTTATCCATGTTACTATTTCCAACCTAAACAATAACATGTCAAACCGAAAAATGTGTTATTGTGTGGTATGTAGATAGTAACACGTTATTTTTCTGCAATTTTATTATCAAGTATGATGTTACTCACTGTTAACCATACTAGATTTGTCTATTTATTTTATTGTTTGATGATGTTATTATCTCCAAACCATATAGTAGCATCTTAGACCAAAAAAATACATTACTATTTGGCTTGTAGACAGTAACATATTATTTACTGTGAGAAAATAAATTAACAATGATGTTACTGTCTATTACATTACTTTTAGTTAATGTTATCATTTCATTTAAAAACAATAACACATTATTTTCCCGCAGTTTTATTATTAATCATACTTGATTTATCCATTTATTTTGAGTTTTGATTGATGTTATTATTTTTAGGCCAAATAGTAACATGTCAAAATAAGAAAACAACCTATTACTGTTTGCTAAAAAAATGTTAACATTTTTTTATTGGTTTTGTTATTAATGATGCCTAATTTATGAATTAATTTTCAATTTTTGATTGATATTATTTTTTCCATGCCACACAGTAATATATTCCTTTTTCTGGTTGATATCTTACTTAACTTGTTAATTTAACAACAGAAGGATTACTACAAGGAAAAGAAGAATGAATTCCTTCATAAAAATAAGATGGATAAAGGAGTGGAACCAATAACTGTCAAGCCACCTTTTAACCTCATATCATATAAAAAGCTACCACAACAACAGTTTGGATCGTAAGTAACATCTGTTTTACTAATCCACAAGTACTATAATTAGGAGATGTTAAACTAACTTATTCCATAAATTTATAATTTTAGGCAAAATTGCAGCATTTTTGTATGTAAACAAATAAAGGATATATACTAAAATAAAGAATTTAAAGAACACTTTTCATTAGAATTTGTAAGGAAATACAAGGCAAATTTAGTAAATAACTTCCTCAAGAATTTTAATCCTTCTAGCTAAAGATGATTCTTATATATACATGTAACATTTCCTTGCAGGTCGAGCTCAATTGTATGTAACATTCATTTATATGTAATATGTTAGATTTAATTATATGTAACATTAAACTATATATAACATTCAATTATAAATGTTAATAAAGATTTAGCATATTCTTCTTTTTAGTTTCTTCTAACATTCAAAATTTATTTACGCTATGTATTATAACCTCTGCCTTGATGTTACTATTTGAAATCGAAATAGTAACATGCAAGTAATTATATAGTTTTTCCATTGGTGTTACTCCTAATGCTAACCAAATAGAAACATGTCAATCACTAATGCTAACTAATAACCAATTGCATTATTATATTAGAATGATGTTGCTATTTTTTTTTACATAGGAATTAAACCATAAAGAATACAATTGTACCACAGAAAAAACTACATTCAAGTTAGTTCCTTGTAACACATTCTTATTGTGATGTCTTAACTTGCCTTATCTTTCGTGCTTAATTTTCTTAACACACTCACCCTTCAACCTAATCATCATTTTCTTAGGTCTACCTGATTGTCTTTTTCAAATTAGAGGTATAATAGCTACTTTATCTCCTGCATCAACCTCCAGCCTCAGAATTGTAAGAAAGGGGTGTAAGACTCGTTTATAAATATTCCTATACATACTCACATGGTAGTAATCCTTAACAACCTCATTCATATAAAGCCCATATTTTTTTATAGCGACAACTGCATGAACATAAGGAAAACTATCCAGTTGCCACTGGTGACAAGTGCAACTACATTGAAAAATATTGACACACACAGATGAATTTGCTAACACTCCAAAAATGTTCTTTATTGACTTACTAATAACCTAACCTTTACACTTCCTTAAGTGTAAATCTAATCTCAACACTCAAATAGGATAAATAGCCCTATTCCAACCTAATGATTCGGACTTCCATTTAGCATACTAATCCTTTAACTTCGAATAAATGTTATTAACCATATTTGTGATCAACAACTTCTTGGCTGCCCAAATCCAAGAATTGTAAGATTTAGCTACATTTCATGTCATCTCACCATAATGACAACTGCAGCTAAAAGTATTTGACTGAAATTCAGGTGTAATCCCTGTGAGAAAACTTTGTGTAATCCAACCTCTTTCACATTTGAAAACTTTCAAGTTCTCACTGAATGCACCTATTGTTGGGGAATATACACATATTGGAAATAAATGAACTATCTACTCCTTGGAGGAATATGAAAATATAACACCATTAAATCTGTCCCTTACTACATGTTTGAAATGGTGCAACAATAGAAGTGAGGTGTCGTTGGAAAATCCTTAGGCATTACCTTGAGCAATCTGAAATTATGATTAGAAATAAAATTCACCCATTAATGTTATTGCATTGAGTACTATGGACAATTGTGAAAGGAACCAAAATCAATTGTCTTGATTTTTATATTCAACCATAATAAAAGTTAAAGGAAATAACTCTAAAATGAAACAATCACACCAAACAGAAACATAAGCTATTAAAATAGGAACATAATTCGCAGCATAAGACATGTCACTATTTGGATGGAAATAGTAACATTAACTAAAAAACATAATAAATAGATAAATCCTCATTAATAGCAAATCTCACTAAAAACATGTTACAGCTTACATGTTACTCTTTCGTTGCCTGACAGTAATAACAACCATATGAGTATATCTAATTATCAATCCAGCGATAGAAACTAGGAATAAATAGCCAAATTAACTCTCATCAATAACAAAACTACTAAAAAATAACATTAATCCTTCCATATTACTATTTGATCCCTAAATAGTAACATCGATAAAACTCAGACTAAAACATCTAGAAAAAGGGACGTTCTAAACAAGAATACCAACAAAAGAAAGGAAAAAATATAAGACCTTCCATGTTATTGTCTCCAGGCCAAATAAAAATAAAGGATGACATGTTATTGTTTGGCATCCAAATAGTAACACCAATCAAACGAGGGAACAAGCCTTTCTATACTACTACTTACATGTTATTGTTTCATCTTTTGATAGTAACACCGATCCAATGGCCAAATGAGTAGATTTAATTATCAATCCAGGTGATAGAAATTAGAAATAAATAGCTAAATTAACTCTCATTGATAACAAATCTACTAAAAAATGACATCAATGATTCTATATTACTGTTTAATTTCCAAATAGTAATATTGATAAAATTCATACTAAAACATCCAAACAAAGGCACATTATAAACAAAAATACCAACAAAAAAAGAGAAAAATATAAATCCTTCCATATTACTATCTCTAGGCCAAATAAAAAAAAAAGGATGCAATGTTATTATTTGGCATCCAAACATTAACACTAATCAAATAAAGGAACAAGCCCTTCCATGCTAGTACTTATATGTTACTATTTTATCTTTTGATAGTAACACTGATCTAATGGTCAAATAAGTCGATTTAATTATCAATCTAGCTAACAAAAAATAGGAATAAATAGCCAAATCAATTCTTATCTATAACAAATCTACTAAAAAATAACACCAATGCTTCCATATTACTGTTTGGTCTCCAAATAATAATATTGATAAAACTCATACTAAACCATCCAAACAAAGGGACATTCTAAACAAAAATACTAACAAAAAATGGAAAACATAAGGCCTTCCACATTATTGTTTCTTGGCTAAACAATAACAAAGGATACCACATTATTATTTAGCCTCTAAATAGTAACATTGAGTAAACGGGCAAATAAAATCACTCTTGATTGAAAAACCATACACAATAAACTCAAAATGAGAAAAGAATTCACCTTAATTGCCATTCTTACCGACGACTGATAAGATGAGCCCTTTAACACTTAGAACTCAAACCACTATTAACACTCAAATTCAAATATTTCAAATCCAAAATGGGAACCAAGTTAACCATATGTCCCTAGTTCTAACTTATCCCTCAACAAATAAATAGAATGATCGGAAAGAGAATATGACAGGGAAAAATAGCATGCTTTGAACATAAAAAATGCATATAATGGAAACAAGTACAAACACAGGTGTTACAGATAAAGGTAAAAGCAACTAATCACAAACATTAAAATAATCTAGTCAGACCTGATAAAATGATTCTCATTTGATTAACCACTAAGTTACACTACCATTGATGAATGCCAAGTCAAGCACAAGATAAACTTTAATAACTAGCAAAATAACCTACTTAATTACACTAGCATTTTCCTTCAATGCTTAGCCACCCTTGCTACACTAAGAAAGCTAGTAACTATGTGAAGTACATTAAGGTTTTTTAGTTAGCAAAATAACCTGGTTAGAAATGTTTAACAGGCCAAAATAACTTACTAGCCTCAATCCTATGCCTAAAGTTATAGCACAACTATGCTTGTTTTGGTCAATAATTAATGACTTCCATCAATTTTCCTAGACCAAGAAAGACTAGCAACACATCAGATACCAAACACTCACAGCACAAAATAGAACAATGATGAGTTAAGTTTTCATGACATAGTAAAAATTTAGAAATCTCATTTAACCCCTTTCATTTCACTATAATTTGCACGTATGTCACCAATAGGATTAAAAACTAAAGAATCCTAAAAATACAAAAAAATGGCATGATAAGTGGTATACCTCATCCTCAAGATTTATGCCATCAAGGATCCAAATTCTAGTATCTTTAGCATCCCTTTTAGCCTTAGCTCTAACATAGGCAGCAAAATCATGAAATGCACCTAATCCCAACCAATCATCCTAGAATCATAATGGAAAAAAATTCATTAAAATAAAATAATGAAAACATTATTAGTATATATATAATATATTATAATACATGAACTCAACATAGAAGGATTTAACCATTTCATCCTTGCCTAACATATGATTCTTCTCATCCCTAGCAAGTATTTCTTGTTGTGTGATCTGCTGACTATGGCTTACCCCCTGCTTGATTCATACCTTATGTTCATATCACTTGCTAGAATATTTTTATTCTATGGGCATGTAACTCTAGTATATCCTTCAATGTGACGAATAGCACAATGTTTTCTCTTCCTTGATATGTTCGTGGTAATGCCATATGGCCTTCCTTTGCCCCTGACTACATAAAGGTCCAATATTCCATCATGCTTCATCTTTGCCTTGCTAGTCTCATTATTAATAGGTAGATCATACTTGCTCTAGAGTTCTACCACAATACTCTAAAAATTATACCTTGCTTAGAGGAATGAATCTTAGGACTTTGAAGCATAGTTGCATTTCAATTTGTAATCTTGAATGAGGTTGCCAATCCATAGGCTAGCCAACTTATCATCATCATTATGAGGCTAGGGTTTTTATCACCTACGTCCTTTGCATTCTTCATCCAACGTGGCATAATAACATATGAAAGTAATTTTTTAATCCCCTCTTAAACCATTATGAATATTATATGTTAGCAAAGGATTTTGAATAATTGTGATTTCCCATAATCACATGCAATTTGCACACCATCATGCTTATCAATATGGATACTCCACCAAGTATCATGATTCATGAACTTATGGATCTTCTATGTTCTAGTTGTCAATTGCTATTTGCAATTAGCCTGAACATAGGCTCCAACCATCTTTATTTCTCTCTTAATCACCCAAAAAAGCCTCCCATGTGTGCATATTAGCAGCACTAGCTTCAATAGACTCCAATGGAGTTATTAAAATAAGCTTTCCATTGTTTGTTTTGAAATCAACTACGTGCTCATTATACTTTAGGTAATTAGGCCATGATGGAAGTGATGCAAGAATTCCACTAGGTTTTTACTTAAAAAATAAATTTTTTTATATACATATTCATGCTTTCACATAATGAAGTTGTCCTCAAGCTAACAAACATCTTCCCAAATAGAAATATGGCAGCCCACATAACTCTTTTCTCTCCAATGGAGTTATTAAAATAAGCTTTCCATTGTTTATTTTGAAATCAACTACGTGCTCATTATACTTTAGGTAATTAGGCCATGATGGAAGTGATGCAAGAATTCCACTAGGTTTTTACTTAAAAAATAAATTTTTTTATATACATATTCATGCTTTCATATAATGAAGTTGTCCTCAAGCCAACAAACATCTTCCCAAATAGAAATATGGCAGCCCACATAACTCTTTTCTTGTACATTTTCTACACCCATTTATTGTCTTTAACTACAAACTTTTAAGCTATAGAGTTCCATTTTCGCTTAAATTATGAGATGTTAATATTAACAAACATGCAATATTTAAACACCTTCGTGAATTAAGTATCTACAATGTTGCTAATAGCATTTCTTTCCAAATGTCATGTGCACAATTGATGGCATGCATTTAGCATAGCGCATTTAATTGCATTTCACATAGCCTTATCACTATCAATAATTATTGATATTAGTTCTTTCTTATCCATTGCTTCCAGTAGAGCCCTCAAAACCCACTTATAAGTTTCCTTTGTCTCATCAACTATAAGTGCACATCCGAACACTATGATATTTTGATGGTGATTCAACTTGAAAAAAAAATAATAAGAGGTTTATTATACTTGTGCTTCTTCTATATGGTGTTAAAGGCTAGAACATCGCCAAAGCATATGTAGTCAAGTTTTTTACAACCATCACACTAAAAAAATGTTGTAAGTTATCGTCAGCATTTAGGCAATGCTTTATGAAGAAATTAACATCACTATCCCCTCTTCCACCAAGGTAGTGAACAGCAGCCAATGCATCACTGTGTCTTATTTCTCCATTTCGATAATGGTTTATGTTGTTGTACATATCCTTCCTTGTAAACCTAATTTTATCATAACCACCACTTTATCTAGCGATGTAACCATATATATCGAACCCCTTCATGCCATATGCTTGCATTATATCCACCTGGGCAACATTAGACTCAGATATACATCCATGTGATCTATGCATAGGTGTATGTTTGAGTACAAATGTGTTATGGTTATGATCATTCTCGAAGTGAAACACTTCCCATATCCTTATTTCTTTGTTCTTTTTAACTCTAAAATTGGCTTTGCAACCTGATCGAGTCAACGCCTTATGCTATCTTTGTTATTCAAGTTTATTAATCCATCTAAGATTTCTTTTACCTTCATAATTGTAAATAATTTTCTAAGATAGGGCTTCCCCCTCTTTGTTTCTATATATATCATCAAATCTAACACTAAATCCCTTCACACATGTATATTTCCTACAAAATAGCTTAGCATCATCTAATGTTGCAAATTTCATGCCCATCACCGTCTCATGTGTCATGTTAGCTACTAACTCATATTCATTTTCTAGTTCACTGTGCCTCTGTTAGTTTTGAACATCCATGGCCTCTATATCTCTCGTCACAATGATAGGTTTATTGAAATCCTGCATGTTGCACAACCTATCTAGCCCTTACTCCTCCATATTTTTGACACAAATAATGTCCACTTAAAGAGCACAATGATTCTTGGGCCATCTCTTAGCTTGCATAAAGAAGTAAGTTTTCAGAGGAATGTCAAATACAAAACTTATAGATAAGAAGGCAAGGGAAAATAGAACTATTGCTATAATTTAACTAAGCTAACCACCAAAGCATGTTAAAGGTCAATAGATTTAACACTAACAATATCAATGGTTAACCAGACAAAATAGATGAATCAAAAAATGCAGATAAAGTAATTGTCAAAATGATAAAGATTCCATTAATACAACTATTTGGCATTAGGAGTAGGACACTATGGCACCATTACAAATAACAATACATTTTGAATTTCCAAAGTCACCAACCTTTCTTTGCACTCACCATTTAAAGGATGACCACAATCTAACTTAGACTTATGATGCAATTAGTGGACAGCCCTAACCAAATATAAAGCCAAAGTGAAAGATAAACACAAAGAGGAAGACCCTATTTGAGACGAGACGCATAGCAATAACATCGAGGATGAGGGCTTCAGCAATAGCTGTTGATCGACGTAAAGTGTAGTGATGCATACGGAAGGGAGATGCTTGATTTGAGAGGCCGACACACTAAAATGACAAATCTTACATTTGCCTAATTTAAAATGACATAATATATCATTATTTACATTGTAGCAGTAAATGGAAAAAGGAAAGGTTAAGGGACTTATTAGCAATTTTAGTAATAAATGGGCTAAAAGAAGCTTAGGGAGCCACCTGTCATTGTTTCATTAGGCCATCTATCTAGGGTGAGTTGCCTATGAATAGTGCTAAGGCATTGTAGTCTTAACCTTTTAAATTAGATGATCTTAAATGTATAATAATTAATACTAAATTAATGTGATTATCATTGCTCAAGTCTTTGTGTCCAATGAATGGCTACTAACTCGAAAAAGATGGTTTCATTAGAAAATTAAAGATTTCATGTTAAAATAACATTATTATAAAATTGTAAATAGACATTAATTAAAGTTAACATTAACATTTATCTTGATGATATTTTTGAAATTATTTAAAAAATTAAGACAGTGGTTTTTAAATATAATTAATATTTATTTGAATGCAAATATATTTTTAAAATTATTAAAAAACTTAAATTTTTGATTTTTTTGAATAAATTAATGTCAAAATGAATGATATATAAAGGTTATGGAAAAATAAGAAAACTTAAATATCAATTTTAAAATTAACTAACTCTTAAAGATATTGCAAAAGTTTAGTAAAAAATATGTGAAACTTTAACATGTCAATTTTAAACTTGATCAACGGTAAAGTTATGACATTTACGAGCTAATTGAAAAATCACGAAAGTTTAATACATCAATTTTGTACATAATCATCATCTAATTTAAATGACTAGTTGAAAAATACAAAAAGTAAACACGTCAATTTTGTACTTAATTGACATTTAATGGTATAATCATTTTGTAAAATATATACGTGTAATATTTTAGAAAGCAATAAAATGTTAGAATAAATTTTTAGAATTGTTTGTCTCTCCTTTCTTGTAAATTTGGCAATTAGATTAGAAGAAAAAAATATGATTGTAACTCAAATAACTGACATCTTAAATTCATAAAATAGATTATTACAACTAAATTGCTAATAGCATTGTGATTTTATATCAATTAAATTAAGACTAATTAAATTTGTATAAAATTTCGTATACTCTTTGTATATTAGCTATTTGATTATAAATAGTGTAATTAATTTAAAAAAATTCCTATGACACTACTTTGATTTTTTTGCATATAATCGATGTTTTAATATATTATAATATTAATTTCTAAAATAATTTATGTCTAAACTCATAGGAAAGGTGACACATTTGAAAATAGAAGGAAATTTCAAATATTAATTTAAAAAAGTCCAATGTGTTTTCATCCCATAGGACTATGTTAGTTCTTAAAATAACTAATATCTAAAGTTATTTAAATAATGACATTTTTTAAAATATAAAAAAATTTTAAACTTCGATTCTTAAAAAAGATTAATATGTATTCTTCCCATTAGACTTTAAATGTTAGTTCTAAAATAATCGATGTTTAAAGTCATAAGAGCAATATTTTATTTTATTTTTTCATTATTACTTTTACTCTTTATCTCTATCTAACTCTTTTTGCAAAATTTTAAATCTCACTCTATCCTTCATCACACATAAGTAAGGTATTGATAGTCTTTCAACTAACATGAGCACAAAACAAATGTTTTATTTCATATCATTGGTTCAAAATATAAAAAATATCTTTTTTATTTTTATTTTTTAAAATTTCATCTCTAATAATCGTCTCTTTCATTTCTCTAATTTTTTGCATAAATCTTTTTAAGAAACTTTTGTTTATGTTTCTTTTGTATAACTTTTGATGTTGTATTTGACTTTTAGATGCTCGTTAGATGTTTGAAAATGTTACAATAAAGTTTGAAATCAATCAAATAATGATGAGAGATCATGAAAAAGAGAAAATAAAGTCTATGAAAATGGCCATTTTTAATTATTTTAGGAGGGCGAATTGCCTTTGATCATTTATAGATAAATAAATCTTGAAAAGTTACATAAAATAAAAAAAGACCCTAAAAAATTAATCGAGTGCAGAATTATGACCTTTCAAAGTTTTTAACTCAAAATATGCATTCTTCATGAGATGTTAGGTTTATTAGATTTTTACTATGAATATTCTAGTAAGGAAACCAAAAATCAAAGTTAAAAAAATATTATGTAAATATTTTTTGTCAATTTTTTTACTAAAAATTGACATAAAATGTAAAAAAATTAAAATATTTATGAAAGAAAAATGTTAGTTTTTAGAAAAAAATTTGATGTGGTTTATAAAAAAAAACTAATGTGAAATGTAAAAATTTAAAATAATTTTAAAAGAAAAGATATTAATTTTTTATCAAAAAATTAATGTAATAATTTTTTTATGTCGATTATATAATTGACATCAAAATTAATATATAACGACATTCATTTAAATGTTAGTTAAAAATTAGCATGTAATTCATTAAACATCTAATATCTCTTTACATTTTTGAAATAGTGCAAATATTTTTAAGGATACTCTCTCTTATATATATATTGGAAAAATGTAAAATCTATTTAATGCGGGTGAAGTGTTTTGAAAATATTTTCCAGAAAGTGTCTATAGCACTTTTTTTTTTTTTTCCTGTTAATATTGAGTCAGTAGAGATGCAGACAAAATATAAGGTGAGGTTAAATATGTCGGGCTGGAGGTGGAGACCATTGAGTACGTGTGCGAGCTGCTCTATGTTGGAGTTTTGGGCTATTCGTTTCGATCAATCACGAAAGTTGGTAGCATATTCACAGTGAGGTGACGTTGCGTTTGGACTTTGGATGCATATTGATAATACCTAAAATGTTTGATGGACTCAGAATCAATCTGCTCAATATTAGCCGACAGACCCGACCTATGGCTCACTAACCCAACCTATGATCCACCTATCTTATCTCGATAATAACAGCTGTCAAGCTTAATTACATAACCGATCGGTATATGCAAATTCGAATAATTGTTGTAGTAGGTAATTACTTATTTGCTATTTAACACATTAACTCAAGTCACTCCCTTATATATGTCTCTAGTATGCATCTTGCAAGGGGCTCTTCGCTCTTACTCTTATTTAAAATTTATTCTCTTCTATAAGATATTGACTTAAATGGATTCCTATCCTCCTCAACAAAATCAAGAGTTATCATTGGCATGTATGATTTACTCAGCCACAATTCTCAATCTAAGATTGGATCCCAAAGTCTTAGATGGAGTCCACGATTTTTTTTTTTTTTTTTAAATTCTATGATTCTGGCTATTGGAGAAGACAATTTTCTGGATTTGAAAATCAGATGGCTCCGATGAAAAAATTTGATCAAATTTTCCTTTAATAATAAGGATTTTGTTTGTAAGTTTGGCTATGATATCACCATCCCAGCTGGGTTCCGTCTATCGCGAGCTTGAAGAAGATATGGTAATTTAGCTTGTTCATCAATTGTGATGGATAAGTTTCCATAATAATCGGCGTGTTTCAGAAAAATAATTTTCAGCTATCACTGGAAGTGAAGCACTTTACCCCTTTTTAACAGAATATCTCACAAGATACGAATGGAAAGCAAAAGTTCATACCAATATTCGGAGAGAAGTTGCTAACATCGATTAATCCTCTACTTCGATTATCTACGGGAACTGATGCGAAAGCAGGCTTAGATTACCTTTATATGCTTTTAGCTTAGTTGTCACCATACATCCTCTTTTAAACGAACAACGATTTTGAAGAAGATAGATCTACGTGTTAAAACTTGGTGGAAGACATAATCTTACGAGTCATATTCTATACTCAAGGCGTCATCCTTCAAACTAGTGTAAGGAGGAAACAAGTTTCCCATCCGCACTACTGTAAATGCAAGCTTAACTCCTTTAATGTTTAAAGCAACAATCTTTTACTTTAATTTTCTCAAATTTCTTTCTGTGAATTGTTGGAATGCTTTGTACTCTTAGCATTCTGCTCCCTCATTTCAATATTTGGTAAAGAACTTTACATTCGTTCTGCAATCCTGCTGAATACTTTCAGGAATGCTTTTACTTTGTTGAGCCTCTTCCAAGTTGCACACATAGCACTACAATGGATATTCTTGCACTTGTGCTTGCCTCCACAGTGATGAAAATGCAATGTATCAGCCCTTCTTTTCTAACAAAGTTCAAGCAGACTTCAACTACAATTGGAGTGGTTTCTGTTGTAGCAGAACTAAGCTTTTGGCAAGTTTCCAAAAGGGTTATCTAACTACTAATACCAGAGTGTTAAAATGACAATCAGTTTTCAATTTAGTAACATTTAGGGATTTAAAAATGATCCACAACCGTAATATTACAGCTGCATATCACACCATATTTGCGATTTTCTTCAATTTTGCGTTGTGATGACAGCATTTTTTATAATTATCCGCAATTTTACAAATGATAACAAATTGCAGCCACAACTCCAACCTTGACCACAATTTAAATGTCTGTGCCATTATAAAATGACATGTTTTGAAATTTTAGGGCTTGAAGTTTGTTGGAATTGATGTTAAATCACTAAGAATTGGGTTAGTCTTCCCTTCTCATTATTATTGCACCATGAGTACCGAGGCAGCAGACTAAGAATTGGGTTAGTCTTCCCTTCTCATTATGTGAATTTGTAGTACTTGGAAAGGGAAAAGCCAATGCCTACTGCAATGGTAGGTATTTGTGTCTTTCTAACACTTATCGTTAAAGGTAGTTTAAATTCGCTTGGAAGTTCTACTCGATTAAATGCATGATGCAACTCTAATCGAGGCTTTGGGCATCATGAGATGGAAAGTGACTTCTGGATGCTTTATATACTTAGTGATTTTTACCCATGTTTCTTCTTTTTATCCGTTAATTATTGGTTAGTAAACAAATGATTAAATAATGACATTTTGTTATCTATATTTGCCTTACATTGAGTGTGGTTAACTGAGATTTTCACGTCTTCCATTGCCAATCATTGATTCAAGTTGGTCAATTGTTCTGAAATCTGATATAAGCTAAAGCAAAACTTTAATTGTGATTCATCAACTTTCTAATGTGATAGACTTAACCAGCAACTAAAGAAGAAAGTAAATTGGCACCAAAGTTTTCTTGAAATCTCTTATTTAGATGAACTTTGAAGTTAGGCTCTCAATTATTTTGTTGCAATGTTGTTCATGATCATATTATATCGTTTTCCTTTATAAGTATTTAAACTTCTTTGGTTTAGTATGACGTAATTGGTGTGATATGTTCTAAATATGGTAGACACATACCATGCTTTAATCATTATTGATATTGTGATTATCGTGGACTGCTTTGCAAATCCTAATCGCAAACCCTCCTTTTTAGAATTAATAAGATGCAATTAATATCAACTCTACCTAAATCTTCACTTAATTTGTTCGATGATTTTGTCGAATGGTGCCCTTTGTTTTTCCTCTATTATTATTGTCTCTAGCAGTTCGATTGGTGATCCAAATGCATATCCTTGGAGTAGGCATACAATCATGCTTTCATAGTAATGAGAGAGGTCAAAGATGACAGTAGACGTTGCTTTTAGAGGTATCACTGTATGAGTAAGCAATGAATTGGAGAATTGAGACCGCCATATTCATACAAGTTATATCTTCAAGTAACTTTTCTATTTGTCAAAGAATTGGAATCCCTTTTCTTTTCTTCCATTCTTTCTATGCTTGTTTGTAAGCTTCCCTGTCATCTTATATGTTCAAGCTATACAATATAAGCCATTTCAATTTAGGTTTTTCTTCCTCTTGAAGCCAGGTTTGTGCTTATAAAGATGCACCAGTTTTTGTTTCAGTCATGATTCTTTAAAAAACATGGTGATATAATCTTAATCCTCTATGCCTTTCCTTTTTTAGTCTTTAAGTCTTCATTTAATCCTTTTTCCCTACTTCATGACTTGTGGAAAAAAGAAATACCTGATTCAATTTGTGTGGATATGATTGTAGTAGCAGAATTAGACATTTCTTTGACCCCACTATCTAGCTTATCTTACCCAAATTCATTTATGACAATTGAGAAAGATGATCTTGATGAAGCTTTTAGAGTTTTAGAAACAGTGTTGCAAAATGAGTTTCAATCAAAAGCTGCAACAGTCACAATTCTCATAAAATCATCCAGCAAAGGGGGAAAAAAACAAAAAAGCTATGAGTTTTTATCTCACGGATAGACCTGGTTGCAAAAGATTTATTCGGTTATTTCTATCAAGAAAATACATTATTCAATGATTCAACTGCTTAGTTACCGTACAAATGGTTCAGACAGTAGAATTGCATTATGTCCATTTTGTTTGAAGGAGACAGATTCTTGGAGGAATTAACCAAACATATGAAGAAAAATAATAACGCTATTTTGACGCAGTCGTGTTTGATGGGTCTGTTATTTTCTCAGGTTATGGAGTTTTGTTTACTGTTTAGCGAGAAGAAACGTGCTAACCCTTCATTGATTTGAGACGATTATTTTATGGTTTTCAATGTAATGTCTTTCTAAATCTGTGTCTGAAAACCACTTTATTTTTTAGTTTATTCTTCTTTCCCATTTGTTTGCCCTTTTAGGCGTTGATGTTTGTGGAGTTGTGATTGTAAGTTCATCAAAATTTGTCATCTCACACTCAGATTATCGTATCGTGCTCTCCGTAGTGAATTATTACTAATTTACTATTTTTTTTAAATTTCATTATTAATTTCTTATTATTTATTTAACAATTATTTTGGTCGTGCATAAGCGTAAAAACTAAACTATTTCCATTAAAAATTGCTTCATAAAACTAAATTTCATTATCACATCTGAAGCATGAAATTTTTACAAAAACCTTTCATAAAACATGTTAAAAAACTAGATATCATCCTTTGATGTTTCTCGTTTTATATTGTAGATTCATTTTTAACAATACCAGAGATGCATGTAGTATTGTCTAATTTTTGTGTGACTAGACTATTTTCCATTTTTTTTTCCTTTGGTACTATGCAGTGTGTCCATTTCCATGTTTTACTCCTAACTCTTTATATGTGTCTTGATCTATTTTCATATACCTCTTTATTTTACATTTTTGCTAATGCAGTGAGTTTTATTTTCTTTTTCTGAATTTTTTTAATTTAATTGAAGGTCATAAGCAAGTAATCCAGAAGTAAATATTTAACTCCAAATGTTCAGATGACAACGACGGAAAAAGAAAAGATAATGCAAATTGAAGTTGAGCTCAGCCAAAAGACCATAAGTTTAGAATGTTTAGATGAACGAAAGTATTTCTACATTGATTTTGATCAAAGAGAAATAAATAACTAAAAGTAAAATTTAGTGCTAATGCATTTACTTATAATAAACCAACGTTAGTTTTATTTTGTTTAAATGTATGTATTAAAAGTGCTTCAATATATACTATTTAGTTTCAAAAACTTATTTGTTTTTGGTATTCTAGCTGGATGTGGAATAATTTTGTTAAATTTTATATATATGAGATATGTAACTATCATTTATATGAATGTATTTATTTTTTCTTTTAGATTATATATGAAAATACGATTAGATTATTATTTTTTTTTAATTTGTGCATAGTACAAGTGTAAAACTAGTAGAATTATATTATTACAAGCTAGTGTAAATTTATGGCACTTAAATTCAAATTTTACATGTCTTTCATAATTATCTACTTTTTTATGAATATAGGAATCATATAAAAGTGAAAAGAATGAATTATAATTGATGATGACAATTTGACCCATACTCAATCAGTACCTCAATTTTTATCCATTTAGATACAAGTGTGAAGTCTTAAAAATAGATATGGATATAATTAAGGGAATTTTTATAGGAATTTTATCAAGTGTGAATATAGATAAGAGAATCATACCACTTAACTCTCTTTATACTCATATTATATAATATATAATTAGATAATATATAAGGATATATATAATATATTTATATATAAATTTGATTATTTAATAAAAAGAAAAGTTAAAGATTTAAATATAAAAAATTGTAAAAATAAACTTTAACAAAAAAAATTCATCTTATTTTTTTATTATATTAGTATTATTAGAATTTTTGAGTAAATAAGGTTAATATAATAAGATATGAATAAATTATAATTGAATTTATATCTATTTGAATCAGTTTTAGACTTTGGCCACATCTTAGATCCATTAATAGGATGAATCTTATGTTGATAGCATTTTAGATATGTCTCCTTACTACAAGAGGAAAATTTTCACGTGATTAATATCAATATCATCAAAATATTAAAAGGGTATTAAAAATAATTAATTCTTTCTATGCACCTATAGTATATGTCCACATAGTCCTTAGGCCTATGGTTGCACCATGCCATTGCTATCACTAAGCGATGATATGGGATCTTAGTTAACTCCCAACACCTATAAAAGCAACTTCTCTTGGCAAGTTTCACAATATACCTATCTAGCCTCTTGTCAACTTTGAACAAGCACATTTTTCATCTTCACTCCACCTTAGTGTTCATTCATCATTTTCTCTTTTTATGACCTGTATTTTTTTTCTAGTATCTTAAGATATAGTGAATCTTTATATCTTTTCACCCTTTCTCTATTATTAATGAATTTTTCCATCAAATAATGTCTTATTTCTTGAATTAACTGTATGATAGTCTTATCGAGTTTTGTTAAAGGCTTCACACATATTCATTTGTAAATAACACTTAGTGTGAGTTGAAAAAGCAATCCTACTCCATTGTAATGAGTGGGATTCTTCTATCATATGCTTCAAAGCCTTGTTATCCAACCTCTTATGTTTTTCCATAGCCATCTTTTATTCTGGAACAATGGTACACTAGTTACCTCCCATAGAGCACATTTCACATCATCTCTTAGGAATCTTTTTTTTTTTTTAAATTAGAGCCAAGGTGATTTACACAAAAGTGATGCTCTACCCCTTCTTATAGTGATCTAATGGCCTTTTCCAACCCTTGTCAACATAATTTAAGCATAAAACCAACAACCATTTCATAATAGTTAACTAACTAAACTAAATGGGAAAAGAAACCAATAGCCTAAACCAAAACATGTATACTAACTAATGCAAAGAAACTAACAAGTAGAATAATTACATGCTACTGAATAATAATGAAGATTATATATGTAATTGACACTAACTAAACTAATAGTTGCTAATCTTATGTTATAACATAACATTTTTCATAGTAAGATTTCTATTAATGAACAATAGGTAATAAAGTAATAATCATGATAAATAATACACAAGTTTCCCATCCTATCCTATACAAGCTTAAATATTCAAAAAAATTTACCTTAATTGGTAGAATAAAAAAATAACAACATTACATTTTAATTATTGCTGAACAAAAAATAATAAAAATATCTCAAACTTTCACATTGATTATCAAAAGGGGCTCGTTTAGATGGGAGGTATGTAGTGATTGGGAAAGTAATCAAAAGGATGGGTGTTTTAGATTCTATTGAACACATTACTACAAGGGAAACTAATATGGATATTAAACATTATGATATTTCTTGGTTGATGAAGGTTGTAGACTCAATTTAACCATCATACATATTTGGTTTAAGACATGATTACAAACCTAGAATCCCAAAGCAACAAAGTACTCTTAAGCCTTTATATTAATGGTTTTAAATTAAAATACAAATTACTCATAATTTACTCGTAAATTAAGTTATACAAACTTTACCTTAACACAATGACAAAGATTCATTTTATAATTTCATTTAAATGTATCTACTGCTAAAAAAATGAACTATATCTAATTAATTGAAGGTGTTTAATCCTTACTTTTGCTAGTTTAAAATGAAAGATCGACCACGCTTTTAGGTCTTAGGTCTTATATGAATTTCTCCATAAACCATGTCCAAAGGTCTACACATTCCACCTCCATTACTATCAAAGAGATCGGAAAGATGCCATTGCCTCTATCTTTTCTAACAATTGCAAGTAATTGCTTTCCATGCATCATTTCAAAAAAATAACCATCCAAGCCAATTACTATTCAACAACACTATAAAAAGGCCTCTTTGTAACCCTCAAAGAAAATATATAATCTTTTAAAAATTGGTGGCACTTTTAATGATGGTCTATTCATGCTAATGCCAACAAAAGTACCATTATTACTCCTAAGTAGTTCATTCCAATAACACTATAACTTCTCATATTAATCCTCTTAAAAACCTTCCATTAGTTTTATTACTTTTCTTCTAGCCTTGTATGCCTGCTCCTAAGAGAGATGGACACCCTAAATCCTTTTAGCTTCACTCTAAATTATCTTGCAATCAACATTTGGATTCTCCCTTATAATATCCATAAACTTTACCCCTAGCATAATTGATTTTGCTCCTGGGTTTCTAATTACTTAGGACAAGTATGGATATCATTTAACCTTCTAACTTGCCATACTTGTCTATAAGTATTTAAACTTATCTTAAGGTAATACGAGTAGCCTTCTTTACACCTCACCACTAACCTCTTCTTATCATCTTATCAACCTAAATTAGCTTCCATTGACAAAGTCCATAATGATGGATAGCATCCTTTGCACTAATCTTGTTTGCAAAGTCAAGTCCTACTTGGAATTTGATTTCTTTACTATATTTTGGCATTTGAAATTCAAGAAATTTTTTGAATTTAGGCCTTGATCTGTCATATTCTTCTTCTACTTTAGAAACATCTAGATTGTTTAAGTCATTACATTCAATGTCTTCATCTGTCCAATCTTTATTAATAATTAGCAATTGGCTCAATTAATGCTTAACTTTTATTTTGTAACTATATATTTTTGTTGTTCTTTTCTATATTCCTTCACATCCTCACCACCAAATACATCCCAATCTGAATTTTCATCATAATCACTTTTTTATAACTATGAATCAAAGGTTACATTAGCTTCCTCTAACTCATCCAAGTATTCAATCCCAACCTCAAATATATCTTTCTCATTCAACTTAACTTAAACCTTATCTTATACCTCAACCTGAATCTTACCCCCACCCCCTCATTCACCTTAACACCAACCTTACCTTCTTTATTCATATCAAAATTAACCTCATCTCCTTCATTCACCTTAACATTAACCCAATCTTCCTCATTCATCTCAAGATTAACTTAACGTCCTTCATTCACCTTAACTTCAACCCTATTTTATTGTAAGCAATGCACATTTTTCCACTAACTCAGGAATATTCCCTTTATGTTCGATAAAAATCTCCACATATGCATGCCCATTTATAGAAGCTGTTAAGTCTTTTACTTTATCATCCCTATTCAATTCATGTGAATTCTAAATTTGAAAAGGAGCATTCATATCTACCAGAGGGTTCAACAACAAAATTTAAGGCTAAGAAGATCAAAGAAGGACTCCAAGGACTTGTGGAGAAAGTTTAGATACAAGAAAAAGCAAGGTTGGATGAGATTGAACGAGCTTGGATTTTATGTATTTTAGTTTTAGCAAATTTTATGTGAGTGCTTGAGTATAGTACTCAAGTACAAAGCTTTAGTTTCGATTTTGTATTCAAAGATTTGAATATAATACTCGAAAACTTGCAATCTAGTACTTTAAGTTTTATGCACATCTAAGTATTTATTTGCTTTGTTTCTTGTTGCTTAAGATATTATTAGGCATTATATCAATTTAGCCTATTATTTGGAAATTTATTTTAAATAATTAATATTATTTAATTAGCTTTGTAAATTAGGGCCTAATTAGTCCAATTAGAACTCAATTAATTTAGATTAACTTTTTAACTTTAAGAATTCATTTGAAAAGGATTATTCCTTATTGTTACAACTTTGTGAATTTGAAAACTCTTTAAGGACTTTTCCTTCTAATAATTCTAATAGGAACTTGAAACTCATCAAGATTGATTTAACTTTTATGGTGTTAAATCTTACTTATCAAATGATTAACATCTTTTATAGCACGATCTCTTCTCATTAATTGCTTTTGTTCTTTCTCTTTTCTGAAGCATGGCGTGACTATCCTTCTTTTTTAGTTTGATTTTGAAATTTAGGACGATCCAATCCTAAAAATTCACATCATTTAGCATTAAAGCTTAGTTACTAAATTCAAATTGTGTTCTTCATTTCTTAACTTTTTATTTGATGTTCTTCTTTTTGAAATTTTTTAATCTATTTTCTAGTGTTATTTCTATTGTTATTTTATTTGATTTTACTATTCTTGTGTTCAACTTGTTTTTCCTTATTGAATTTGTACTTAAATTCAAGTTCGAGTCTTTGTTATTCATCAAATTATGTTCCTTTATTGTTGTTTCTATATAATTGCATTAAATTCCTTGATTTGAGTCCAATTAGTAAGTTAATTTTGTGTTTTAACTTATTCTTGTGTTTAATCCTTGAATCCATTATTGTTCCTTACTTTTTTATGTCTCAAATTTATGCAAACTTATGTTTGAATTTGCCAAATTTCATTAGAAATTGAATAAATTGAAAGCTTGCATTGAAATTATTTGTAAAAGGTTCAAGCTGCAAATACCCGAGTATCATAATCAAATATTGCATAAAATTGTATGATACTCGAGTATAATAATGGAGTACTTGAAGATAAAAAGCACTAGATTCATGGTACTTGAATACTCTAAATAAATTGTTCAATACTCGAGTCTAATACCCGAGTATTATAAGGCAAAGGAAACATCAACCCTTTACTCTAGTATAGTACTTGAATACTCTTGTGTGGTTATGATATTCAGTTATAACTACCCTTTTACCTTATTTTACTTATATAATCATTTGGAATAACAACCAAGGAAAAACAAAAGGAAAAATTAAAAGAAAGTGAATTAAACATAATAAAAAAAGAAAAGAAAACCAAATTAAAAGATCAAAAGTGAAAATCAAAGAAAATAAAGCCAAAATAAAATCAAAGTGAAAGAAAAGAAAGAAAGAACCTAAAAAAAAAAGCAAGTGTTTATAAAAAGGTTAATCATTCAAGTATGTGCCTTATTTCATTCTTGTATGCTGTAATTTATCTTTGAGCTTTCATTACTTCTTTCATATATCTTAATCTTTCATTACCCAACAATCTTTTAGTTCTTAGCTTTATTTCTTCATTGTCTATTGTATATTTTGTTCATTGTTATATTTCCTTTTATTGAATTCCATATATGCTCATTAGTCCTTTAATTATTTAGTTTTTTGTTAAGTGAAATTATTTATTACATTTGTTAAATTTTTTAATAATGTTATCTAGTTCCTAAAGAACCATCAAGAAAGAAAAATAAAAGTGGAAAAAAGTAAAAGTGTATAGACCATTTGAGAAAAAAAATTTACTTGTGTGCAAACACAATTGAAGTGCCTTAAAACTCAAGTGAGGAAGTATGAGGTCTAATTTTTTATTTAAATTTTTTCTTGCAAGGAAAAATATTTATGAAGATGTTAGGAAGTCATATGAACAATAGTGACATAATGAGAATGATTCAAGAATAATTAGAGAGAGTAATACAAGAATAATTTGAAAGGATTTATGAGAAATTTAAAGGATGGAAGAAGAAATGAGAGAAAGAAGAAATGGGAAGCAAAAATGAGAAATAACATGATAAAGAAGAAAAGATAGTAAGGGTTCAAGCTCATCTAATAGAGGTGGGAGAAGACGAGGTGAAGGAAGGAAAGAAGAAAGAAAGAAAAAAAGATGGGAAAGGTGAAAAAGGAAAAAATAAGGGTAAAGATGAAAAAGAAAGGAGATAAGTGAAAAGGAAAGAAGTGGATGATAAACTTGACAATATCAAAATGAAAATCCTAAGGAAGAATGATCCAATTGCATACTTAGAGTAGGAAAAAAAAAGATAAAGTTAGCCCTTGATTGCCATAACTATTTAGAATAAAAGAAGATAAGGCTTGCAATCATTAAATTTTCTAAATATATTTTGTTTGGTAGAACCAATTCATGACAAATATATGAAAAAAATTAAAAAAAAACTATTCATACTTGGGAAGATTTGAAATTCTTTATGAGAAAAAAGTTCATTCCTAGTCACTATCATAGGGATATCTGCCAACAATTGCAAAACTTGACACAAGATTCCAAGAGTGTTGAAAAATACCACAAGAAGATGGAACTTATCATGTCAAGAGCTAATGTTTAAGTAAATAAAGAGACAACTATGGCTAGATTTCTCTATGGCTTAAATAAGGAAATTACTAATGTAATTCAACTACAATACTACGAAAATATGAAGGACACGGTGCATATATCTATGAAGGTAGAAAGGTAACTGAAGAGAAATAAATCTTTCAAGCATGGCTCCCATTCAAATTCTTCATGTAAGACATTTGATAAAAAGAATGACGAGAAAAAAGATAAAAAAAAAGCAAGAACAATAAAAAATCTTCTTCCAAACCAAAAGGTAAAGGCCTTAAAGGAAAAGAGAAAGTCAAAGAACCTCAAATATATTCTAATATATAATGCTTTAAATGCCTTAAAAGAGAACATATTACTAGTGAATGTCCTAATAAGAGGATTATGATCTTAAAGGATGGATACTATAAGACTATTACTAATAAAGAGAACAAATAATTCACAACATATTCTTGTGAGGAACATGAAGAAAGTAGAAGCCCATTTGATAAAGATACCTTGGTGATTAGAAAAATATTAAATATGCAGACAAAAGAAGTAGGAGAGGAGCAAAGAGAAAATATCCTCTATACTGGGTTCAACATTAAAAGTAAAATGTGTAATATCATCATAGATAGTGGTAATTATGCAAATGTAATTAGTACTATTTTAGTATAGAAGTTAAATTTGCCCACTTTGCAACATTTTACCTTATACAAATTATAATGGTTGAATGATAGTAAGGAAATAGGAGTGACTAAGCAAGTAATGGTGTTCTTATCCTTTAGGAAATACTATGATGATATACTCTATGATGTTATTTGTATATATGCTTGCCATCTTCTACTAAGTAGACCTTGGTAATTTGATAGGAAAGTTTCCTTTGATTGTATCCTTAATAAATATCTATTTGCGAAAGATGAAAGGGAAATAAATCTTGAGCCTTTGACCCTACAATAAGTCTATAAAGATCAAGTGATATTACAAAATAAAAGAAAGGAAGAAAAAAAGAGAGAAAATGAATATTAAAAAAATTAAGAATGACAAAAAGAAAAAAAGTGTAAGTGAGAAAAAGAATACAATGAACAAAAAAGAGAGAGTCCAAAATAAGTTAATGAAAAAATAAGTGTATATGCAAAAGTGAATTATATAAAGAGTGTCCACTTTACCTTTAGGCATATGTTTGTACTTTTGTACAAAAAAGCCTATGTTAACATTAACCATGAAAATCTTATTTTGCCAAGAGTTATAAAATTTATTTTGTAGGAATTTGAAAATGCATTCCTAAAGGAAGCTCTAAGAGAGTTACCACCTAAGAAAGGTATTAAGCATTAAATTGATTTCATTCCAAGAGCTTTTATTCCAAATGTCCCACATATAGGACTAACTTAAAAGAAGCAAAAGAAATTCAAAGGCAAGTGGAGGACATAATATTAAAAGGATATATAAGGGAAAGCATGAGCCTAATTTTGTTGATGCTGAAGAAGGATGAATATTAGAGAATGTATGTTAATTGTTGGCCAATCAATAAAATCATTATAAAGTATAGACATCCTATCCCTAGGTTAAATGGTATGCTTGATAAATTATATAGGTATTATGTCTTTTTAAAAATTAATTTAAAATAAGGATATTATCAAATAAGGATGAAAGAGAGTGATGAATGAAAAATTACTTTTAAAATAAAATATAGTTTATATGAATGGCTTGTGATGCCTTGTAGTTTGTTTAATGCACTAGGCACCTTTATAAAGTTAATAAACCAGGTTTTGAGCCCTTTCATTGGAAAATTTATGGTTATTTATTTTAACGACGGTCTTATATATAGCAAGAATGTGGATGAGCGTGTTTTCATGGATAAATGTTTATTTTGTTTAGATAAAATTTTGTTCTTAGATTATGTTATTCATAGTAAGGAAATTAAAATAGATTAAGAAAAAGTGAGAGTAATCAAAGAATGACCTATTCTTGAGAGTACAAGTAAAACAAGAAGTTTTCTTGGATTAGCTAGCTTTTATAGGAGATTTGTAAGGAACTTTGGTATTATAAATGCCCTTTGAATGAGTTAGTTAAAAAGAATGTTAATTTTCATTAAGGAGAAAAATAAGATAGTACATTTAACTTATTGAAGGATAAATTGAGTTTAACTTTTTCATTTGTTGTTGCCAATTTTTCTAAAACATTTAAAATTAAATATGATGACTTGAATGTAGGTATTAGAGCTATTTTACTGAGGAAAAAAAGCTCATTGCTTACTTTAGTGAAAAGATAAATAGAATAGCTTTTAACTATCCCATTTATGACAAAAAGCTTTATACTTTAGTTTGTATTTTAGAGACTTAGCAATATCATTTGTGGCCAAAAAGAGTTCTTGATTCACATGAATTATGAATTCTTGAAGCACTTGAAGAGTCAAGGAAAGCTAAATAGGAGACATACAAGGTGGATTGAATTAATTGAAACATTTTCATATATCATATAATACAAGTAAGGTAAAGATAATGTATTTGTCAATACATTATTAATAAAGTATCTTCTTATCTTTACTTTGTAATCCGAGTAGTTACATTTTGAACATATTAAAGATTTATATGGAAATGATCTTAACTTTGCCATGATTTTTTAAACATGTGAAAAGAAATCCCTTAAGAAATTTTATAAGCATGAAGATTTCTCATTTAAAGAGAATAAATTATATGTGCTTAGAAGATCTCTTAGGAAATTGCTTGTGAGAGAAGCCCATGGTGGTAGTTTTATAGGATATTTTGCCATTGGAAAAATTCTAGATATATTGAATAAGCATTTTTTTGGCCTAGCATGAAATATGATATAGAAAATTGTTGTGGTAATTGTATCATATATAAAGAGGCTAAATCTAAAGTTTTACTTCATAGCCTTTATACTCCACTTCTCATTCCTAGTGAACCTTAGACTGACATTTCTATGAAAATGATTCTATGTTTGCTGTTGTTGATAGGTTTATAAAAATGGCCTATTTTATACCTTGTCACAAGATAGATGATGTAATAAACATAGTAAACTCTTCTTCAAGAAAGTTATAAGATTACATGGAGTGCCAAGGAGCATTGTGTTGAATAAAGATACTAAGTTCTTGATGTACTTTTGGAAAGTCTTATAAGCTAAGTTAGGGACAAAGTTACTTTTCTTAACAACTTGTTATCCTCAAATTAACTAACAAATTGAGGTAATGAATAAAACATTAGATACCTTATTATGCTTCTTAATTTAAAAAAAATTAAAGAGTTAGAAGGAATACTTGTCTTATGTTGAGTTCACATATGATAGAAGTGTTAATTTGGCCACTAACTTTTTACTTTTTAAAATTGTTTATAGATTTAATTTTTTAACTTTTTTGGATTTGATGCCTTTGCCTACTAATGAAAGGTCAAGTTCAAATAGGAAGAGGAAAATGGATCTGATTTACAAGTTATAAGAGCAAATCAGGTTGAATATTAAGGAAAAGATGGAACAATATGTTAAACGTGCTAACATAGAATGAAAGAAAATAGTCTCTAAACCAAGAAATTAGGAATAAATTCATATGAGGAAAGAAAGATTTTTAGTTCAAAGAAAGAGCATATTGCATCCAAGAGGAGATAGTCCCTTTCAAGTGATGGAAAATATTAATGAAAATATTTATAAATTGAATTTGTTAAATGAGTACAATGTTAGTGCCTATTTTAATGTTGCTAACTTTTCTCTTTTTGATGTAAGATTTAAATATTTGAGGATAAATCCTTTCAAAAAAAAAGGAATGATATGAATTCTAAGAGTGAAGAGTAGCTTTCACATTTATTGGAAACTCCAATGACAAGAGTTAAGTCTAAGAAGATCAAGAAGGGACTCCAAAGGTTTATAGAGAGAGTTTGGATGCAAGAAGAAGTAAGGTTAGATGAGCTTGGAAAAGCTTAGGTTTTGTATATTTCACTTTTAGCTAATTCCACAGGAGTACTCAAGTATAATACTCAAGTAATAAGCTTTGATTTTGGTTCTATATTTAAAGACTAAAATACAATACTCAAGTACTTGTAAATCTCTGCTCAATACTTGACAGTGTACTCAAATACTTTAAGTTTGATGCATACCTAAGTATCTATTTACATTGTTTCTTGTTGTTTAAGACATTGTTAAGCTTTATATCAACTTGGTCCATTATTTTAGATAATTAATATTGTTTAATTAGCTTTCTAAATTGAGCCTAATTAGTCTAATTAAAGTTTAATTAGTTTAAATTGACTTTTTGACTTTAAGAACCTATTTAGGGGGAATTGTTCCTCATTATTACAATTTTTTGCATTTGTGAATTTGAAAATTCTTTGAAGGCTTTTCCTTTTAATGATTCTAACAAGAACTTTGAACTCATCAAGATTGATTCTATTTTTGTGATATCAAATCTCACTTATCAAAGGATCAACATTCTTTATGGCATGATCTTTTCTTACTAATCGCTTCAATTATTCCTTTTTTCTAAGGCATAGTGTGATTATCCTTTTTTTTGGTTTAATTCTAAAATTTGGAACAATCCAACCTTAGAAATTCACATCATCAATGGTTTTCTACTACTAGCCAGGTTTTGGCCTGGTACTTTCTACCATGGTGCTTTATAGGACTCATACTTCAAATGTCTTACCAATTAGGCCACACTAAACAAATAAAACTCATCTAAATCAAGTTTCTTCATTTTTTTGCACTCTTTTGCTAATATAGTTCAATGTAGGTTGGTTTCATTCACAAATTTAACCCTATGATGAATTATAAGATCAAATTCTTCAATTGGAGTAACTCTACAATATAAAAAAAATTAAAAACTAAAATTTGAAATTATAATTAAAAATAAATTTAAATTCAATAAAAAATTATTTTTAAACAATACAAATATTTCTAATTTAGTTAGAAAAAGGGATCACATAGAATTCTAATAAACAAAAAAAAATAATGTAAACCATAAAACCACTTTCTTAAATAAAATTAACTCAAAACCTTAAATATATGCTCAAATGTTATACGCAAAGTAGAAATGCCCTACTAACCATTTTAAACTACAGTAAAGAAAGCCACCCACCGTTCAAACTTTTGAAAATATACTCACTAACGTCCAAAATAAATTATCAATAAATAGAAGGAATAACAAAGATAGGATAAAAAAATTGTCTTCAAAATTCACCTTGATTGATACCTAGGTAGGTCCATTGCTTAATAATACTAATGTTTATTATCTAGCATTCAACAAAGCAGTACACGACTTGAACCTCTTTTTTCCTTTTTAATCCCTTTTTTCCATTACAACTAACAAAAACAATAGAGAGTTGAACAAAGCTAACAAGGTTATTAGTGAATTAAGTTTAAGGATTAAGTTTATTAGTTTCTTGTTTGCTAACATATATGGGTCATAGGCCTATCTTTTATAACTCTATATTTTTATTATAAATAGATGTGCTAACCTTTAGTTGCAGTATGGCTTTAAGAATTATTCTCTCTTAACATGATATCTAAAGCCTCTATCTACGTATCTTTCTCATACTTAACCAAAAAAAAACTTACTTTCTTTTTCTTCCTTTCCTCTCTTTTTTTTCAATTTTTGGATGCATGACTAAGTCACAAAAGAGCTAATAGCAAGAACCCAAATCTCATTGTAGAGTGCACAGTGTTGCAAAGCAGTTGATGGAAATTTAATGCATTTTTTGGAGATCTAGGTTGACTATAGAGTAGATCATTGACTAGTGATCTCACCTAACCAATGCATGCATCACACACATGGCTTTCTGGGAGGCATGTGGGCACCATGCACAGAGCATGTTTCTGGTGCATGGCGATATACGATCCATCATCCAATAACAAGCTTCTAACTGGTGACATCTTGGCTTTTTCTGCATTCACTTATGTGGTTATTTGTGTAATCTAGCAACTCTAGTGTAATTTTCTAATTTTTTAGCTATTTTTTTATGTTTTTTTTTCTTTTTGCATGTATATTCTCATGGCTAATGAAATTTTTTATTTTAATGCTTGTAACATATTTAAAAATAATAATGGTGAAGGAAAATCAAAGCTAAAGTTAGGTTTCTCTAATTTGCTTCCAATTAGTAGCTAAATAACTAGACGAAATTTAGATTCAAAAAGTTAACAATATATAGGATGCAAAAGGGTTATTCAATGTTATAATGATGAGGTTCATATAACTTATCACCTCACTAAAGAACCACCCACAGATGATACAAAGGAAAAGTAAGTTATGAAAGATTGATGATTCCTCATATTAATATGTAATACTTTAACTTCTAATGTTGATGATAATATTGTGCATCGTGAGGCAATTAAAGAATTGTGGGAAACTTTTAGGCCACTTTATTCTATAAAGGACAACATACACTAAATTTATGATCTAACTCAATCCTTGATTCATCCTTATGTAAATAGTAAGATCCCATCTCAATTCTATACTAATTTTTACCAAGCCTTTCAACAATGGCATTCTCTTTTAACTATTACTACTAATGTTAATGTAATGCATTCTTAATAAGAACATTTTGGAGCTATATGTTTTCTCATGGCATTACCTTTGAACTTAGTATTGCCCATTAACAAATTTTATCCAATTCTAATTCTTTCACTATGAAATATATTTTTTATCATATTTAATCAGTATATAGTGACTCATTTTCTTCTTTTGTACATATAAATGAATCATTTGCTTTAGTTAGTTTTAGTACTCATGGTAGTTATAGTGGCAAGGGGAGAGGATAAAAGATGAGGTGAATCTAGTAGGTATGGTGATTTTAGTGGAAATGGTATTGTTTCTTACAATTAGTGAAAACAACCTAAACATATTAAAAGGTTTTATCCTAAGTTACTTGGAAAAAATACCACTATCTTGTTTTATGCATGTCATCAAATAATCAGGCACAAGATATTGATGATAATGGTACTAAAAATTTATCAAAAAGTGAGTATGCTGAATTTTTATAATTTCTAGCATCTCAAGAGCAACCACCTGCTCAATCCACTACTATATTAGCATAAACAAGTAACTCACTGCATGCCTTTTCTATACTAATTCTAGATGGGTCATGGATTATAGTGTTATTGATTAAGCAACGAGTTAGATAGGTATTATATATGTTTTTTACCCCTTTCTTCTTCTCATGTTACTTTAGCCAATAAATCTAAAGTGTTTAATATTGGTTGTGGTATGATAGATGTTACCCCTAATATATCCTTGTTTAATATGTTATATCTTTTAAACTTTCCATTTAATCTACTTTTAGTTAGTTAAATAATATGTGCCTATAATAATGGTGTTTTCTTTTTCCTTAGTTATTATGTCTTTCAGGATCTTTTATCGATGTAGTTTTTTAGTGGGGGTATGAATTGGTTGGTCTATATATTCTTGAAGAGAAAATTCCTTAGCTAGTTACTACTACTATTATTATCACTCCACACTAACTTTGTTATTGCTTGGATCATCCATCCTTGTCAACTTTACAAAAATTATTTCATAGTTTCAATTCTTTGTCTAGTTTGGATTATGACTCATATTAGTTTGCTAAATAGCATCGTCAGTCTTGTGTTTCTAGAATCAATAAGCAAGTTACATCTGCATTTAAGTTAGTACATTCAGATATTTAAAGTCTTTGCCTAATAGTCTCTAAGCTTAGTTTCTGATATTTTGTTACTTTTGTGTATGACTATTTAAGAGTTACTTGGCTTTATTTAATGAAGAATTGATTAAAGTTATTTGTGATTTTTCATACTTTTCATGTTAAAATTTTGAATTAATTTAACATATCTATTAGCCATTTTTATAGTGATAATGTTAAAGAATATTTTTCTACTTCATTTGCATCTTATTTGTCTTAGCATAGAATAATTCATCAATCATCTTATGCTGTTACTCCATAGTAAGATAGGGTTACTGAATGAAAAATCATCACTTAATGGAAGTCTCACGTGCTTTATTATTTTAAATGAAAATGCCTAAGATTTTTTAGGCAAATGCAATTTCCACAACTTGTTTCTTAATTAATCAAATGCCTTTCTTAGTTCTTGATGGTCAAATACACTGTTCCATTTTATTTCCTTCTTAGTCTTTATTTCCTCTCTCTCTGTTTATTTTTAAGTGATCTTGTTTTGTTCAAGATCATAATCTTTAAGTATCTAACTTGATCTACGATCTTTAAAGTGTGTTTTTCTTAGTTATTCTTTATACATAAAAAGATATTAATGTTACTCTCCTGATTTGTATTGTTATTGATGTGCCCATTACAATGCACCAAAATTAGTTAAGAATACTGGTTGCTATAATAATAATGTAAATAGTGGCACAATCAGGTCATACCCTTAGTGATCATTTAATTTTATCTTTCTTAGATGAATTCCTAACAATATCTATACAATTCTTGATTTATTGATACAATAAAAATAAAGAAAACTAAAGCAAATAGAATGATAATGTAGTGAAACAGAATGTTGTGCAAAAATAGAATCAATCTGCAATGCTTATGCTGTATGATGTATGCAAAATGCAAAATTGGGGAAGGGGGTTAGTTACACAAAATTATAGTGAAAGCAATAAACTAATCAAGTACAAAATAGAAGCAAAGCAGTAAATAAATAGAAAGCAATCAATATACAAAATGCAATCAATTCAAAGATATGATAGCTCTTATTATAGATTAATCCTAGATCATAAAATATTTTATTACTCTAATTGACTTTTAAACCGTGGATCATTCAGAATCCCTACAATAATCCAAGAATCCTATGCTAGATAATTGCCTAAAGTTTGGTCAATTAAGATTAGAATATGAACTAAGCAATCGTTATAATCCCGAAATTAGATCGAAATTAACTTATAGATAGAATTCAGTTAATTTAGGAAATTAAATCAGACACCACTAAAGTAATCCCCTAACCCTCTATCTTAACATGTTTAACCATGATTAACTAGCCATAATTTCATATTCTAATAACAAAAGAATAGAAATCACAAGATTAAGTACCAATTATACCAAATCAGTACTTAACATAAGTAATTTTAATAATTCAGCATAAACAATTGGAGAAAGAGAAAAATTAATAAGAGGAAATTAACATTACTAATCAAAATCTTATAATCCTTGAGAAGAGCTTCACAATCCTTGAATCAATCAGGAATCTTTAGCCTTCCATGGCTTGAAAACAAAAAAAGAAAGAAAAAAACTATGCTGTTGAACTCTATGTAAGGTCTGAATGTAAAATGAGTCTCC